>CM077158.1:244019628-244498519 GCA_039583875.1 Platanthera guangdongensis
AGTGTCCCAGGGCATGTCAAGCTGCTGGGTTCGACGATTTGGCCACAAGGTCGACAAAATTTGGGAGTCGCTGGTCGTTGATCAGCAGACACGACCTGCGACATGAGCGTGTCGCAGGGCGTGTCGAGGCCGTGTCGACGATCGGCCTGGGTGTGGACGTTTTTCGTTCGACGGTGTGTCGAGAGAAGGCACACGGCCAGGACACGGGCGTGTCCCCGCCGTGTCGTGTGCTCGACGACTTTTGCTCGACGATCGTCGAGTGTCGAGATGTGGGTGTCGAGTGTCGAGAAGTTGAACACGGCCTGTGACACGGGCGTGTCACAGGGCGTGTCAATTTGGGTCGACGAACTCAGCCCGACGAAAAGTTTCGACAGGGCGTGTCTTCGTGTCGTGTGTTGGCACACGGTCTGGGACACGGGCGTGTCACGGGCCGTGTGAAGTCTCGAGTTATTATGCGATTATTTTCGCCAATGCACACAGCCACCGACACGGGCGTGTCTGAAGGCGTGTTGGGTGACACGGCCCTGGACACGGGCGTGACCCATGGGCGTGTCACTGGTTTGGATCAGTCGGTTGACCACCGCTTGAGGCACACGGCCTTGGACACGGGCGTGTCACAGTCCATGTCAGGTCAAATTCAGCTTTTCTGGCATTTTTGTGGCCGTCCATTCCTTCAGCCTAGATCCAAGGGCCGAGCTTCTTTCCTCTTTTCCTAAAAGCCGAAAACTGAGAACATATTCTCATTTGCTTAGGCCTTATCTTTTTACAAGTTAAAGAGAGGAAGGGAGAGGAAGAAGGAGGAGGAGGAAAAGGGGCTGAGTGTTGGTGGTGATGTGGTTTACCGACAAGAGATCCGAAGCCGGCGTTGCGGAGGAAAAGCTCTTGTGATTCGTGAAAAAGCTAGCTTTGAGGTCATGACACCGAAGTGGTCGTCAAGGGTAATGACTTTTCTTCCTAGCCATGTGAAGGATTCCTTTTGGCATATCTTTGTGATTCCCCCACCAAGAGGTGGCTGATTTTGGGAGTCTTTTGGGTGATTCATGAAATCCCCTTTGTTGGCATATAGATCCGGAAATGGAGTACGGAATAGACATGTTGTGTGAAGCCCATCTGGACAGGTTCGTCTGATTGGTGATGTTGCATACGAACCGGAGAAGACTCCGTGATAAACGTGTAGTATAAGGCATAAACGGGTTATGCCTGCGAAAAGGAGTAGCAGGAAGTACTGGAGTGGTAACTCAGGAAAATATCCGTGTTATGTTTTTAGGTCCGACCTGTGATTGAGGCACAGGAAGTACTGGTGTGACCAGGAAAGGCCCTTTGTGATGCTTGATGTCGTAGGGTGTCCACCTGTGAAGCGAGTAACAGGAAGTACTGGCGTGGTAGCCAGGAAAGTCCCCTGACATTTGTGACTTTGCGGTGTCCACCTGTAAAGAGAGTAACAGGAAGTACTGGGATGCCCAGGAAAGACCCGTTGTTGTGATAAGAAAATAGGTGTAGAGAAATATCCAGGCTTGAATGCCAAGAACATGATTGGTGAGATCGACCCGCGCCTTTGATATAGCCATGAGTACGCTGTACTCGGAGAAGGCAAGGCGATTTGAGCAACGGGGGGTGGAGGATCCGACCTGCGCTATGTCCGTCCGACGTGAGACAAAAGGTGCGGTCTGTTGGAGCGCATAATAGGAGTCTTCGGCCTGCGCGCCATGACACAATGGGGGGCTACGAGCCATCCCGATGTAGGAAGACTAAACTCCGGCTGCTCGCTATGGAGTAAATGCTCAAGAGATTTACCGTTGGGTTTTGACCCTGATACGGTGGTGGGCAAGAGCTTTGCCAGAACACCAAGAATGTGCCCTGAGTGCACGGACCGTTGGGCTGGGTGGCGAACGGTTGTGATGGCATGTGTGCGTAAAAGCACATTATATGATATATATGGCCATATTTGTGATATGATATGCCTGCTAGGAAGAATACCGCTGCCCCGAGAAAAAGAGGTAGGGTCGTTATAATTTGGTCAGCTGAACGTTGACGTTGCGTTTGTTTGCCACCATTGGGTGGATTGTCCCTGTACAGGTGCTGGAGAGCCGAGCAGGATGCATAAAGGTTGATGTTCCTGCTCCTGTTGCTACTGCTGCTAGCTGCTAGCCCTCGAAGGCTATAGGTGTTGCTTGTTGTTATGTTTTCTTTTCTTGTGGCTGGCCTGCGCGCCCATAGTTGAAGCCACTGTGTGACAGTGATGTAAGGTCATAAGGACAACTTTTTTTACTTGTTGTAAGACATTCCTATATCGTATAAAATGTGGAGCTTTATATTTGAACATTCATGAGGAGTTCAAGTTGTAGTCTAGGCTTCCGCTAGATGCTTTGTGATAGGTGCGATGCGCTACTCTGGTATCATCCTATACCTTCACCGTCTGTTTTGTGGTATATACTGTGGGGCCCCGGCCGGACCTTCTAGAATATACCATATGAACGGATGTGGTTGTTACATTTTTGGTATAGGTTGTCTTGGTCTTTCCTCTCGACGTCGTGGCCGCCTTCTTTTGTGGGTTGGCGAGCACGTGTTTGTGCAAACCAAAGTCTACGAATGAACTCCTGAATGTACATGATAGGAATGCAAAGTTGTTGTGTTTGAGGAACCTGCGTGTTCTTATTTTGTGTTATTTGCTTGGGTATGACCGCTAATGTGTGTGTCTTGTCCACCTTTAGGTGACACGAAGTGGAGCTGGGCCATCTGAGCCCCAACATTCTAATGAAAGTACGACACCAGCCGAGGTGCCTACACCTCCACCGTCTGCGGAACATGTGCGTTTAGTTGCGGAGGCTTTATTTACCATGATCCAAGGCCAGCCACTTAGGCAGGAACAAGCGGTTGTGAGGCCAGAACAGGTGGCGACAAAGCCTGAACCTGTAGCGGATGTGGCTCCTCGAGCGGCTGAGAAGCAGCTAACGCGGTTTATGAGTTTCCATCCGCCTACGTTCTCGGGCGCGAGAACTCCGACGTAGGCTGAGGATTGTCTATCGCGCGTCAAGCGAGTGATGACGACGATTGGAACGGCGGAGCATCAGAAAGTTACCTTAGCTACCTTTTTGCTTGAAGGAGAAGCTCGATTGTGGTGGGGGATGAGATGGAGTTGCATCACTTGGCGGGTCGTCCTTTAACCCAAGTATCGATGGAAGAATTCTCCCAACTTTTCCTAGCGAAGCACCTTCCTGCGGCGCAGCGGATAGCCATGGAAAATGAATTCCAAAGGCTAACACAAGGTGATGGCAGTGTTGACGCGAACCTGCATGAGTTTACTCGCTTGGGGCGGTATGCAGGTTCTATATTTGCGGGATGAGCAGAGGAAGACCAATCGGTTCTATGAAGGACTGAGGGACGAGCTGAGGTTTCTTGTGTCAAGTTCGGTGAACCAACATTTCCAAGCGTTGGTTGACACTACGAGCGCATTGGAAAAGGATATGAAAAGGGTGCAGGGGAAGAGAGCGTTCGCTGTATCGCAACCGGAGTGGAAAGCGCCCCGATCTGGGAAACCATTTTATAAAAAAGATGGGGCAAAAAGTCCAAGACAAGTTGACAAGCTGCTTCATCAGTTGCAACAGGAGCAACATTGGGGGCTACCTCTAAGCTAAATACTCGTATCTGCTTCAATTGTGGCCGGATGGGGCATATTGCGCGAGATTGTCGGATGCCGCCAAAGAGTGAAAAGAAGGCGGGAGCATCTTATGCGGAAAAAGGGAAGGCGGTGGTGGATTCCTCTGCCTCGCAGGAGCAACCCCGGGTCTACAATCTTGGCCTACAGGAGGCCATCAAGCAGAGTGACGTTGTTACAGGTATGAGTTTAGTTTTGCATATACTATTGCTTGTATGCTTTGTTTAGTCTATCCATGTTTGCGGTTTGTGTGTGATATCTTTGTCACAGGCTTTGTGATGATTCGGGACACGCTGGCGCGAGCACTGTTTGATACAGGTGCGTCGCATTCTTTTCTGTCTAGCGAGTTTATAACACGGCTTGGGATACCCAGTCATGCAAAGACAGATAGCGTCAGAGTCGTGTTGCTGAATGGTTGTTGGATGCTTGCGGATTAAGCTTACGATGTGGCGGTTCAGTTAGGAAGTCGGGATTTCCGTTTAACTGCATTTGTTTTGCCAATATCGGAATTCGACGTGATTTTTGGGATGGATTGGCTTGCGGAGCAGCATGCCGTGATTAATTGCCAGTCCAAAGAAAGAATCACATTATGCCAGAATACCGAACAGGAGACAAAGTTCGTGGGTATGCGAGGAGTAGGCGGGACGTTGATGTCTGCACTTCAGGTAGTCAAGGCTGTTCGGAAGGGTGCGGAGTGTTACTTTGCCCTGATTCAGGTTGTTGAGCCTAAGGCCCATGTTTGTGAGGTTCCGATTGTGGCGGAATTTACAAGATGTATTTCCCACGGATCTCCCTGGGTTACCACCCCAGCGGGAGATTGACTTCACGATCGAGTTCGTGCCAGGTGCGAAACCTGTGGCCCGCTCGCCATATCGCGTTGCGCCAAAAGAGATGACGGAGTTGAAGGTTCAACTACAAGAAATGTTGGAGCAAGGTTATATATGCCCAAGTATGTCACCTTAGAGCACGCCTGTGCTTTTTGTAAAGAAGAAAGATGGTGGGTTGCGATTGTGTATTGATTATCATGAACTGAATAAGCTGACCGAGAAAAATAAGTATCTGATACCTCGGATTGATGAGTTGTTCGATCAGCTAGTGGGCTCGACCGTCTATTTGAAGTTGGACCTGAAGTCTGGTTACTACCAATTGAGAATTCGGGAAGGTGACATTCCCAAAACTGCATTTGGAATGCGTTATGGGCACTATGAGTTCACAGTCATGCCATTTGGACTGTGCAATGCGCCCTCAGTGTTTATGGATCTGATGCACCGTATTTTTCGTGAGTACCTGAATCTGTTTATGATCGTGTTCATTGATGACATCCTGGTGTACTCGAAGTCGAAAGTTGAGCATGAGACGCACTTGCGGTTAGTGTTGAACACGTTGAGGCAAAATCAGCTCTATGCTAAGTTCTCGAAGTGTGAGTTTTGGCTATCGTCGGTGGCATTTCTAGGTCATGTGGTGAGTGGAGCGGACATTGCAGTGGATCCAGCAAAGATAAGGGTCATACAGGAGTGGCCAACATTGTCTTCCGTGGCCGAGGTCAGGAGTTTCCTTGGACTTGCAGGCTACTATAGAAGATTTGTGGAAAACTTCTTGCGGATCGCTTTGCCGCTAACCACACTGACGCGAAAAGATCAGAAGTTCGTTTGGACGCCAGAGTGCGCACGAGCTTTGAAGAGCTGAAAATTCGGTTGACCACGGCGTCGGTGTTGTCTTCGCCATGTGGAACCGATGGATTTATGATTTATAGTGATGCCTCATGGAGCGGCTTAGGCTGCGTTCTTCTGCAGAATGGAAAGGTTATTGCTTATGGCTCACGCCAGCTGAAGGTGCACGAACGAAATTATCCCGTCCATGATTTGGAACTAGCGGCGGTGATTTTTGCACTCAAGTTATGGCGACACTACATTTATGGAGTGAACGTGGAGATCTATACCGATCATAAGAGCCTAAAGTATCTCTTGGAGCAGAAAGACTTGAACATGCGACAACGAAGGTGGTTGGAGTTCCTTGGGGACTACACTTTTGAGATTCACTACACTCCCGGGAAAGGGAATGTTGTCGCGGATGCGTTGAGTCGGAGGGTTCCGACGAGAGCAAATTGGTTACAAAGGCATGATGAACGTCTTATCCAGGAGTTGGAGGCGTTGGAGATTTATTGTGTTGACAAGAAGTCCACTGCCACTGCATGTTTAAACTGGACCGAGGTGCAATGTGACCTTGCGGACCGAGTTCGACGGGCAACGGAGTTAGATGAAGATCTCTTACGCTATGTGAATGAAGGGACAAAGGGCAAGTTCACCTGGAATGACGGTATTTTGCGAAAAGAGGGCCGTTTGTGCGTCCCGAATATGGGGAAATTGAGGGAAGAATTGTTGTATGAAGCGCATTATACAAAGTATTCCATTCACCCCGGGAGCACGAAGATGTTCAACGATATGAGGAAGCTATTCTGGTGGCCAGGGCTCAAGAAAGATGTTGCCCTTTATGTATCCAAATGCCAAACATGTGCGATGGTGAAGGCAGAATGTCAAAAGCCGGGCGGTTATTTGAAGTCGCTGCCGATCCCAGAGTGAAAATTTGATGATATTTCCATGTATTTTGTGCACGGGTTGTCGAGATCGCAACGAGGAAATGATTCCATTTGGGTGATTGTTGACCGGCTAACTAAAGTGGCACATTTTCTCCCGAACAGGCGGGATGATTCGGTTGAAAGTTTGGAAAGTTGTATGTTGACCAGATTGTAAGGGTTCACGGTGTTCCTCGGAGCATCGTAAGTGATCGAGATGGGCGATTCACGTCAAATGATTGGAGTCTAGTTCACCGACTGTTGGGCACAAAATTGACTTTCAGTACGACCTTTCATCCCCCAAACGGATGGTCAAACTGAACGTACCAACAGAACAATGTAGGACATGCTCCGAATGTGCTCCCTTGACTTCGGAAAGAGATGGGAAGATCATCTCTATATGGTAGAGTTTGCATATAATAACAGCTACCAGGCGAGTATTGGGATGACACCATATGAAGCGTTGTATGGAAGGAAGTGTCGTAGCCCTTGGCTTGGGTTGAAGCGGGTGAAGCTCGGGTTTTTAAACCAAATGAGGTTGAGAAAGCAAACTCAACCATACGAACGATTCGCGAGAAGCTACTTATTGCTCAAGATCGACAAGCTAAGTACTACAACGCCAAGCACCGAAATGTGGAATTTGCGGTTGGCGATTGAGTCTACTTGAAGATCAAACCATTCAAAGGTGTCTCCCGGATTCGACAATTGAAAAAGTTGAGTCCAAGATATGTGGGTCCTTTTGAAGTGGTTGAGCGAGTTGGCGAAGCGGCTTATCGTCTAGCTCTGTCGGCAGATTTGAGTGGATTACATGATGTCTTTCACATCTCGGTGCTTCGAAAGGCCGTGAAATATCCAGCTCAAGTGATCGCGGATGATCGTGTGTCGGTGGAGTCTGGGATAACAACGAGAGTTAGACCCATTCAGATCGAAGATCGAGCCGAGAAACAGTTGCGGAACAAGACAGCCGGCATGGTGAAAGTCCGATGGGATAACTGCGGCCATGAAGAACTGACTTGGGAGCGAGAGCAAACCATGCGAGAAGAGTTTCCCCGAGCTGTTTTTGTAATCTGTGTTAGAAGCTGTTGTTGTAACATAAAAAGGTGCATGTTATAACAATTTTCTTTGCTGGTTACTTATTGCCTTCCTGTGTCTGAATTTCGAGGACGAAATTTCTTGTAGGAGGCGAGGATTGTAACAGCCCAAATTTTCTCAGCAAGCAATTTTTGGGTGACACAGCCTGTGACACGGGCGTGTCCCAGGGCGTGTCAAGCTGGGGTCGATGATTTGGCCGTGAGGTCGACGAAATCTGGGGTCGACGGTCGTTGATCAGCAGACACGGCCTGCGACACGGGCGTGTCGCAGGGCGTGTCGAGGCCGTGTCGACGATTGGCTTGGGGTTGTCGACGTTTTTCGTTCGACGTTTGCGGTGTGTCGAGAGAAGGCACACGGCACAGGACACAGGCGTGTCCCGGCCGTGTCGTGTGCTCGACAACTTTTGCTCGACGATCGTCGAGTGTCGAGATGTAGGTTTCGAGTGTCGAGAAGTTGAACACGGCCTGTGACACGGGCGTGTCACAGGGCGTGTCAATTTGGGTCGACGAACTCAACTCGACGAAAAGTTTCGACAGGGCGTGTATTCGTGCCATGTGTTGCCACACGGCCTGGGACACGGGCGTGTCACAGGCCGTGTGAAGTCTTGGGTTGTTTTGCGATTATTTTCGCCAATGCACTCGGCCACCGACACGGGCGTGTCTGAAGGCGTGTTGGGTGACACGGCCCTGGACACGGGCATGACCCATGGGCGTGTCACTGGTTTGGATTAGCCGGTTGACCACCGCTTGAGGCACACGGCCTTGGACACGGGCGTGTCACAGGCCGTGTCAGGTCAAATTCAGCTTTTCTGGCATTTTTGTGGCCGTCCATTCCTTCAGCCTGGATCCAAGGGCTGAGCTTCTTTCCTCTTTTTCCTAAAGGCCAAAAACTAAGAACATATTCTCATTTGCTTAAGCCTTATCTTTTACAAGTTAAAGAGAGGAAGGGAGAGGAAGAAGGAGGAGGAGGAAAGGGGGCTGAGTGCTGGTGGTGTTGTGGTTTACCGACAAGAGATCCGAAGCCGGTGTTGCGGAGAAAAAGCTCTTGTGATTCGTGCAAGCTAGCTTTGAGGTCATGGCACCGAAGCGGTCGTCAAGGGTAATGACTTTTCTTCCTAGCCATGTGAAGGCTTCCTTTTGGCATATCTTTGTGATTCCCCACCAAGAGGTGGCTGATTTTGGGAGTCTTTTGGGTGATTCATGAAATCCCCTTTGTTGGCATATAGATCCGGAAATGGAGTACGGAATAGGCATGCTGTGTGAAGCTCATCTGGACAGGTTGGTCTGGATTGATGATGTTGCATACGAACCAGAGAAGACTCCGTGATAAACATGTAGTATAAGGCGTAAACGGGTTATGCCTGTGAAAAGGAGTAGCAGGAAGTACTGAAGTGGTAACCCAGGAAAATATCCGTGTTATGTTTTTAGGTCCGACCTGTGAATGAGGCACAGGAAGTACTGGTGTGACTAGGAAAGGCCTTTGTGATGCTTGATGTCGTAGGGTGTCCACATGTGAAGTGAGTAACAGGAAGTACTGGCGTGGTAGCCAAGAAAGACCCCTGACATTTGTGACTTTGCGGTGTCCACCTGTGAAGAGAGTAACAGGAAGTACTGGGATGCCCAGGAAATACCCGCTGTTGTCATAAGAAAATGGGTGTAGAGAATTACCCAGGCTTGAATGCCAAGAACAGGATTGGTGATAGCGACCCGCGCCTTTGATATAGCCATGAGTACGCTGTACTCGGAGAAGGTAAGACAATTTGAGCAATGGGGGGTGGAGGATCCGACCTGCACTATGTCCGTCCGACGTGAGACCAAAAGGTGCGGTCTGTTGGTGCGCATAGCAGGAGTCTTCGGCCTGCGCGCCATGACACAATGGGGTGCTACGGGACATCCCGGTGTAGGAAGACTAACTCCGCTGCACGCCATGGAGTAAATGCTCAAGAGATTTACCATTGGGTTTTGACCCTGATACGGTGGTGGGCAAGAGCTTTGCCAGAACACCAAAATGTGCCCTGAGAGCACGGACCGTTGGGCCGGGTGGCGAACGGTTGTGATGGCATGTGTGCGTAAAAGCACATTATATGATATATATGGCCATATTTGTGATATGATATGCTTGCTGGGAAGAATACCGCTGCCCCGAGAAAAGGGGTACGGTCGTTATAGTTTGGTCAGCTGAACGCTGACCGTTGCGTTTGTTTGCCACCGTTGGGTGGATTGTCCCTGTACAGGTGCTGGAGAGCCGAGCGGGACGCATAAAGGTTGATGTTCCTGCTGCTAGCTAGCTAGCCCTCGAAGGCTATATGTGTTGCTTGTTGTTATGTTTTCTTTTTTTGTGACCGGCCTGCACGCCCATAGTTGAAGCCACTGTGTGACAGTCATGTAAGGCCATAAGGCCAACTTTTTTTTACTTGTTGAAAGACATTCTTATATCGTTTAAAATGTGGAGCTTTATATTTGGACATTCATGAGGAGTTCAAGTTGTAGTCTAGGCTTCCGCTAGAATGCTTTGTGATAGGTGCGATGCGCTACTCTGGTATCATCTTGTACCTTTACCGTCTGTTTTGTGGTATATACTGTGGGGCCCTGGCCGGACCTTCTAGTATATACCATATGAACGGATAGGATTCTTACAATAACTTCTTTGGCATTCAGTGCTTTGAGTATAGTTGTATTGGCGTCGAGTGCGTTGAGTGAACTCAGCTAGGCGTTGTGTGAAGTAAATTCGTTGAGTATAAGTCTTTTTCGCCGAGTTTTGCCTTAAGGTGAGGGAGATTTGTCAAGTATTATCGACGAATTACATGTGAACTTAGAAGATTGTGTGCCGATTCGTCGAGTATCGAGGTAAGGCAAGCTGATTCGTCGGGTATACCCGACGAATGATGGTGGACTTGGAATTTTTCTCGCCGAATGAGGTAAATCTGTCGAGTTCAATACCTTGGGCTAAATTTTTCGGGATTTTTTTCCACTTTTTCGTTGAGGAATTTTGGGGTTAGACTTGGGTTTTATTGGTGTTCTGGACCTTTGTTTGTTGTTAAATTGGCAGTGGATAAAGGACTACCAACTTGTTGTCGGTTCGTGAATCATTACACGTGGTGGTTGGTGTTTTTGTTGGAACTATTGGGTTGTGTTGGACAATGTGGCCGCCACCACATTGCCTTTTTTTTGAGATGTTTAGAGTGTTGGGTTGTGTTGGACAATGTGGCCAACATCCCAGTGTCTTTTTAAGATGTTTGGACTTATGGTTCGTGTTGGACAATGTGGTCATCGACTCGGTACAAATTTTGTCAAGTGTTAATGATTCACGTGTTTAAAACTGTCTAGTCTCTTCCTTTCTTATTATATAAACATGTATATTTATGCTTACACTTGCAGATTGTATCGAAGCATGACTTCATTTCGCACTTGGTATAATTTCTCATACTTATACCTTTGAGAACTTTTTCTTACTTATTATGTTATGACTTATTTGTTGTGTTTGGACAGCTTTTCTTGTATGGGTTGGTAACTCTTTTCTCTTTTGATTATTGCTACTATTGATCTTTGATCATCACTTGTACTTTCTTGCGAGGTATTCTTTTCTTTTGAATGTCTCAGACTTGTAGCAGTAGTCGATCGAGCGGCTAGGGTTGGTAGTTGCTGGTGTTCTACAACTGATGCAGTTGTCCATTCCTCACCGTTGTGCGGTAATTTTGTTGTTTGGTTTTTAGTTCAGACATAAATGCTTTTTGGTGGGTTCGTGTCAGGTTGTTGACGCTCACTGATGATTTTGTTGAATGTTAAGTTACTTGCTAGTTGCTAGGTCACTTTCTAGTTAATTTGCTAGTTTTACATGTTCTCTGTGAAGGTTTTATATTAGGATTGCAAGTTAGTTATTTTCAAACTATAAAAGTATCATTATGCTTATATTATACTCATGACATCTTTTTATTCAAATGTCATTTTATTTTGACAAACGTAAAAGCTCTTTTTATACTTATATCAAATCTAGAAATATGCATATCATGAGTTGTCCCATATGGATGCTCATGCATGATATCAATCAATGTAAATAAAGTATTTTTCATAGCATATATTTATATTTTCATCTGTGTACTAGTTGATCCACCGAGCCGAGAGATATGACTATCAAACTTAACTAAAAATATGTTTTCTTCAACATAAACCTGAGAATTCCATGATAAGTATCAGGAGTAGGTTTTTGTCTGAGTGTTTGCAATTATACCATGCACGGCGTGACATCACGACGCGTGTTTTCTTTTACTCTGATATATCTTTTAAATGTGGAGAAAATGTTGGTTGTGACAATAAGATTCTTTTAAATGTGGTTGGTGATTTTTGATTGAACTTTTGGGTTGTATTGGACAATGTGACCACCACCACAATGCTTTTTTTGAGATGTTTAGACTGTTGGGTTGTGTTGGACAATGTGGACAACATCCCAGTGCCTTTTTAAGATGTTTGGACTGATGGTTCATGTTGGACAATGTGGCCACCGACTCGGTACAAATTTTGTCAAGTGTTAATGATTTACGTGTTTAAAACTGTCTAGTATCTTCCTTTCTTATTATATGAACATGTATATTTATGCTTGCACTTGCAGATTGTATCGAAGCATGACTTCATTTCGCACTTGGTATAATTTCTCATACTTATACCTTTGAGAACTTTTTCTTACTTATTATGTTATGACTTATTTGTTGTGTTGGGACAGCTTTTATTGTATGGGTTGGTAACCTTTTTCTCTTTTGATTATTGCTACTATTGATCTTTGATCATCACTTGTACTTTCTTGTCGAGATATTCTTTTCTTTTGAATGCCTTGGACTTGTAGCAGTAGTCGATCAAGCGGCTAGGGTTGGTAGTTGTTAGTGTTCTACAACTGATGCAGTTGTTCATTCCTCACCGTTGTGCGGTAATTTTGTTGTTTGGTTTTTAGTTCAGACATAAATGCTTTTTGGTGGGTTCGTGTCAGGTTGTTGACGCCCACTGGTGATTTTGTTGAATGTTAAGTTACTTGCTAGTTGCTATGTCACTTTCTAGTTGATTTGTTGGTTTTACTTGCTCTCTGGGAAGGTTTTATGTTAGGATTGCAAGTTAGTTATTTTCAAACTATAAAAGCATCATTATGCTTATATCATACTCATGACATCTTTTTATTCAAATGTCATTTAATTTTGACAAACGTAAAAGCACTTTTTATACTTATATCAAATCTAGAGATATACATATCATGAGTTGTCCCATGTGGATGCTCATGTAGGATATCAATCAATATAAATAAAGTATTTTTCGTAGCGTATATTTATATTTTCATCTGTGGACTAGTTGATTCATCGAGCCGAGAGATACGACTATCAAACTTAACTAAAAATATGTTTTCTTCAACATAAACTTGAGAATTTCATAATAGGTATCAGTAGTAGGTTCTTGTCTGAGGGTCTGCAGTTATCCCCTGCACGGCGTGACATCACGACGCGTGTTTTCTTTTACTCTGATATATCTTTTAAATGTGGAGAAAATGCTGGTTGTGACAATAAGATTCTTTGCAAGTTGTCTGGTCTGCGTCGTGTGCACTTCCTCTAGTCATTGTTGTCAGTTGGGGACGCTTGCGCAGGGCAAGTACAGTCCTCAAAAATTAGTTGCATGGTTGGAAACACCTTCCCACAAACGGCGTCGCTATTGCGGGTCACCCATTTTTTCTCCGGTTCAAAGAATCAATCTGTCTTAGCTCCAAGTCAAATCGAACGCTCAAACGTCAAAAGTAAACCAAACAGCAATGACACGGAGACTTTTAGCACGAAATACTCAGAGAGGGCAAAAAGTCATGTTGTGGGCTAGATGCTGACCCAAAATCCACCATCTTCCTTGAGGGTACATGGTGGGGACCGGCCCAGATCGGGTTGACGCAAAAGTACCCGATGCCGCGGCCGACCGGACTTTTATCGGCCTGAGTCATGCATATTGTTCTTTTCATTTTTTGCATTTTTATAATTTTGCAACTTGTGTAACCCTGCAAATTTTTTATATGTAAATACACACACACACACACACATATTGTACAACCCCGTATTCGCGAAGAGTGGACCCAAAACAAGACAAGCACGTTTTTAAGTTTTTTGGAGATTTTGCACTCCGGTGGCCAATTTTGGTTCTAGCTTGGAAATATACTAGTAGGGGGAGGAAAAATTGGCCTCCCCCAATGGCTCCTTTTTTGGGGGGCAGGTACGGCAAGTTGGCTAGCACCCGCCCCGGCCTGTTGAGTTCGAGGTAGGGCAGGCGAGACGGCCGAGGGCCATTCTCACGCAGGAAGCCTGCAGGCGGGCGAGACCGTCGCGACCTGGTTCTCTCCCGGGCGGTCTGCTCGCGGGCGATACCGCAGCGGCCTGGTTCTCGCCCGGGCGGCCTGCTCGCGGGCGAGACGGCCGGGGGCTGGTCTCCCGCGGGAGGTCTGCTCGCGGGCGAGACCGCCGCGGCCCGGTTCTCGCGCGGGAGGCTTGCTCGCGGGCGAGACCGCCGCGACCTGGTTCTCGCCCGGGTGGCCTGCTCGCGGCGAGACGGCCGGCGGCCTGGTCTCACCCAAGCGGCCTGCCCGGCAGCCTGGAATCGCCTCGGGTGTTTGGGGCGGGGGGTTGGCTGCGTGTTTTTACCGCTGTGCCCCTGGGGGAGTGTTTACCTCTCTGTCCCCCTGTGTGGGTATTTCCTATTGGCCCAAAGTCTATTTGTCCCAAGGGAATTTTGGTCATTTTACCCCCAAGACTCGGGAAAAACTATAAATAGACCCCCTTGGGTGCCTTTGGAGAGAGACTTTTCCTTTCATCCTCTTCCTTAGCTTCTTCTTGGTGGAGTAGAGAGAGCTCCTCCAAGGCACCCTAACTCGAGCATTGGATAGGGAGGGGAAGTGCTCAGGTAGCCTTCCGGGTGTGAGGTGGGACCTCCGCGCTAGAGTCGAGGGTCTATTCCTAGCTTCTTGATCCTTTGGTCCGTGACGTTCTTTTGAGTGTAGTAGGTGTGAGGTCACCCCTTTCCAAGGACCCCGAACTCCACAGAGGCCATTTTTGGCTTCAACATTTTCGTGCGGTGAGCGTGGAGAGTGACCAACACAAAAGATCTCGAGAGAGTGTCATGACTGGAGGTCAGGGAGGTAGTGATGATCTCGGCGAGCTGCCCAGCCCAGGACCCTTTGTGGGGAGGCAAGAGTTCATGGCCTCCATCCAAGGCATCATGGAGATGCTGTGAAACATTGCTCCTCAGGGTGGAAGCTCCACCCCGACCCCCCAGGAGTTAGCTCCTCCCCCTCTCGACGAGTTGACTCCCAGGGGTCTAGACGAGATGACCCCAGCGGGGGGGGGGGGGAGGAAGTGTACCAGGAAGAAGACCAGGGAAGGAGAGGATGGGAGATGGGGTCGAGCGAGACCTCACCGGCCGGGAACTATTCTCCAGCCCGGCAAGTGCCAACCTCCCAGGCGAGCAGGTTGCGCGAGTAGAGGTGGCGAGACCACCCCTTAGGGGGTCACTCTTCAGCGAGCTGATCATCTCAGCTCTCGTTCCCGAGGGGTTCCGAGAGCCTGACATGTCTTACTACACCGGGAAGGACAACCCCGTCCAGCACCTACAGTGGTTCGAGGATGCTGTCTCCATCAGGCCAATGACGGATGTCTTCAAGTGTCATCTCTTTGCGATCATATTGAAGGAGAAGGCAAGGGACTAGTTTCATCAACTCCCTCAGAGGTCGATTTATGGGTTCGAAGACTTGAGTCGGAGCTTCCAGCTTCGCTTCTCCACCTCCAAGAAGAGGAAGAGGAGTCCTGAGTCCATCTTCCTGATAAGGCAGGGGGCAGAGGAGTCGCTGACCCGTTACGTTGACAGGTTCCAAGAAGAGATCCTGGAGGTCCAGGAGATGTCAGGGTATGCTCTCCAGATGGCCTTCACCGTTGGGCTGAAGGAGGGCTTCTTCAAGATGAGCTTGACCCGGAAGACCCCAATTTCCTTTGAGGAGCTGATGGAAAGGGCGGCTGAGGAGATAGCCATGGAGGCAGCCAACCCGACATTTGTCAAGAAATTGGCAAAGTTGACAGAGATGGAGTCGAAGGAGCAAGGAGGCTCGAGGCATCATGAAGGAGGAAGAAGAGAGGAGCAGAGAGCTCAGGGGTTCCAAGGACAGGAGGGTCCGGAACCAGGCTGGAGGCAGCAGGGAGGGCCTGCCCAAGGTCCAGGAAGAGCTCTCATCCAAGGAGGGGGGAACTTTCACGGGGGCCCAGGGAGGTATAACTTCCAGAGGCAAGCCCCAAGGCAACTCTTACCCCCGCCACAACAAGCCTTGGCGATAGGAGGGGGAAGAGGTAATAGGAGAGAATGCCCATCCCGCCAAAAGAGGGGAGAAAGAGCATTGATGTACTGCGACTTCCACCAGGTGGAGGGGCACGCCACGGCTACCTGCCCCGAGTTCTTGGAAGTGAGGGGGGCGAGAGGCCCTGTCCAGCTGCAGCCGCCGGTGCGGGTAGAAGAGGTTCTGCCCAGAGAAGGGGGATGATGTGTGCGAGGACCGGGTCGACGTGGGAACCCGAGGTGGTATAGGAGTGATCCACGGTGGAGTAGGGGTTGAGGCAACTCGGAAGGCAAGCCTCCATGTCATGTACCGAAGGAGCGTCGCCTCAACCTCCCAGACCCCGCCCCCAGAGGAAAATATCACCTTCTTGGTGAAGGACCTGCCGGATCATGAGGATCCGTTCTGCGATGCACTGGTCATCCAGACGGCCATCGAAGGCTACACTATCTCCCGGATCTTGGTTGACAACGGAAGCTCTGTCAACGTCATTTTCAAGAAGGCGTTTGACGAGATGAATGTGGAGCCGAGGAGGGTGTTGGCCTCGGACGGACCCCTGTTTGGATTTTCAGGGGAAAGGAAAGAGGTGGAGGGTGGAGTGGGGCTCCAAGTAAAATTGGGGGGGGGGGGAGTCTCAAGGAATTGTCGGTTCGTCATTGTTGACGCTCCAAGTAGCTACAATGCCATCTTCGGAAGGCCCCTCATCAGCGCCTTCCATTGCGTGTCATCTTCCTTCCACTAATGCCTCAAGTTCAGCTCCGGAGGGATCCAGGTCAGAGTCAAGGGAGACTCCAGGATGTCAAGGCAGTGCTATGTCACGGCCGTCAACACCATCTCTTGGTTGGCCAAGGCAGAGGAGATGAAGAAGGTCATGGAGAGCTTGAGCAAGATGGAAGTGTCCAAGGAGAAGGAAGCGGAAGACGGCCATCATGCCCAGGCCCCCTGAGGCTGCCTCGCCTTGCGGTAGTTTTTTCTCTTTTCTTGTCTTGTAACAAGTGCTACCCCTGATCGACTGAGTCAGGGGACCATGTAACTCATATTTTTCCCTGTTTGAGGATGTAGGATTTAGTAAGGTTTGATTGAGATGCCTAGTCCTTTTGCTCCGAGACGGTCCCGCTGCCCAGGCTCACTAGCTGGGCAGGGTCGGTGGTACCTCTCGTGGATGCCCAGAGGTCTCACCTTGAGATGGATTCCGCTGTCAGGCTCTCACCTAGCTGGTAGGGCAGGTTGATCTCTCAGAGGGTGGGGTAGGTCTCACCTCGAGATGGATTCCGCTGTCAGGCTCTCACCTAGCTGGTAGGGCAGGTTGATGTCTCAGGGGCTGGGGTAGGTCTCACCTTGAGATGGATTCCGCTGTCAGGCTCTCACATAGCTGGCAGGGCAGGTTGATCTCTCGGAGGGTGGGGTAGGTATCGCTCCGATGATGATTCCACTGTCAGGCTCTCACCTAGCTGGCAGGGCAGGTTGATCTCTCGGAGGGTGGGGTAGGTCTCACCTCAAGATGAATTCCGCTGCCAGGCTCTCACCTAGCTGGCAGGGCAGGTTGATCTCTCAAAGGGTGGGGTAGGTCTCACCTCGAGATGGATTCCGCTGTCAGGCTCTCACCTAGCTGGCAGGGCAGGTTGATCTCTCGGAGGGTGGGGTAGGTCTCTCTCCAATGATGATTCCGCTGTCAGGCTCTCACCTAGCTGGCAGGGCAGGTTGATCTCTTGGAAGGTGAGGAAGGTCTCGCTCCGATGATGATTCTGCTGTCAGGCTCTCACCTAGCTGGCAGGGCAGGTTGATCTCTCGTGGTAGCCCAAGTCCATTTGCTCGGATGATGATTCCGCGGCCAGGCTCCCACTAGCTGGTAGGGCAGGTTGATCTCTCGTGGAAGCCCAGGTTCCTTCGCTCCGATGATGATTCCACAGCAGGCTTCCACTAGCTGGCAGGGCAGGTTGATCTCTCGTGGTAGCCCAAGTCCCTTTGCTCCGATGATGATTCCGCGGCCAGGCTCCCACTAACTGGCAGGGCAGGTTGATCTCTCGTGGTAGCCCAAGTCTCTTTGCTCCGATGATGATTCCGCGGCCAGGCTCCCACTAACTGGCAGGGCAGGTTGATCTCTCGTGGTAGCCCAAGTCTCTTTGCTCCGATGATGATTCTGCGGCCAGGCTCCTACTAGCTGGCAGGGCAGGTTGATCTCTCATGGTAGCTCAAGTCCCTTTGCTCCGATGATGATTCCGCGGCCAGGCTCCCACTAGCTGGCAGGGCAGGTTGATCTCTCGTGGAAGCCCAGGTCCCTTTGCTCTGATGATGATTCCGCGGTCAGGCTCCCACTAGCTAGCAGAGCAGGTTGATCTCTCGTGGTTGCCCAAGCCCCTTTGCTCCGATGATGATTCCGCGGCCAGGCTCCCACTAGCTGGCAGAGCAGGTCGATCTCTCGTGGTAGCCCAAGTCCCTTCGCTCCGATGATGATTCCGCGGCCAGGCTCCCACTAGCTGGCATGGCAGGTTGATCTCTCGTGGTAGCCCAAGTTCCTTTGCTCCGATGATGATTCCGCGGTCAGGCTCCCACTAGCTGGCAGGGAGGTTGATCTCTCGTGGAAGCCCAGGTTCCTTCGCTCCGATGATGATTCCGCGGCCAGGCTCCCACTAGCTGGCAGGGCAGGTTGATCTCTTGTGTTAGCCCAAGTCCCTTTGCTCCGATGATGATTCCGCGGCCAGGCTCCCACTAGCTGGCAGGGCAGGTTGACCCCTCCGGGGGGGGGGGGGGGGGGGTGAAGTGTCCTTTACCCGGAGGAGGTCTCGCCACCCAGGCTCCCATAACTGGCATGGCAGGTTGACCCCGCAGGAAAGTTACACTCCGCGAATACGTTGGGTTGGATGTTTCTTTCCGAGCTTGTCCCAACCTCAAAAGGAGCGGGTTTGTGTACAACCTCATATTCACAAAGAGTGGGCCCAAAACAAGGCAAGCACATTTTTAAGCTTTTTGGAGATTTTGCACTCCCGGTGGCCAATTTTGGCTCTTGCTTGGAAATATACTAGTATGAGGAGGAAACATTGGCCTCCCCCAATGACTCCTTTATTGGGGGGCGGGTGCGGCAAGTTAGCTAGCACCCGCCCCGGCCTGTTGAGTTCGAGGTGGGGGCGGGCGAGACGTTCGGGGGCCGGTCTCTCGCAGGAAGCCCGCAGGCGGGCGAGACTGTCGCGGCCTGGTTCTCGCCCGGGCGGTCTGCTCGCGGGCGAGACCATCACGACCTGTTTCTCGCCCGGGCGGCCTGCTCGCGGGCGAGACGGCCGGGGGCCGGTCTCGCGCGGGAGGTCTGCTCGCGGGCGAGACCGCCGCGGCCCGGTTCTTGCGCGGGAGGCTTGCTCGCAGGCGAGACCGCCGCGGCCTGGTTCTCGCCCGGGCGGCCTGGTCGCGGCGAGACGGCCGGCGGCCTGGTCTCGCCCAAGCGGCCTGCCCAGCGGCCTGGAATCGCCTCGGGTGTTTGGGGCGGGGGGTTGGCGGCGTGCTTTTACCGTTGTGCCCCTGAGGGCGTGTTTACCTCTCTGCCCCCGGTGTGGGTGTTTCCTATTGGCCCAAAGTCTATTTGTCCCAAGGGCATTTTGGTCATTTTACCCCCAGGACTTGGGAAAACTATAAATAGACCCCCTTGGGTGCCTTTAGAGAGGGACTTTTCCTTGCTTCCTCCTCCCTTAGCTTCTTCTTGGTGGAGTAGAGAGAGCTCCTCCAAGGCACCCTAGCTCGAGCATTGGCTAGGGAGGGGAAGTGCTCAGGTAGTCTTCCGGGTGTGAGGTGGGACCTTCGCGCTAGAGCCGAGAGTCTGTTCCTAGCTTCTTGATCCTTTGGTCTGTGACGTTCTTTTGAGTGTAGTAGGTGTGAGGTCACCCGTTTCCAGGGACCCCGAACTCCACAGAGGCCATTTTTGAATTCAACATATATATATATATATATATATATATATATATATATATATATATATATATATATATATATTATTATTATATAAATGAATATAGATATCTTGGAGCACACCAATGTTTCATTTCGGCCGTCCGATCAAAATGCTTCAATAATTTTAAGCTTTCAGATCAAAATGCTACTTCTAATTCATAGCTTCTTTTTAATATCAAAGCAGCTGACAGGTTCTTTTGTTTGGCAAAAGTTATCTCATAGATCTATTCATTTCACAGAGGTCTATTCATATCAAAGCAAGTTTTAATATCAAAGCAAAAGTCATATCATGCCTATTCATTTAGTTTCTTTTTTTTTAGCAAAAGTCAGCTTTGTTGGAAATTTTCCGTGAGGTGGACTCGATTCATCGAGGCGATCCGTTAAAGTCGTACGCGTATATTTAGTCTATTTGGACTCCTACGAGCGTGAGTTATTTTAGTCGCGCGAACAATCGAAACTTGTGATAGGTGAGCTAGATCGTCTCGTAAATTAAGGGCGCGGATTTGGTCTCACCCTAGACACAAAATTTGATGATGTGAGAATTCTATTAATTGGAGGAGTTACTTTGGGTTTTGAGATATTAATCATAATTAATTTCTCATTTTGGTAACTCCTCATTGGGGCTATCCCTATTAATAGCTTTGGTGGATTCTCATTCTTCATTAGGCGTGAACTAGGGAAGAAATTAAAAATCCGATCAATTCTCTTTTGTAACTGTAGCTCTTCATTCGATTCCGGAGAAAACCCTCACCCAGCGGCCGGCGATCCTCCTCCTAGTCGGCCGTAACAAAGCCGAACATTGTCGCCGGTGATCTTCCGGTTTGCGTGCTCCCCTGCGTACGATACCAAGCCTGGGGATCTTCCGTCTTGCGTGCTGCTCCGCGTACGACACCGAGGGCAAAGATTGTCGTCGTTTCCATCCCGATCTCCAGCGCCTGATCTGCAATCATCGGGGTTTTCAGTTCGGTTGTGTTTCTTTTGGAACGCCATCGGCTGTAGATCCACAAGGATCGGGTTTCACCCGATCTACATCGCCGGAGTTTTGGGAGAATCACATCCTGTCTTCATCTTCATTGCCGACGGGGACTACAGTAGATCGTCGGCCTTCATCTATTGGAAGAGCTCGCCGGTTTGCTAACATGAATCTCTTCATGACGGTCGACATTCATCTACAGTAGATCGTCGGTCTTCCCCACTGTTTTTGGTAACAGATCGCACAGGTATTCTTTAAGATTTTCACTAGTTAAATTTGCTAACTTGAAACTCTTCATTAGCTAAAGGTTTCGAATAACTGGACCTGATATTTTGAGGGAAAACTAAGGCCTAATTTTTACAGCCTATATAACCTGTAATGATGAAAAGGAATTAATGATATCCACTTTTTTGTTTATTTTCATATGTATGCATATGTTTTGTGCTAATCCTTTTCCCTTTGTAGAGACTACACATTTAGTAGATCTTGTATGTTTGCGGTTTCCGGTAACGCCGCTGATTTCATAAGGGACAAGACGTCGCAATTGTTACGTATTTCCGCGATCATGAAAAACGAGCAAGAGTCCAAGAACGGTATAATCTAATTTCCGCACTTCAGTAACCGTTTATTCAAGCTCATTTTATTTTGTGTTCTCAATTTTAGGAAAATAATTTTGTTATAATACTCCAATTAGAGATTGTTAGTGTTTGGTTATATCGTTCCTATGCGTTTATGTGTCGCTGCATTTATTGGATAAACTGATAATATCATTTGTCGCAGCGATACATACACGATAAACTTTATTCACAGTTGGTATCAGAGCAAGGTTAACCTAAACCTATTAGTCTCCTTCATAATTTGGAGTGAATTATTTTTCTGATTAATTCAATTAGAGAACACTATTTTTAAAACCCATTAAGTATTTTGAGAGAAACATATTTGGGATTGATATTCAAAGTGCTTTTCATAAATCAATTCCTGACAAAGAACTTCGTGTTTTCTATAGACGATTAAAGAGCCCATACGTCATTAAGTGAAAGAAACACGACATTAATTTTAGGGCAATATTCAGATATCCCGGTGTGAAAGGGTCTCGTGGATTGATAAGAATTGTAGCCGCCAAAGTGGCCTTTTCGAGTCGATTTGTGAGATTACGGTTTCACATGTTTTAGGGAGTTCTCTGAGACTGGTGCGCAATCATTCACCCAAAGGTGGTGCTTGCGCAATAGGTTCAGAGGGTTACACGGGGACATTTGGACGGTAGTGCATGGCTCTAGTAAGCTATTCACCCAAAGGTGGTAGTTCTACGAAAAGCTCAAGCGTAACTGTTGCTCGTTCTTGTATGGAGAATTACTAACTGCGTGATACGTAGTCTGCCTAAAGGTGTTGCATGTTGACGCGCCAGGATTCTCCGCCTAGTGTGGCTATTTGGGGTTTTATAGCCACTATTGCTCTTTTTGTCACTAATAATTATTTTCTCTCTTCACAGTCACTTTTACAGTCCATAATAATATGGCGACCATTGAGAAACTCACTGTATCGAACTTTAAGAAGTGGAAGTCCGACATCATGTTTGCGCTAGAGATGGCGGACATAGAGATGGCCATGAATACCAATCAGCCTGCAGCCCTCACAGCGACTAGCACTCAAGCTGAGAAAGATCATTTTGGTGCATGGAACAAGTCGAACAAAATCTGCTTGTTGACTATGAAGCGTTCCATTCCGGAGCACCTATTGAGTGGCCTTCCAGATACGACCGTCGTCAGGGATTTTCTGACTGCCGTTGGGCAGAGATATAAGGTGTCTTCCAATGCTGAGATTGAGACTCTGATTCAGGACCTCTTCTCCATGAGGTATTCGGGAGGAGGCGGAGTTCGTGATTATATACTGAAGATGGTCTACTATCATACAAAACTGCAGGAGATGGAGATTACTCTCCCTGAAGCCTTGATAGTGCATCAAGCACTAAATACACTTCCTGCGGAGTTCAGCATTTTGAAGACTACCTATAGTTCCCAGGATGAGGCGTGGAAGATAAATGATCTGATCACTCGATGTGTTGCTGAGGAGGAGAAACTGAAGAAGGAAAAGACAAACACTGCTTTACTTGTTGTCAAACCCTCATTTAAGAAGAAGAAGTTCAAACCTCATCCTAAAGCTCAGGATGGACAAGCTTCAGGGAGCAAGGACGCTGGTGGAAAGAAGCCTCTTAGCTGCTTCTTTTGTAAGAAGAAGGGGCACGTGAAGCACGAGTGCCTGAAATTTAAAGCTTGGATGGATAAACGTGGATTTGCGCCTAAAGGTAACTCTTTAGCTTTTGTCCTTTGTGAATCCAATTTAATTGAAGCCCCATCTAGTTCTTGGTGGCTCGATAGTGGAGCAACTAATCATGTTGCTTACACACTGCAGGGATTCATCAAAAGGAGGAGGCCAAGCAAGGGTGAGTGCAGACTCACGGTTGGCAACAATGCAAAGGTGGAGGTGGAGTTCATCGGGGACATTTGTTTGGTCTTTGATTCTGGATATCAACTTTTATTAAAAGACATATTTTATATTCCTTCGTTTAGAAGGAACTTGATTTCTGTTTCAGCATTAGATAGGCTTAATTATGGTTTTAATATTTCTGGTGATTTAATTAAGCTATTTCATGAATCTCAGTTTTATTGGCCAATGTTCACTATCTAATGGTTTATATAGAATATGTCTTGCACTGTTGATTTCTATGCCACCTCATATAATGTAGAGAATGTTGCTAGTAAAAGACCTCTCAATAAGGAGCAGTCCTCCATGCTATGGCATAAAAGGTTAGGTCATATCTCTAGGAAAGAGTAGAAAGATTAATTAAGGAAAACATTCTCCCTACTCTAGACTTCAGTGACCTAGAGATATATGTGGACTGCTGTAGAGGTAAGATGACCAAAATAAGAAAAAGGGCTCAACTCGTAGTTCAAATGTCTTAGAGGTTATTCATACGGACATCAGTGGTCCTTATTCCACTACCCTATGTAGGAATACCTATTTTATTACATTCATTGATGACTACTCCCGTTTTGGCTATTTGTACTAATTAAGGAGAAGTCTGAATCTCTTGAAAAGTTCAAGATTTTCAAGACTGAAGTTGAGAAACAAATAGGAAAGACATCAAGATTGTTAGGTCTGACAGAGGTGACGAGTATTTTGGTAGACATGATGCCTCCGGGCAACATAAAGGTCCGTTTGCCAGATACTTGGAGAGCTGTGGCATTGTTGCCCAGTACTCCATGCCGGGTAGTACTGAGCAGAATGGTGTGGCTGAAAGGCGCAATCGCACCCTTAAGGAAATGATGAGGAGCATGATGAGTAGAACGAATCTTCCTGAATTTTTGTGGGGTGAGGCGCTTAAGACTGCAGTGTACATCCTTAATAGAGTCTCGTCTAAGTCAGTACCCAAAACCCTTTTGAGTTGTGGACTGGTAGACGAACCAGCCTTAATCATTTGCGTGTCTGGGGCTGTCCTGCAGAAGTCCGTTTGTATAACCCATCAGAAAGTAAGATTGCCCCTAGGTCTTGTCGTTGCTATTTCATTGGCTACCCAGATCACTCCAAGGGGTTTAAGTTCTATTCCCCTTTAGGAGGACCCAGAATTGTGGAGTCACAAACAGCTAAATTTTTAGAATGAGATGTCGCTGATGAACCTAGTTGCTCTCGTCCTATTAGTGAGGTCGAGGAAGTTGTGCCCATTAATTTATCTGTGCCCTTGATAAGAGATCCTGCGGTGCCTGAACCCGTGACGGAATAAGTGGAGGATGTGGAAGCGGTCTTACCACCGATTCCAGTTGAGGTTCCTCCTCATGTTCAGGAGGTTCATCCACCTACAAGGAGATCTATTAGGCAGAGAAGGCCTGCAATTTCCTCAGACTATGAAGTCTATTTAGGAGAGAGTGATTATGATATTGGTCAAGTGATTGACCCAGTGACATTTAATGAAGCTGTGTCTGGACCTCAAGTTGATCTGTGGTGGGATGCGATGAAAGACGAGATGGAGTCTATGAAGCTGAATAAGGTTTGAGAGTTGGTTGAGTTACCCAAAGGCTGTAAGCCCATTGGTTCTAAATGGGTGTTTAAGACCAAAAAGGACTCTAAAGGAAAGGTCGAGCGGTTTAAAGCTAGACTGGTAGCCAAGGGATTTACGCAGAGAGAAGGAATCGATTACCACGAGACTTTTTCTCCTGTTTTCTCTAAAGACTCTTTCAGAGTAATAATGACATTAGTAGCTCATTATGATTTGGAGCTACACCAGATGGATGTAAAGACTGCATTCCTGAATGGAGATCTTGCCGAGGAGGTCTATATGGTGCAGCCTGAGGGATTCAAGTCTGGTCATTCTGATCAACTTGTATGTAAACTTAACAAGTCCCTATATGGTTTGAAGCAAGCTTCTAGACAATGGTACTTGAAATTTGATGAGGTAGTTACTTCTTTTGGTTTTGTAGAAAATAAGGTAGACCGTTGCATATATCTCAAGATCAGTGAGAGCAGATTCATCTTCTTAATCTTTATGTAGATGACATCTTGCTTGCGAGTAGTGATTTAGCATTATTGCATGAATCTAAGCAATTTCTGTCAAAACACTTTGATATGAAAGATCTTGGAGAAGCATCCTTTGTTCTAGGAATTGAGATCATTAGGGACCGATCTCACCATACATTGGCACTCTCTCAGAAAGCCTACATCGAGCGTGTTCTTGAGAGATTTAGCATGCTCGGTTGTAAGCCTGGTGAAGTACCTGTGCTTAAAGGTGATAAGCTCAGCTTATCACAATGCCCCAGGAACGACATAGAGAGAGAGCGCATGAAGGATATACCTTATGCTAGTGCGGTAGGCAGCTTAATGTATGCCCAAGTCTGTACCAGACCGGACATTGCCTTCGCAGTGAGACTTTTAGGCAGATATCAGTCGAACTCAGGACCTGATCATTGGGTGACTGCTAAGAAAGTCCTAAGGTATTTAAAGGGAACTAAGGATGTAAAGTTGGTCTACCATAGAGTTCAAAACCTTGAGTTAGTAGGGTATACAGATTCTGATTTTGCCGGGTGTAAGGATGATAGGAAGTCCACTTCAGGTTATATATTTAAGTTTGCTGGTGGGGCCGTTTCGTGGAGGAGTGTCAAACAGACACTCATCACTTCATCCACAATGCATGCGGAGTTCGTCGCACTCTTTGGAGCTTCGACTCACGCAGTGTGGCTTAAGAATTTTATTACAGAGTTAAAGATTATCGATTCTATAGCTGGACCCATCCGGATGTACTGTGATAATATTTCTGCAGTTATGTTCTCGATGAACAATAAAAGTATCACAGGGTCCAAACATATGGAAATTAAATTCTTGACCGTTAAGGAATTGGTCAAGAAGGGTGACATTTTAGTGGAGCATTTAGGGACAGATGACATGTTGGCCGATCCACTTACTAAAGGACTTCGCCCTAACGTGTTTCAGAAACATGTTATTAATATGGGGCTTAAAGAGTCGATCAATGTGCTTGATTAGTGAGAGGCTTCATGAAGCTCCAATTTAGTTATCTGTCGTTTGGTTTGCACTTTATTTAATTCACTTAATAATTGAAGTATATTGATTCAACAATATTATTAAGTTTCAATATTTGTTGAATTTATGTGACACGTCACATTTCATACAAAGTCTCATGACTTGTGTCAGTCGGAGCATAAGACCTAGGGCACTTCATTTGAATTATGGCATGTAGTATGTCTTTTGACGCATGAATTTTGTAACCTTAAGGTTAGACGTACTTGTTCTTTTGAACACTTGAGAACTTCTCGCAGCATGGTTTAGTACATTCATTTGAGAAGTTTGGTTGACCACCAAGTTAGAACAACCTTCATGTGCATATTTTCAGCATGTTTTTCTATATTTTATTTAACGGCACTTTGTCTATGTCAATTAAGTCTGTAAGCTACTGTGACCATGGAAGGTCCCGTATCACTCAATGATGCGGTTGCCGCCATGATTCGGAGTGAAGGATCTAATTGGACCGGATTGACATGGGAGTGGACTCAATATCGCGTTCGCTGATTGGTACCCTTAAGCTTAGTGAAGATTTTATCGGAATGTCATGAGTTACGATGAACACAAGTCCAAGTGGGAGAATGTTGGAAATTTTCCGTGAGGTGGACTCGATTCATCGAGGCGATCCGTTAAAGTCGTACGCGTATATTTAGTCTATTTGGACTCCTACGAGCGTGAGTTATTTTAGTCGCGCGAACAATCGAAGCTTGTGATAGGTGAGCTAGATCGTCTCGTAAATTAAGGGCGCGGATTTGGTCTCACCCTAGGCACAAAATTTGATGATGTGAGAATTCTATTAATTGGAGGAGTTACTTTGGGTTTTGAGATATTAATCATAATTAATTTCTCATTTTGGTAACTCCTCATTGGGGCTATCCCTATTAATAGCTTTGGTGAATTCTCATTCTTCATTAGGCGTGAACTAGGGAAGAAATTAAAAATCCCGATCAATTCTCTTTTGTAACTGTAGCTCTTCATTCGATTCCGAGAGAAAACCCTCACCCAGCGGCCGGCAATCCTCCTCTAGTCGGCGGTAACAAAGCCGAACATTGTCGCGGTGATCTTCCGGTTTGCGTGCTCCCCTGCGTACGATACCAAGCCTGGGGATCTTTCGTCTTGCGTGCTGCTGCGCGTACGACACTGAGGGTAAAGATTGTCGTCGTTTCCATCCCGATCTCCAGCGCCTGATCTGCAATCATCGGGGTTTTCAGTTCGGTTTTGTTTCTTTTGGAACGCCATCGGCTGTAGATCCACAAGGATCGGGTTTCACCCGATCTACATCGCCAGAGTTTTGGGAGAATCACATCCTGTCTTCATCTTCATTGCCGACGGGGACTACAGTAGATCGTCGGCCTTCATCTATTGGAAGAGCTCGCCGGTTTGCTAACATGAATCTCTTCATGACGGTCGACATTCATCTACAGTAGATCGTCGGTCTTCCCCACTGTTTTTGGTAACAGATCGCACAGGTATTCTTTAAGATTTTCACTAGTTAAATTTGCTAACTTGAAACTCTTCATTAGCTAAAGGTTCCGAATACCTGGACCTGATATTTTGAGGGAAAACTAAGGCCTAATTTTTACAGCCTCTATAACCTGTAATGATGAAAAGGAATTAATGATATCCACTTTTCTGTTTATTTTCATATGTATGCATATGTTTTGTGCTAATCCTTTTCCCTTTGTAGAGACTACACATTTAGTAGATCTTGTATGTTTGCGGTTTCCGGTAACGCCGCTGATTTCATAAGGGACAAGACGTCGCAATTGTTACGTATTTCCGCGATCATGAAAAACGAGCAAGAGTCCAAGAACGGTATAATCTAATTTCCGCACTTCAGTAACCGTTTATTCAAGCTCATTTTATTTTGTGTTCTCAATTTTAGGAAAATAATTTTGTTATAATACTCCAATTAGAGATTGTTAGTGTTTGGTTATATCGTTCCTATGCGTTTATTTGTCGCTGCATTTATTGGATAAACTGATAATATCATTTGTCGCAGCGATACATACACGATAAATTTTATTCACAAGCTTCCCCCCCCCCCCCAAAAAAAAGCTTTTTCCCCCAAAAAATTAAAAAGTCAACTGACAGGTCTATTCACAGATTTTTTTCTAATATCATTTAGATTTTTTTTTGACGGCATCTGGCACAAGCTCCATGCCTTCCTCCCGCTTCCATAATATACCACGCTACTCTCCATCTAATCCGTCGAAAGCACGGTAGCAACATACCCGTTTTTATCTACTGTGCCGAAAGCAGCGATCAGGATCCTCTCCATTTCAAGTGAAATGTAGGGGATCCATTTCACGGTCTAGATTGAATTCACTTTAATCCGACGGGTTCATCATTTTCAATGTTTTTTTTAGATTTTTAAATCAAAAAAACCTCGACCACAAGATTTCTTTCAAGGTTCTCTTATCCATTGAATGATGAAATGGATCCCCTCCATTTCACTTGAAATGGAGAGGATCCGGATCCCGAAAGCAGGGCAGCAGCAGGGCGAGTCCGGTCACCTCTCCCCCACGTCTCCCGCGCAGGTCGAAAGCAGCCCAAATCTGCTTCCATCTACTCGTCTCTCGCACCTCTCCCAAACCGGCTTGCACAAATTCCCCTCCCGCTTCATGCTTCCTCCCACAGACGCCTAGGGCATCACCGAACACGCCAAGCACCTACTGCACCGCGTCTTGGTCCTTCTTAGTCTTCGTATCCTCCATCTTTGAAGGTTTGCTCTTTTTCTCCCCTCCTTACCGCCCAGCTCGACTTCTTCATGTGCTGCCATTATCATGTTTCAGCAGCACTTCTTAAAGTCTACTCCTCGACATGCGAGGCCCGAGTCTCCTTCTCCATCGTCAATCTGAAGTTGCTCCTCCTTCCCAACATGTTATTAATAAAGATATACAATAGTTTTATGGAATCATTTGTGTTTCTGTCTTGATTTTAAGAAGCAACTTTTAAGTAATAGCTTATATCAGTTTCTCAATAAGTTGTCCCGATCAAGCTTAAAAACGGGGATTAGTCCAAGCTAATGTTGTTATTATTATTTTGCACTATTTGGCGCAGCGTTTTTGTCACCGCCTTATAATAACTTTCATTACTTGGTTTACTTGAGATTCTTCATTTGCCTGATTTATATTATCTCTATCTTTTTGCTCTTGATGTGGTCGATTCGTTTTTTTAGCAGAGATGAAAAACCGTTTAATATTCATTTATTTGATTATGGCTGATTCGTTGTGTTAAGCATACGGTTAAGCCTTAACAGAGACATGAGACTCATGCATTTTTTTATTGCCTATTGGGATAATGAAAGTGACATTATTTTCAGTGAAGGCATCATGATTTCAATTATAGTTAGAAGTTATTTGAAATTTTGTTGATAGGCTTAAACACTTTTTGTAGGAAATTGAAAAATCACATATGCAGTGCAAAATGTAAATGACTTTCTTGATAATGTTATTAAATTCGGGCAAAAAAAACAATACAAAGGACTTAATAATAAAACTTATCGACTGTTAGTTCAAGGCTTCATTTCACCAGATTGTTTTTGGCCAAATATTAGAAAATTTGCAAAATACAAGCTCATGGCTTCAAAATTAGTTTAAGGCTCTATTTGTTTGAGCGTTTTGCAGCTTTGTTTGGGGCAAACGCCGCCGGAAGGAGGGTAAATAAATGAACCTCCGGCGGCGTTTGCTCAGTTTCCACCCGCACACCTTGAGAAACACCCCAAAAGCTCTGTTTGGAGCAGCCACCTCACCCCTCCGATTCGAACACTCTTATTTCCACCCGCCGGATCGACCTGCCGCCGCCGAACTAAATGAAGCCTAAAGCCCGAACAAAGTTTAAATAAATAAAGCTCGAAAATCGATAGACATTTTGCTTGAATTATGCTTGAATTGAAATGCGCAGAGCCAAGTAAATTGTTTTCAATCAAGTGTATTGTTGGCTTGGAGCACGGATGGGCTCTGAGATTTGATGTCGCCGCTCTCGCCAGACGAATGTCGCCGCCTCCGAAGAATGTCACCACCCCAGAGCAATGTCGATGCCCTTGAACATTGTCGCTGCCCACGAGCAATGTTCATTCTCTCGAACCCGCCCACGAACAATATCGCCGCTTATGACCAATGTCTCCACCCACGGCAAATGTCGCCGCCACGGACAATATCGTCGTCCCTGACAAATGTTGTCGCTCACGACCAATGTCTTTGGTTTGCGGACGTAGCCGCTGCGCCGCGTCGAGAACGGGCACTCCCAACGAATGTCGCCGCACCCAAACAATTTCGCCACCCCGAACATTGTCGCCGCCCTCGAACATTGTCGCCGCCTCCAAACAATGTCGCTTGGTTTCGGGTGAAGCCCGCAACGACACATCGAGAACGGGTAAAGCTCGTTCGAAAATGCTAGTATATATATCTTTATTAGTTAAAACAATATGCATATCTTGAGGCACACCATAGGTTGAATCTGCACCGTCCGATCAAACAACTTCAATTTATGGCCGTCGGTTTGCATCAATCGAGGCTGCCAATAAAGTTTTCTCCAAAAAATGTCTGCTGGATCTCTCCAAAATTCCGATAGGAAATTTTGCCCCCTCGCGCCTTCACAGTTCCCCATGTCGCCTCCGACAGAGCCGCCGATGACCTTCCCGACCCCCACCGTTGGGTTCGCCGGCCTCCGACGAACTTGCCGGGTGTTGTCCGGCGGCGAGCGGGCAGGGCCACCGCCGGCGGAGGCCACCGCCGTCGGGCAGGGCCACTCACCGTCGGGCAGCCACCAGCGGGTTCGCCGGAGGCCGACGAACCACCCGGTGGGCGCCGGGCAGGTCGCCGGCGGCTCCTCCACCGGCGGCGGCAGAGGGAAACGGGAACGGGTAGGCGGAAACGGAACAGGGGGTTTTTTCCGCGATATTGTTTTTAATTTTTGTTTTTTTAATAATTTAATTAAATAACTAAATAACTCATTTTTCTATTTTATAATTTATTTACTATTATAATTATATTATAATTAATCTAAATAATTTAAAATTCATATTAAGAAAATTTTTAATACTTATAAATTTAAAAAACTGCCCGAGAGAGCGGAGCCCGCCGGGTGGGGGATGCCCGGGGGCGGGCGAAGCCTAACGGGGGCGAGCGAAGCCCGCTTGAATGTCAAGCGGGCGAAGCCCGCAACGCCGCATTGAGAACGGACTAAGCCCGTTCGTGCGGGAACTCCAAGGTGGAGTTTAAAAGACAAAAAAGGAAAAAGTTAAAATATTAAAAAATGCAATCTCGCTCGCCTGTTGGATTTCAATCGGACGGGCGAGATTGCGCGAACTCCACCCGGGAGTTCCCGCACGAACTCCAGAGGATCCGGATTCGGGCGGCAGGGAGGTAGGCGTCATGCACTGGTAATTTTAGATATAGAGAGAAATAAAGGGAGAGAGAGAAAGAAAGAGAGAGAGAGGTTAATATTTTTTACAAAATAAAAATGGTATCCTCGATTTAAATTTTTCTACGGTCATTTTGAGTAGTCATATGTATATGTTGCGGACGCAACCTGCCTTGATGCGGGCGCAGCCCCCCTTGATACGGGAGCAGGCCGCAGCGACGCATCGAGCACGGGTGAAGCCCGTGCGGAGACGGGCAAAACCCGACTCAATGCGGCCGAATGCAGCCTGAGAGCTTTGAGCACGGGCCTAGTCTGTGCGAAAATACTCCCGGGCGGGTACGCCACAGAGTTGGTGTATATATATATATATATATGTATATATATATATATATATATATATATATAATTTAATATGCTAAAAACCTATACCAAAAACATAAGACGATTGTTAACTGCATCCCTCATATGACTACCCGCACCCCATTTTGTTTTAAATAATATTTTTCTAAAACTTTACTCGCACCCCATCTCTCCAATTTCGCGGAAGCCGCACCCCGTCTTCCTCTTCGTCGAGCTGCTTTCGTCTCCGACATCTTTCTCACGCCATCTTACTCTATTAGTTGTCTCACGCACACCACTGGGCGATGTTTTCGGGTGCGTTAAAAAAATATCGGGGTGAGACAAGAAAAAAACGGGGTGCAGTTATATTTTTGGGTTGCGCTTAATGATGGGGTGTGAATAGTCAAAATCGGGTTGCGATTAATGATGGGGTGTGAATAGTCAAAATCGGGTTGCGATTAACAAACGCCAAACATAACAGAGCCGGTTCAGCAGAGCCGCATATTTAGGGCGTGCGGCTCCCGTCCCCAATTTCGCTGCACCTCTCCCACCACGTGTCTTTCCACAGCTCCTCCCGAGCTTGGCGCTGCATCTTCCATGATTCACCTGACCACGTTCCTCCTCCACACAGGCGCTGCCACCGTTGATTCTACCATGGCCACTTCCGTCCATACATAGGCCGACGACCATTGGAGTCATGTAATGTTGTTGATTGATGTTGATGATGAACATTAGCAATCACTGTGTACTTTTGGTTGGTTGAATGTTATTAGCTGATGCTTGTTGTTTCAGTTGTGCTGTGAGATTTTGAGTTCCATGTTAACATTGGTTTAGATGTTACTGTTTCCATTTCTAGAAATGATGAACAGTGGTATTAGAAAGGTGAGAAGAAGAACAATAAAATTAAATTTGGTGTGTTTCATCAATCATTTTCGTTTAGAGATATGAAGAGTTGATGAGATTTGAGCTTATACTTGATTATTTGTTGTCGGTGAAAAGCAGGTTGTGTAAGTGTTGTGCGATTCAATTTTGTGTGTTTGAGATTTTGTGGAGTCACTCGAGTGTGAGAGTGAGCGAATTTCCTTTTGTGGTGCCCATGTGCGATAGCTGTCGGCCTTTGAGCGGGAGATCGAAGGTGACGAGAAAATTCCTCGCGGGATCGCTGACAACTTCGATTACGGAAAGACGTCACTTTCCGTTGGTAACTTACTTCTTTCTCTTCCTTTGTGAGCATTTGAATATTTTATTGGGTTAATTAGTTTCATTGTTTGATTTTCGCCCAAATTTCACAGCGAACGCTACGTCTAAAACTTCAAATAGAAGTGTATTTGGAGTTCACGTTTTTCAGTAGGCTGCGACAAAGGGAAAGAACGAAAGTTCCGAATTTTTTTTCCCCGGATTTAGAATTGAACCATTTTTTTTTAAATAAAATTCGTTTTAAACAAAATAGTTATTTTATGCTTTACAACAAAATTAAAGTTGTTTATTTTTCAAAGTTCGTGCAACAACCGCTCAAGCCGTTCACATGCATTTATGATTTTTTAGAAAAGCAGACAAATGCACAAACCCTACGCGTTGTCCTGCATCAATTTGGTATCAAAGTTAGGTTCCAGTTTTTTTTATGTTTTGGAATTCGCTCATGCGTAGAATAGGAACCCCACATAACATTTTTTAATTATCAAAAAAATAATTTTTTAGCATCAAAATACATTTACATTTTATTGTTTGTTTGCATACATCTACGTAGTGGTAGGTTAGTGAGTATGAATTTAGCATACCATAATTCACCATTTGAACACCCTCCAGAGGTAAACTCTGAGATGCCTCGAGTTGAGTGTGGTCAAACAAGTTGTGTGATGAAGGGAATGAAGCACCCCCGTGATTTCTACCTTTCGCCCACCAAATGACAGCTTTAACCGAGGGAGTCTATCAAATGAAAGAATGATTTGAAAACCTTAACGTTGGGGTGAATAGTTTAGAAGTACCACCTCGAGTTTTAATGTCACCTCTACTTCGAGATGAGCATTTCATGCGAACACATTATGATGTCCCATATCACTACGTACGAAGGTCTATATTTAGGAGAAATCCTCTTTTGAGGTAGAGGTTAAGAATCCCTTAGATAGATAGGTTTGAGTTTGAGGACGACTGGGGGAGCATCCTCGAGACCATCATCGGCTTTACCGGCTATACATCGTGATGATCGACCTAGAGATTGACATCGACCGCCACCCCCATGACGTCGAGACATTTGTGATCCTTACGATGACGATTACGACTATCCTCCCTGGGATAGGCGATCAGATCTCACACAAGTTGTATAGCTAGATCCGTCGCTTTATGATGGTTCTATGGATTGCAAGGTCTTTTCAGTCTGGGTTATTGACATAGAGACCTACTTTGAGTGATATCGTATGACAGTGGACCGGAGAGTTTAGTTCGCAAAAATAAGATTGTCTGGGCGAGCGAAAATTTTTTGGACAGACGAAGAGCGTATTATAGAGAGGAATGAATTCCCTCCCATTACAAATTGACCACGTATGGAAGGCATATTGGAGGAGCAGTACGTTCTCCAGCACTATCAGACCCGTCTACGAGATGAGCTGACGTTTCTATGTCATAGGTCCAAATTAGTTTCATATTACTTAGCTAAGATGAAAGACCTTATGATTAGGTGCAACATGGTAGAGCACCCACGTGAACCTTATTCAAATTTAAGTGTGAACTACGACCTGAGATCCGAGATGAGTTGATTTGATATGGCTACTATTCCCTAACAAAGACTACATCTTTCGTCATCGTTATCGAGGAGCATCAGAAGAGAACCTCCTGGTTCAAATCTCAGACCAAAACAAATACTCCTTTTAAGAAAGAGGAACCGTAAGGTAAGGACGGTGCGTCAAATCATAACTCGACCTATACGAGAGGTCAGAGAGGGAAGTCCCCCGTGGGAACTGCAACCCCTTCATAGATACAATGTTATGGGTGTCAGTAGATGTGATGTATATCTAGGGATTGTTGCAAGAGGAAAGACATGTTAGTTATTCATGAGGTGACTAAGGAGGACGATCATGTAGAAGAAGCTATATACGAGAAGAATTCTCGCATCTTGAACGACAAATTGTAAGGTACACCTATTGATGAAGATATAGATCTCAACGTTCTAGTGGTGAGATGCATGTCATTTACGCCAAAAGAATCCATTGATTATTGACAGACAAATCTCGCATGCCTACTTCAAGGTTGGGGAGAAAGTGTGTAGTATCATAGTGGATATCAGGTGTTGTATAAATGTGATCTCTGAGACAGCTTTACCCTGCATGGGACTCACTGCTGAGCCGCACCCTTCCCCATTTCAGGTAGCTTGGGTCACCAAGACTGCATTATCTGCATTATCAGTGACTAGGAGATGTTTGATGCCTATCACTATTAGTACGTACACTGATATGATCTGGTGTGACGTTATGCCTATGGATGTGTGTCATGTATTACCTGGATGACCTTGGTTGTATGACCGAGATGTCACCACATATGACAGGTCCAACACTTGCTCCATTCTATTAAATGGGCAGAGAGCAGCGTTAACTCCCGTGCAACCCAAAACACCGACATCTTGTGCGAGGAATAACGCAAAAGAGTCACTTCCTCCTACCGAAAGGAAGAAAACTTTTAGCATCATACGAGGGATACCTAACACTATCGTTATCGGTCACTATAAGTGCCTGAAATATAGACGCGCAAACCTTACACGCCGTCCTGCATCACCGCATGTGTTTGAATTTCCCGGAGGGTGACATACCACGTTTTCGTTTACAAGTTTTAAGTACAAAAAATGGAGAACATAACTGAGAACATAACTAAGTACACATAACATTGGGGATAACATTCATAGGAGCGTCCACAAGCGCGTTTTTTAAGTCCTTTACAGCGCCTGCTGCTGAGCCTATGAGAGCATTGAGCATGAGCAGACTAAAAGGAAGCACATCAAATTTCGAGCGATGGAACGATCTTAGTCCAACTTTCTTGCCAGAAAACCTTATAGTACTTTTTTGTCTCTCCAGTGACTACTTTTCAAATGAAGGCTTCATTTGGTTCGGCGGTGGCAGGTTGATCCGGCGGGTGGAAACAGAGTGTTCGAAACGGAGGGGAGAGGTAGCTGCTCCAAACGGAACTTTTTGGGGCGTTTCTCAAGGCGGGCGGGTGGAAACGAAGCAAATGCCGTCGGAGGTTCATTTGTTTACCCCTTCAGGCGGCGTTTGCCCCAAACAGAGCCGGGAAACGCCGAACCAAATAGAGCCGAAAGGCAGGTGAGTCTTTTAATTACATTCTTGAAGGGACACATTGGTAATTGCGTCTGGTTAAATCCTGATTTGCCGAATGACGTTGCTTTTGTATCGGTCACCTGAATCACCAAATTTCTCAAAATAACGAACCTGCCCCCAGGCGGTCCGGGCGGCCCATACAAGTTGCTAGGGACGTAGGTGACAGAGGTGGTGGCAGCGGTCGACGGCCGACTTGGTGTGCGCATGCTCGTCGGCTGCGCCCACGTGCAGGTTATGCACGCCGGCTAGCTGTGCGAGGGCCTCGGCCGCGCGTGGGCTGTGCGCGGGTGTCAGCCGCATGCGGGCCGTGCGTGCTTGGTTTTCCCCCATTTCGAGATGACTTTTGACCCTTTGAGCGGCCGCGAGCCCGCGGCTCGTGCACGCTGCTCCCTCAGTTGCATCGGTTTGCTTGAACGCTTCAATCAAAGTCATTTCAGTTCGACTCAAAAATGTTTAGGGAAAACCATCAAATTTCTATATTTGCTTATACTTATTTGAAGTTTTTTGTTTGGCTTCTCTAAATTTGAATAAAAATGTCATCTCATAGATTATGGCTCCATTTGACAATGTGGTGTGGTCATGAATATGAGGGTTAAATTATCATTTCTTAACGTTCACCTAAAAAACTTCATTCACTTTTAGATGATCCTTAACGAATGACCGCCCACAGTGCCAAATGGGGCCAATCTGTTTGGCATGACAACAATTAGAATACCAGCAAAAAAAAAAAAAAAAAAAAAAGTTTGTTCGCAACCACAACCGCGGCGCCAAACGCATCGTAAAAATACCCTCAACTGCTTCCAGAGATAGCATTCGCTCCTCCCCGTCTCACTTCTCATTCACCATCCCTTCCTGCCTCCCCTCTAAAATCCATCGCCATCACTCCAGATTTTGTGGGGTTCAGCAAGCCGTCACGTGCAATCCCTCCGTCGCCGGAAGTTGCAAGATTCCGATCATGACATCACCGTCTCCTTCCAGGAACACCCAAACGCCGGCGCTGAAGACATACTTCAAGACCCCGGAGGGACGCTACAAGCTCCACAACGAGAAGACTCATCCCGCGAGTCTCCTGCAGTTCTCGCACGGCAAGACCGTCTCGCAGGTAGTGTTCTCGACAATTCTCTCATGCTTTCTTGGCGAGTTTGAAGTAAAATCTGAAGAATTCCACAGTTGACGATTGCTGATCTCAAGGAGAAGTCAGCTTCTCAGACCCCCGCCGGAATGACCCCCGCTAGCTCCGCTAGTTCAATGAGGACAGTGGCGTCGAGGTTTCTTGGAGGAGCAGGAAGCGGGGCCAAGGCGCTCGGCTTTTCCAGCGGGAATGGCGCAAGCAAGGGAAGCTTCAGTGGAAGCAAGATTGCAGGATCCGTGCCGTCTTCCATGGGTTGGAGTAGTTATTCTTCGAATTCTAATTATGACGGCAGAGGCACGTATCTGATCTTCAATGCCGGAGATACGCTTTACATTAGCGACCTTAATTCATCAGACAAGGTCGTTTAATTACCAGTTCTTGTTGGCATTTGTTCTGTTGGCATTTGCAGGTTTTTGATTTGGTTTAGGTTTCCTCTCCAGGATCCTGTAAAATCAATTCAGTTTGGAAATTCGAACCCGGTGTGCCATGCATTTGGTTCAGAGACCAACGATGGACATGATTTGTTGATTGGAATGCAGAGCGGAGAGAGTTAGTTTAACCAGTTCTAATTAGCTCTTTGTTACAGATCTCTAGTTTTTGTTGTTGATGAGACACAATTGCTATGTTCTTTGCTATGCAGTTTATTCAGTGTCATTGAGACAGCAGCTGCATGATGTTGGAAAGAGGCTTGCTGGAGGTCAGCATTATAACAAAGATGGTGTGATCACTAGCAGGTGCGCTCCTAATATTGATTTTATTATTTATTGCCCACAGTTAACATTCTTACTGACATGTCAAAGTGTATTGCTTGTTGTTTAATTTAATTTTATTAAATTAAAATGTTGGCTTTAATTTTAAATTCAATGTGCCCTTGATCAGCCTTTAAGAAAAGAAGTGAAGTACACTAAATTTAAAGATTCAAATTGATTTTCAAATTCACGCTTAGTTCTTTTTTTGCATAAAAATATTGTAATAAAAGGTGAACGTGAGTGAGACCTCACAAGAGAGCTTCTGTGGCATCCACAATTTTGAAATAGGGCCTAGCTCAGTCGTTGTCTAGGGCCGGGGAATGCAAACAAGGGTAAGACTTAGGCTGGGTTTTTGAAATATGGGACGAGTACAATAGGTTTCTGCAGTGTGATGACTGTAGAGCAATACAGAAGAGGTGTCTTAGGTTGAGTGGAGTTTCTAGTAAGGCAGTGGAATCAGGGGGTGGGGGGGGGGGTAGTGGCTGCCAGGAATGGAAGTTGGAAGGATTCAGATGTGGTGGGATTTCAGTAACGGAGAATGATGCAGGCTAGGGCTTCAAAGGAAGGAGACGAGGCAGACTATGACTTCAAAGTAGGGAGTTGAGGCGGGTTTAGACCTATGTTGTTAAAGACGCGCTTAAGTCTCAAGGCTCACTAGGCTCAGAGTTTTGCGCTTTCGAGCTTCTTTTTTGCGCCTTTGGATCATTAAAGGCACACCTTAGTGCGATTTCTATTGTAATATTTTCTTTTACAAAATAAATAAATAAAATAAGAACTCAATAATTGTTGCATGATTTAGTGTCTGTGAAAGATAATCGAGCATTGAGACTTAGATATGATGCAATTGACCACATTGATTCTATTTTAATAGATATAATTAATATTAGTGAATAATTAATGAGCAGAATAGATAAAGAATCTGATCAAGATGATGAACTGATGTTTGATGCTCATTATTTAAAATGAATGTGATTGTGCATTGACATCGTCAAGCGCGTACCTGTGCCTAGGATTCAAGACCTTGTTGCGCCTTGGCGTGACTTACACCTTTAATAATTATGGTTGGAACTTCATAGGAGGGAGATGTGGCAAGGTAGGGCTTCATAGGAGGGAGACAAGACTGTTTAGGAATCTGGGACTTCAGGGAAGTGAGACAACCAAGGGGAATGAGCAGTGTTCAGGCCCGCATAGAGCTAATGTGCCAGTCGCTGGAAGCTAGGGCTCTTCGGAGGAGGAACAGGGAGGGATGCCGATCATCATTTTGCTCTATTAAGGAGGTCGCTCGATTTCGCTGATGAAATCATTGGTTGTAAAGCAGAAGAAAACATCAACTGGCACACCTCTTTGAAACAATTAAGAATTCTCGATTTTGAAAGGTTTTCCAATGTGCTTGCACTCGTGAACGGTCCGACAATAAAAAGAATTGAATGTATTTATTCCGAAAATAAATTAGGGGAGAATGCTAAGTGTTATGAAACTAGTTTAGCCCTTAGTATTCTCCTCATCATTGTATTCCAGAAGAAACAACAAAAATCTCTTGAACTCTTGATAGTAACTTTTAGAAATAAAATGATCGAGCTTTCAATATATAAAAAAATTAATTTAGCTTGTTTATTTTTAATTTTTTAAAAAACTCAGCTTACTTGTGGCTCACCCATACCTGCAACGACAGACCAATTTGTTTAAGGTTTTATTGATCGGTCAAACCAATATGCTGAGATCAAAATATAACATTCGCGCATGCTTTATACAACCTGATTTCACTTCGAACAAAATGTGTAAATAACATGTAATTGAAAATAATTTTGTAGAATGAAACATTATGAAAATAAAGACTCAATAAGATGCCCCCTGGGTGCATAAAAATGTCCGTTGATAGATATTTTGTGATACTTATGTTGCTTATATGTAATATAAAATGTAAGGTTTATTAGTAGCTCGCATGCTTACCTTTTGTACAAGAACAAACAACTTTTTTATGGGTGATTGCCCATAATTAGTTGGTGTAAAGACCTTGACACATGTGGAGATTTTGGCAGAATGACTTGAGGACCCCTTCAGGAAAGCAATAAGTTGAAAAAATGAACACAACTTCTTGTCAATCCAGCGACACAGAGAAGTCATTGGTAGAGAAGCTCGCCTTGGCAACTAGGATGTGTGATATACTTGTTAATTTATTTATCACAAGGTCAACAATACAACAAACTCAGTCCCTTAGAACTATACATTAAAAGGAGGAAAAGTGGAACACAAAACTCTGGAATGAGACCAATCAATCTCTCAAGAGGAACATTTGATTATACAAACAATGCGATTACAAGCGGTTCAAAGAGCATAAAAGCACTACTAACTTCGATCAAATAAGATTGATGAACTTATATCACAAATGATTGCAGGGATTGTAGTTCACTACAACCATTTAGTTTTAAGTATATTGACCAATCTATTTAAATGCTAATTTAATTAGATAACTAATCAAAGCGTAAAATAATAAAGCATTCTAAAATATGATGGCCAAGATACCAATTTTTGAGGTGAAATAACTATTTGCAATATCTACATGGAGATGCTCCCGAGTACCCACTAATATAATAGAATTAGATGTGATCATATGCTCATAGCTATAAGATGCGATCAGTGGTCTTGAAAGTGATGCAATATGATGGCCCCGACGACCAAGGAGGAGGAATTTAATATTTCATGGTAGTATAAAGGGGGCAATGTTGGACTTAAAAAAGAGGGAAGAGATCACATTAGACAAAAAAATTTGAAGAATTAGAAGGAACTCACTGAATAGCCTCCCCCCACAATTTACCCGACGAGTTCTGGAGGCTCGTGATGAGCGAAGGATCATAACTACTCTCCAGACTTGCAAGGGTTGCGTTTTTGATCCCATGTATAGGCGCCTTTTGATGCCAACTCAAAATCAGATGAGGAGGTATCTAGGAGAAATGAGTTAAATCACGTGTTTAGAGTAAGCAAGAACGATTGGTGGAGTCGGGATGACACCAGACCCCATGGCGATTTTGAAGACACCGACAACTTCTCCATGCAGGGCTTCACTAGGCCTTCTCCGAGGAGGGCTTCCCTTAAGGGTTAGAGGGTGGTTTTAATGACCTCAACTCGCTGTCGGGCCTCACCAACCACGTCTCTGTAGAGGTATTCATCACAACTTTGGGGGAGGGGGTCCCAGACGATTCTGTCAGGGGACGTTTTACTGGGCAATAAGAGTGATGACCCGTCTGACCATTTGCAGTAGGAGGCGAGGATGTACGGGGCCTCAAAATCACCCAAAGGTCTCTTTGAAGTGGGACCTTCACTAGTCACGAGTTCTTTTGTGGGTGACCTCTTGACACGTTTTCTCTCTTCTCGCTAGAGGCATTTCTCGAGCTCGACAACCTCCAACTCCCCACCATCATCTCAGTGCATGACGTGTTGGGGTTTTTGGGATCCCCTGACGCACAAGAATGATGCATCAGATGTAGGGTCTTGCAAGCGGTAGGGAGCTAGAAGAAAGACAAAAATGTGAGGCTAGCTCGAGGACGTCCTCCCATCCTTTTGTAGCTTGGACGTTAGTCCATCAATTGACAAAGGTTCATTGTTTTTCCGAGGTTATCGCATAATCTGGAAAATGCATGTATCATGTCGGCCTCAAAGTTTGCGGCCTACAAGCATCAATGACTCAGACGCGTGCCCAAGAAAAAATAACATGTAAAAGATTCAGTGACAGACGATGCGGATGGAGGGGTCGCACCCGATTCTCCAAGCATGGGAATTTCACCCCGATTTCCCCGCAACCCATAAATGGAGTGGGCGACTAAGTTTACATGGGTCGAACCTCCGAGGTTCTTCGCAGGAGACCCAAGCTTCACTCGCCTGATTGTGAATTCTTGCATATGTCTATCAGTCTATGTGATGCAGGACGACACGTACGGTTTGCGCGCATGTCAGCTTTTTCTAGGAAACCCTAAATGCAAGCGATGAATAAATTAACTATGCCGAATTTTTAGAGCGAGCGCAACACTTAAGAAATTACGCAACTTGGATTTAAGCACAAAATTACTTTTTCATTTCAAAAAATGAATTTTCTTAAATAATGGTTCAAATTCTGAATCCAAGGAAGGAAGTTCGCAACTTTCATTTTTTTCCCCTGTCGTAGCAAAACGGAAATCGTGAACTTCAAATACGCTTCCGTTTGAAGTTTTTGACGTAGCGTTCACTGACAAAACTCAGGCGAAAACCCAGCAATGAACTTATTATCCTACGAGAAAATATAGAGACACACCCAAGGAAAAGTTAGAAACAATTACCCACGGAAGAGACGTCTTCCATATTTGAAGTCGATGGCGATCACGCGAGGAACTACTCGTCACCTTCGATCTTCCACTCCGAGGTCGGCCGCTATCGCACACGGGCACCACGAAATTAAATCGCTCCCTCACACGAGGTGGTTTCACAGAATCACTCAACAATGTGAGAAACCACTATCTAAACAACCTAAATTCACTCGTTCATCACACTCAAAGTGTTTTCACGAAATCTCAAACACTCTCGGTGGATCCACGAGAAGCAAACTAAGACCTACAGCTAAATCCCTCTCACACGGAATACCAAAGATGTCAACACTCTAACATCAAAGTTTCAACTTATAACTAACAACAGTAACATCAACCGATTACTGTTCACCTTCTCTAAACTCTCACCGAAGCTTCAATGGAAAGAACAAAGCAAAAGAACACCTAACTAGAAATCACATTCCAGCCACTGTTAAATGAAACATTCAACGACAAGAATCCCATCAACAACATCAACATGACACACACAGGAAGCTAATCAGCAATCTAATCAACGGGAACAAAGAACAGCTAACTCATCTTCCACAATTCTAGCACGCCTAACACCTACAATGCTCACACAGAGCTTTTAATCACGCCTAATGTCTAACAGGAAGCACACAGCAACCTCACAGGTACAGGACATCACACTGTTCATCGTCTTCATCGACGGGACTTGCACAACAACAATCAATTTCAACATTCAACAACCCCCCATTTCCTGTTCGTCTTCTTCTTTTATAGGGCAACAGGAACCGCAGGTGTGGCCGAAGCTTTTGCGGAGTGGAAATGGCGGAAGAGGCGTGAAGTCGAACCGTCGGGAGAGTTCGTCATGCCCTTCGATCGTGTCTGGCATGGCTGGATCATGGCGGCGTCGTGGGCAGATGTTGCGGGGATGCGCGATGACGCTGGGTCGTGCCGACTCCTCCAGGCGCAGCGGTATAGTCGGGGTAGATTTGGTGCTGGCCTGCGGAATCGGGAAAGATGAACATGACTTTCTTCTCTTTTGCGGCCCTGCTTCTGAACCGGAAACGACATTTACCTAATAAACATATATATATATATATTAATATTTGTATACTTATATATATGTATTTAAATATATATACATATATAGGTATTATATATATATATGTACATATAATAGTAGAGAGAATAAAACTCTAAACATGGCTACGCGCGCAAGCGTGCAACAACATGGCTACGCCCACAAGCGTGCAACAACTAAAATAGACAACATAAAATTTGTAAAAATAAAATGCAACACAATAGATGACACAAATAACAATGCGGCGTCAGGATTTCTTCGTCGACCTGACCTAGGTTGGTCTCCACCACTATGTAATTCCCTTTTTCTATACAATGAGTACATCTGCCGTCCGTCATTAGACTGACCAAGATTTTAGGTAGTTTCACAAAACACAGAAGACTTGAGCGTATAAATATCACACCAACGCTGAAGGGATGTGGATCAGATCTTTGAGATCTTTTCAAATCATTTGATCTCTCATGATACCTATATTTCGTTTGGGAGGAGTAATTTTTCACTTCTAGTGATACATATAAGCTTGTGCGAACATGTGATATTCGCACTCAGACAATCGACCTTACTCCACGAGAGTTCTCTCCAAGACAAGGTTACCTTCGTGGATAATACTATATTGGCAATTAGTTAAGTGCTTTGTGTTTTAACATAAGTTGTGTTGTACTGAGGTCTTTATAAGGATCCCCTTATTTGAGGGTTAGTTCATCTTGGAGTCTTATATTGGCTCTCTCTTAGGAAAGAAGGATTCTTAGAGGGAACATGCCCTTAAGAGTTAGGAGCGAGCATGTTTGTTGATATGTATTTTTGTTCCTTTCTGGTACTAGATTACTAGTTTGTATTCGTGTTGTTGATACATTGCCGCTTGTTCGTGCCAACTAGTTCGTCCTGCCTCCATCAATCGACCGCTAGGAACCAACTATCCACTTTGCCTCCGCCGTGGTTATCACTAAGCTGCACGCCCTTTTTGATAGGATAAATGCCACCATGACCGACATCTTCACAATGGCGCACGTTTTTCAAAATTGACTCCTTGCCTTGTATTTAGCAAGACCTGCCTACGTTCATTGCGCCCTTCACCGTCTCCATGCTCCTCACCGCAAGGCACGACTGACTTATCAAACACACAACCCTACCTCCAACCCCACTTCCGCTAGTAGTCATGTTCAACCAGCCAGTTAGGCCATTCACAACGCCACTCAAACAGACACTCGGGTCCTATGCCTTGTAATACCCCCACTTCATCCATCTCTCAAAGTGTCAGAGCCTACTACCCTTTTGTTCTACCCGGTTGTCAATCAACTATTAGCTTCGGCTAGCCGCACCATCTCTCACAACTTGCTGCACAATCATCAATGACCCCATCCCACAGATCCGCCCTTACCTCCCTTGGCGTCTTCGTTCCGAGCCTCATCTGAGCGGTTCTACCACGGAATCAGCCTGCCCGCATCTGGGGGCCTCTTTTCATTAACACCATGTGCTGCTGAAAATACCCCACAACCCCTGCGACAACACTCCTTGACACGATCATTGCTTCAGCCCACAACAGTCGGACCGCGTCTTTCCGATTCATCGCTCTCCAAATACCCGCTACATACCAAGAACCTCCACCCTTCATGCCATCGATGGGCAACTAAATCTTTTATTACACACTTACATCACATGGGTTAGTGTCTTCTTACCCTCCTTTGGGTCACAAATTATTGTTTTTATTGCTTTTCTTCTACTCTCGGACCAACAAATCACAACTTCACGCACCCCCTACTAAGCGCATATTACATGAAAAGTGGAGCCCTTTGCTTTTTTCTTTTTCTTCTCCCAACTTATCACCCATATGCACACATTATCTCTCTCTTGCACTTAAGTTCACCTTGCTATTAGCTTGCGACCAACACTATGACCTCCTTGCATGTTCTAATTGTCTGCACTCCTCATCCCCCATGACCATGTCAACCCTCTCTTTGTAGCGATTATTTTTCCTTCCCGAATTAGTAAAGATCCAGACAAATGCATGCGGTCATCACATTTTTCATTTCCCATTCATGACTTTTTCTTGTTTTCCTCCCGCCGACCTGCATTCTGATGCTCCCAACATGCCTCATCTGATAGATTCTCTCCATCGCCAAATTCATTCAAAATCCGGACAACACGACCTACCACACTCTGCTTTTGGAACTTACGACCCACAACTTATTACCACACTCGCTTTTCCCCCACCGTGTAGTGCCATAAAGAGTTGTGCACTCGTTTTGGATGATATGGCCGCTGACTTGTCGCAATTAGTTAGGTATGACTAATCCAAAGTCTTGATGTTTCACATGACTTGCCCACCATAAGAGACTATTGAACTCGACAACGCGTTTATGAGATCTTTACTGACTCGAATTTGGGGACAAGGTTGATTTTCATAGAGGATGTATTGATACATATATGCCCGTGTGAACATGTGACATTCACACTTGGATGATCGGCTTCACTTCGCGAGAGTGCTCTTAGAGACATTGTTGTCTTCGTGGATATTAGTTAAGTGTTTTAGGAAAACAATTGTTTAGAAATGGGTCTTCATCTATATAAGGAGTCCCGTGTTTGAGAGTTATATCATCTTGGAGTTTAGTTTTTTATTGGCTCTCTCTTAGGAGAGAGATTCTTAGAGGGAACCTTCCCTCAAGAGTTGGAGCGAGTACGTCTCATTGATATATATCTGATTGTATCCATTGTCCAAAGTTTGTGTGCGACTAGCGATTCCTGGGAGAAACAAACAAATGTTCAGAGTAGTAGATGACTATTTCATCACTGACAATTGATTACTTTACAAGGACAAATGAGCTAGGATAAATAACCAAACATGGACGTAGTATCACTAACGATTGATTAATTTACAAGGGAAAATGAGCTAAGACAAGCAGCCAAACATGGATATACTATCACAATTAAGATTCCATACTGATAGTTTGAACACAAGTCTAAATATTGATAACTGCACACAAACTAGATTCATCAATAATGGGTGAAGCAGGCATCTCATACTGCACCGTTCAATGTCAGTAATAGAGTATCCTATGTGGTTCTTGTGCATGCTCTCTTACTTGCGTTTTTTTGCTGTTGGAGAATGTCTACAAAGCAAGGGCATAGGCTCATCTTGTTACTTCACAGGAATGGTCACTTAAGACGATGCTGTTTCTCTGTTTTTTGGCTGTTCCTTTTTTTATCCATCTGATTGAAGCCACTTAGCTTATTTTGTCACAAGATGTAATTTGTTAGGTGATATTGTTATTTTTGCATTATGGCATACTAGCCAAACTATCTATACTTGTTGAAGAAGAAAAACTTGTTTTTCTTTTGAAGTCTATTGGTTTTGCGTGTTTTTCTTATTTTATGTTTTAACTATATTCTTTATGTATAAATATACAATCTTTTTATTGAAGATGTACTAATTATACTTTCTACAGTCAGTGCACTTGTATCTGCTGGGTGCCTGAAGGTGATGGTGTTTTTGTTGCTGCACATGCTGATGGAAGCATTTATGTGTATGAAAAAGTGTGTCCGGAAGTAGTCCAGGACTCTTGGAACATTTTCTTTTGATAACTGGAGCTTATATTGGATGTAATAGATTTATTTTGTTTTTTAGGGTAAGGATGCTGCTGCTGATTGTTCATTTCCTTACATCAAGGATCAAACTCATTTTAGTGTTGCACACTCCCGCTCAAACAAGGTATTGTTTGAATTATATCGTTGAACTTGGATTTTTATGCTAATATTGTCCTACTAATGGATTTTTATGCTAATATTGCCCTACTAATGGTTATGCATTAATATTTAAAGTTCAAATGAAACACCTCTATCGGGATGGAGTAATTGAATAATAGAGCATTTTTTGAAAAAAATTATGGTTTGAATATTTTGGCCATTCCACCACCAATTAATAACTAATAAGTTTGTTGGTCACTTGAAGTATGTTATGTGAACAAGTAATTGAGAGGTTCAATTCCAATTACATTGTTTGGTTGCCCAAACAAATTTGGAATTGGAATTCCATTCTAATTCCATGAGAATTAAAAGTATGGACAAACTCAATTCTTCCCTTCTTATCCCGAAAGGAAGGAACTGAAGAATTCTGTTGGTTCTTAAGATCTTGCAAAATGAGATAAAAATAATTGAGAAACAAATTTTTAGAGAGAGACTCTTAAATGAGATTTGCTTAGAAATTTTCTTGAGAAAAAATAATTGGTAAAAAAATCATTTAGTATGAGCATCGAAGAAGAACGAGATTTCTAGAGAGAAAATTAGAGCGAAATTTTCTAGCAAGTATTTGAGTGAGAGAAACTTAGCAAAATAGAACCTTTGAGAAATAGATATCTAGAGAGAAAATTCTAATGAAATTTTTGGAGAAATTTTTTTGATAGATATTTTCTAGAGTGAGAATCATATTAAGATAAAACAACCAAGAAATAAATTTTTTGATAGAGAGTTGTGAGTTTTCTAGAGATATATTTTCTATAGTGATACAAATCATTGATTGAGATTACTGATATTTCTTAGTTTTATATTTATGTTTTTGACCCACCTTGAGAGTATTTATTTTTCGGTCTCCCCTTCTATATATATATAGGAGAGATACTGTATTTATGTAATGAATCAATAGTGAATGAAATCGGAACTTCTTCAAATTCACATGGTATCAGAGCTGGTGACCTAACTACTCACGCCTTCGTCGTTTCGAGCCCCTCGTCTGCCTACACCTCTCGTTGACCTGCCCGAACTCGTCAACTCGTCGTCTCGTCATCTAACTTTCATCGACGACTCATCCAACTTCCGTCGACGAGTCGTCCAACTTCCGTCGACGAGTCATCCAGCGTCTGTCGATGCATCGCCCATGCGTTGTTCCCTTATACAGCCTTTTCGATGACGACGACTCATCCAACGCCCGTCGACTCATCACCCAGGTGTCGTTCTCACATCCAACATCTTAGACGTCGATCTACTCTCCCCTTCTCCCTTCTGCAGTCCAAAACCTGATCTCCTCATCACGCTATCCTGCACTTTCACTGTCCGGTGGTCATTCCTTTTAGCTGCTTCCCCTTAGCTTGCTTCCCTTTGTTTTCTGAGCTCATGTCATTGGATTATGACCATCATTGGATTATGACAAATCTAGTGTTTCTCATGCACCTCCCAACAAATGGATAATGTCTCTCACTTTATCCGGCAATCTGTTATGGCTCTATTATTATATGTATCACGTCGAGTCGAGTCTGTTATTAAGTGTCGTATGAATCCAATCGTAGTTGTTGCGTATTTTAATTATGTCTTGTGTATTTACAATTATGCCCTTGGGTCCTATTATATATAGACCCTCAGAGTCTTGTAATGGGTTATCAATGAAATGAAGTTCTAATTCCTTATCCCTTGTAGTGAGATAATTGGTGGCTCTCTCCTCCAACGAGCAACCCCGCCTAGGCAGCCGCGGTTCCGGCTCCACGGTATCTCCGCCATACCCCGCATCTCCACCTCCGGCCACCATTCTGACGAGTTTCCACTGTTACGGAAGTCGGCTTGTAACAACTTGGTATCAGAGCCATGTTTCTCTTTCGCCACCATCATTTCCCCATTATGTCAAGCCTCCAACATGCCCTCTTCCCCGCATCAAGCATTGTCATCCACAGCAAGGCCACATCTTCTGCAACATCCCCGCTCCATCGACGCCAGAAACCGTAAAAAAATATATATAATCGGCCGCTGCAGTTCCGTCGACGTCAGCGTCTGCAAACCCGCCGCCGATCCAGCCCCAGCGCACTAGCATCGCCACCGGTTGCCGGCATCTGCCAACCCGCAAACCCGCTCCCGTCCCGACAGGCAGTCGTCGATATCGAGCCCCGCCGAACCATACGCAGGCGGACACGTCTCCGACACGCTTCGTCGAGCCGCGACGCAATGCCAGGCCTCGTCAGGCATCGTCGACCGACTGGACTCCTTCCCTCGACAACGCCGTTGACGATCGTTGCTCCTCCATCGCCGTTCCAGAGCCGCCTCTCCCTACTTCCCTTGAGTCGCCCGCTTCTACCTGCTTTCCTCGAGCCGCCCACGCTTTGCATCGAAGCCCATCCCGCCGCAACATAGCAGGCCATCATATCTATTCCATTTTCTTTAATCTGTGGACCCCACCACCCTGTCCTATTCCGATTCCTTTACATATTTAATTACCTGCTTTTTCTCCTTTCCTATAGTTAATCCCGCACTATTCCCGGGCCCTCCAGACCGTTTTCAACATTATTGACCCTGCTGCCAGCCCACTTGATCAATCCCAGCTTTCCATTAATTAATGATATTATTTTAATTGATTAATCAATTTGATTAATTGATTATTAATAATTCCATTTTTCATAATTCATTATCTCATTATGGGAAACACAAAGTGGTCTGCCGAGGATGTCGCTGCCATTCAAACGAAGCTACAAGAAATAATGAGCTCCATGGACACACGACTTCGGAATGCTGACGCACTCCACCACATTAAGAATCCGACAGTCGTCTTTCTGCCGCAGCCCGTGTCCCTGCCGCTTCCACCGCCGTCTCTTTTAGTGTTGTGGCCATCTGCGCCGTCCGCTGACGTGCCACTGCTCTTAGAGGTAATTGCCCTTCCGCCTTCACATGTCGTGGTGGAACCGCCTCACCTTGGGCCACCTTCATCAGACATCATGGCCGCCTTTACGACAACACTTGCTTCGCCAGCCACCGCTCTACCGACCCCGACAGACACCTCACCGCCTACACATCCATTCCTTCTGCCGGTCGACGCTTCCCCGACCTACTTGTCGCTGCTGCTCCTCACCGCTCCACCGACCTTGCCAAAGTCATTACTTACGCCGCTCGTCTTTCCAACGGCGCCGCCGCCACTCACCGACGCCGTCGTCATCGCTACACGATATCATGCACTGTTCTGGCCAGAGTTCAAGCTGCCGGATGATCCGGTCACCACATGAGGTTCGAGCTTGAGGGCAAGCTCGATTTCAAGGACGGATGAGATGTTATGGCTCTATTATTATATGTATCACGTCGAGTCGAGTCTGTTATTAAGCGTCGTATGAATCCAATCGTAGTTGTTGCGTATTTTAATTATGTCTTGTGTATTTACAATTATGCCCTTGGGTCCTATTATATATAGACCCTTAGAGTCTTGTAATGGGTTATCAATGAAATGAAGTTCTAATTCCTTATCCCTTGTAGTGAGATAATTGGTGGCTCTCTCCTCCAACGAGCAACCCCGCCTAGGCAGCCGCGGTTCCGGCTCCACGGTATCTCCGCCATACCCCGCATCTCCATCTCCGACCACCATTCTGACGAGTTTCCACTGTCATGGAAGTAGGCCCGTAACACAATCCTTCCATCACGGCAAAGAAACTCATAAACAAACTTTATATGGATCGACAAATGTTCGCCAAAATTTGGTTTCTTGGAAAAGGATTATATGACCACCTAATCAAGCAAGTCGGGGAGATACCTGCTGAGGACAAAGATCAATGGAGGAAGGTGGACTATCAACTGGTGTCTCTCTTGTGCCAATCTATTGAAAATTTGAAACCCAAGTTATTGGTTCGTTTTAGAACCTACAAGACATGTTACGACATCTAGAGAAAGACACACACTATATACTCAAATGATGTGCAGCGTCTTTATGATATCATCCACTAATTGTCACTTCAAATGACAGATCATGATCTTCCCTCCTATCTCTCTAAAGCTCAACCTATTATGGAGGATGTGAAATTACTCTTCATTGATAAAGATCTGCCCAACACTTTGATGAAAATTGATAATATGTGTAGTTTTTTCATGGCTAGCACAAAGTTTCGAACTCTGCTCGCAATCAAATTCGGATGAACACTAGTGTTCTTACTACTGAGACTCTCATTGATCATATCTTGACTCTTCCGCTCTCATGTCCACTCGAGACAACCAGGGCCGTGGTCGTGGATGAGGTGGCCGCAAGCGTGACGATCGATCACAATGCACTTATTGCAAACACATGTGACATATTCAAGTCAAATTCTACTCACTTGTTGGATTCCTTGATTAGATATGCGAATGTCATTCATGTGCATCCATTTGATCATGAACATGCTTCTCAAAATATTCTGAGTAGCAACGTGTTCAATGAGTCTTCAATGTAAGACTGGGCTCCAGACCACGTCCTACCGCTACAATTTCTGCGTGTAGTTCTACGGTTTGTTTTTCTCACATCACGTCTGCTGGCTCATGGATTTTGGACTTCAGTGCTTCCATTCACCTGCCTACGACCTCTATCTCATGAATTTTATTGTTTGAATTTACTGTTTTCAACGTTCTTGTATGGACCAGTTTACCTATATTTTTACGGATGCCAATCTATGTTCGTGTATTTGTTTTGTGACTAATCGGAACTTGCATGTTCATTATCGCTTGTGATATTAGCTTTTGTCCCTCCAATTGGCATTTATTTTTTTTATCTTGCTTTGGCATAGTGTTGGAGTCAGCCATGCTTGCTATGTGGTCATCCTCTTTCCTTACTAAAGCTTTATAAACGGTCTGTGAATGATGGAGACGTCTGATCTCTAAGTGAATTCCTATTTGTATTCTTTGGTGCTGAAATATAGGACAACTAATGACTACATTTTAACTCTATTGGTTTAGGCAAAGGTCCATGAATTGGAGGACAGTGAAATAAAATAGTAGGGATTCCTATGGATATGCCTGCCGGAGATAATGTGATGGAAATACTAAGAGACGATGCATTTAAAGTGTTGATGTTTCAATGGCCCATGCTATTGCCATAAGCATTTGAACTTTTGAGGGAGATGCTCACTCACAGATCTTCTTTTTTTGGATGATGAAAGAATTACCTAAAGGAAGATTGATGTCGCAAATCTGATTTTCCTAACTGATAGGACATGGTTTATTTTTAAATTTTAGATTAATATTTACCGTGGGCATAATTTTCCACGGTCAAGTTGCATCCTTGCCGAGAACATTCTCAATTAAAATTTTTTTCCCATGCTCCAAAATGTGCATTGACATCTGAATATGTGGACAATTGGGTGACGGGGACTTGGGGAGTAGATGGCTAACTAGATCAATAGTTATGTGATCCCATTTTGATCTATCATTTGAGCCGACAAAAAAAGAGGGGTATGATCTTGTGATTTCGAGGAATTTGAGCAGTTACTTGTGTTGCTTCCTATCAAATATGATGATCCAATGGTTATTCTAAAAGCACAACCTTCTACGATCAAATCTAAAATTTATGTTCAGATTAAGAGATCATGTAAACAAATATGGTAAATCATTATTCGAAGGTACTAGTAAACACTATCCATGAGTGGTGAGGAGTGACATTCATGATGAGCCAGTCGCAGTCGCTGCTAGATTACGTCTTTGATCTGCGATCCAAATAGTACTTCAGCTCGCCCTCCACTATGAGTAGTCCTTAAGATCTGATGTAAACTAGGGTGAGGGTGTAGTTTTGAAGGATAATAAAATGCAATCTTTTAAAATAAATGTGACGCGAAGGAACTTCGCGGGCTATTTTAACGACTAAAACGATTTAGGTGTCACAAACTATCTTAAGGTCACCGCATGCGCATGCTAACATCACGAATCTCCATTCCACAGACACAAGAATTAATAGGTGGCACCCACGTGTTTGGAAATAACAATAAAGCAGGAGACACAATTAATTGAGGGCAATCTCTTAATAATTAACTACCATTTTAAATATTTAAGCACAAAAGATAAACTGCAGGAGCGGAGTTAGGTGAAGCAAGGTATACCAACTGAAATCGAAGGAATAACGTCAACTTCAGGATTTTTTGGAGGGTGAGGAAGAAGACTGGAGGTGGTGGCGGTGCTTGGGTCTGCTAGGAGGTTGCTGGACTTGCTAGAGACTGGCGGTGGAGAGCTCTCTGGAAATCGGCCGAGCAAGGAACGGTTCGGGAGAAGCGGCGTTGACAGCCTGGAAGTAGATGATGGCAGGGGAAGGGCCGCCAGAACCCTAGGTAGGTTCCTGTGACAGAGACGGCGACCGACGGGAGCTCTGCTGCTGGATTCGTCGAAGAGGCGACGAGCATTAGGACGCCGAGTGATTCTGGAGGTTCTGTCGGGAAGAACGAGCATTGGAAGGTGCAGGAGTGGTCGTCAGAGCCGTGGAGGGCGGGAGAGGCGGCGTCGAAGGCTTCCGTCGGGAGAAAGCAGCGAGGTTAGGGTCGGCACTGGGGAACGACAACCGAGAACAATTTTGTTCTCTGTTCGTTCTATTCTAGCCGACTTTAACAGTAAGAGGGGATTTTTATTTTATAAGAGCAGGATTAAGGTTTTAATATGATTAAAATGGACTTTGGTGGTGGGCTGGCTGGGTTCTTTTAAGTGGACAAAAATAGGAGATATAAAATGGCCTCTCAAGAGGAATGATTCTATAACTTAAATATTAAATAAAAATAGTTAAATGCCTTAGTTTGCTCTAATTAATCTATCTCCTAAAATATCGGATGTTGAAACCAAAAACTTGGTCTCTCGTGAAGTTCGGGGTCCCTAGAAAGGGGTGACCTCACACCTACTACACTCAGGAGAACGTCACAGACCAAAGGATCAAGAAGCTAGGAACAGACCCTCGGCTCTATCGCGGAGGTCTCACCTCACACCCAGAAGACCTTTGAAGTCTCCCCCTCCCTAGCCAATGCTGAGCTAGGTTCCTTGGAGGAAGAAAGCAAATGGATTTTTGTGGCTAGGATGCAATGCTCTCCAAGGCACCTTTATAGTTTTCTCAATCCCATGGACCAAAAGGTCAGAAATACCCCGACGGCAAATAGGCCTTGGGCCAATAAAAAACATCCACACCGGGGGGTAAAGAGGTAATTCCGCCCTTGGGGGTATAATGGCAAAAGCATGCCCCCTACCCCCCGGACACCCAAGGCGAGCGGGTAAATCCCGCGGGGAAACCAAAAGCTGGGGGCGAGACCAAGCAGGCCGCCTGGGCGAGACCAGTTCGTCGGTCGGTCTCGCCTGCCGGGCAGGCCGCCCGGGCGAGACCAGGCCGCCGGCCGGTCTCGCCCGCTGGGCAGGCCGCCCGGGCGAGACCAGGCCGCCGACCGTCTCGCCCGCCGGGAAGGCCGCCCGGGCGAGACCAGGCCGCCGGCTGTCTCTCCTGCAGGGCAGGCCGCCCGGGCGAGACCAGGTTGCCGCCTGTCTCGCCCGCCTTGCAGGCTGCCCGGGCGAGACCAGGCCGCCGGCCATCTCGCCCGCCGGGCAGGCCGCCCGGGCGAGACCAGGCCGCCGGCCGGTCTCGCCCGCCGGGCAGGCCGCCCGGGCGAGACCAGGCCGCCGGCCGGTCTCACCCGCCGGGCAGGCCGCCCGGGCGAGACCAGGCCGCCGGCCGTCTCGCCCGCCGGGCAGGCCGCCCGGGCGAGACCAGGCCTCCGGCCGTCTCGCTGCCCCTACCTCGCATTTAGCAAGCTGGGGCGGGTTCCGACCAACGTGCCGCACCCGTCCCCCTAAAAAAGAGAGGGGAAAGGGGAGGGGAATTTTTCCTCCCCCTATTAGTATATTCCAATGGCTAGGCCTAAATTGGCCACCAAGAGTGCAAACAACTCCAAAAGCTTAAAAATACAAAACTGGTCTTGCGCCTGCTGATGAGACCCTACTCTGCGAATACGGGGTTGTGCATCGGACCTATGCATTTAGAGTCTCGTTGGCCGGTCACACCAATGAGCCAAACAAAATTTGCGCGACGGCGTGCACGATACAAAATACACCCAAACGCTAATAACATGCGCGTTACAACTCAACACCACGTAATAACCCAAAATTGCGCAAAAACATGCGCTACAGACATAACGACAAGAATAATAAAAATAAATAAAAGAATGCCCCGCGGGTTGCATCAAGATCCACTAGTGTTACTCGAGTAGACTCGCACTCTGATTGCCGCATCATAAAGAGTTGTCTACATCCCTAGGCTACCACCATGCTTATTCGTGGCATAATGGATGCAAAAGATGGTTGTCTTGATAGGGAGCCCTCTCACCCTAGTGAGGTACGGTGTTTGATGAGTGATGTACCACTTAATGATGGGGTTGAGTTTTATCCTGACCTTATGGAACTGACAGAGAGCGATCATGAGCGACCTAGCACGCCCGAGGCCATCACTATGCCTACCCTTGTTCTATCGGACACGATAAATGAGATACTTGATACTGATTTCTGTTACCCCGATGAGACATTGTTCGAGGAGTTGTCTGCCACTTGAGCATGAATCAGACCCTATGGCGTCAAAAGGCGGAGTACGAACAACCTAGTGTCATTCCTCTACCCATGCGTTGACTTAATTATTGTTCCGATCATAGACTTGCCCTTACATGCAGGTTCATCTGAGTTTTCCCACATTGTGGTGGCGAGTCCCGAGTGAGGATCAAGAGCATAGTATTGACTTGGTAGTGATTGTATCTTTTGCTCTCGAGGACACTACTATTTTCCACTACACTCATTTCAAAGATCATCCTTCTACGGCATAATTCTTTGACGAGCCCCATAAGAGACAGTTGATGAATCCTTTCTAAGTAGCAATTTCCCTATTGTGGATCTCTTAGGTATTCTTTTTAGCGATCATCACATTCACGAAGAGCATTTTTATACGCCTCCTGGAGAGCCACCTGATGAGTTTTACCCTTGAGAGAGATATTCGACTCATCTTTGAGTTCCTCGACATCCTTTTAAGAGATTGCATCGCCTACAACGAATTTTTCTATCGGCCACCCGGTGAGTATCTTGATGATTTACATTCTTTAGGAGACATTTGGTATGCCATGATATTTCAACTCAGTGCTAAAGTCGTAGGTAGTCATTTGGGTGTTCGTACACTCCACAAATATTTCTATATCCCACCCAAAGAACCTCCTGCTAAACCACCCATCCTCCAGAGCCTTCATCACTGGATGAAGTCTGCGTTTTGTCTGTATTAGGTTCATCATTGCTCATTTGCATATGTTGCATATTTTGTATGACATATTTTGACATAAAATTATATTAAATAATGAGAATTTTAAAACTTGCGCGAATAATCACATGAAAGAGCAAATGTTCGATGAGGTGATTAGGCGATGATTTGCATAGTATTTGAGAGGTTCCTATTGGGGACAATTTTGAATTTGAGTGCTAGCCGAATAAGTTTATAGACTGTCATAAGAGATGTCATATTTCTTCGAGCTTGATATTACTAGGAATATGTGTTCATCTTGTACTCAATGTAGAGGATTTGACTTTAGACATGGAGCCATATATTTTTGGGCCTTCATCCTTTTTTAATTCACTTTTCACCATAATTACAGACTCTCCTATACCTCTAACTTCCACTACAGCCCTACCTGTCACCATTGTATCCCCATACAACATCTTGCTTGGTGCTTGGAACCTATGAAGCACGGATGCTTCCCTGAAGGCAGCGTACCCGTATCAGATGCGTATCTGGTACCGGTACGTACCCGATACTTAACGGATACACCTATGTGGACACACTTGGACTTAACACATCATTCTCCATATTGTGATGAGAGTCTGTTTTTCTAGAGTAAACAAAAGTTAGCTCTATGCTAAAAAGCGTTGGTATGTCCAATTATATTGTGTATCTGTACTAAGTATGTTTTTGGTACTGGTACATTTCTGTTACAAGTACGTGTTGATATGACATAAGTTATTAACAAAACAGCTAACTTGTCTCTAGACTAACCGGAGATTGAAGATGTTGATATACAACAATGAAATTGATCTCCAACAATGAAGAAGAAAAAAAAGATTGATGAAAAAACTTATGTTTAATTTTTTCTCTTTTGGTTAAACATATAAAATGTTAAATTTTGTAATATTTATGAATGTTTAATGTTTGAAACTTCATGTTATGTTTCATTGATTTGTAGACTTGTACTTCAAGTTATGATTTATGTTTAATGTTTCGATATTTTGAGAATTATTTATTCCACTTGTGATATATATATGTAAATTATATTTGTTATAACGTATCATGTCGTACCTATATCCTTGTTTTTAAATTTTTTCATACCGACGTATCGGGTACGTATCGTACCCGCTACCCGTACCGGTGCTTCATAGCTTGGGACCCTCAGGACACATTGACCTCATGCGGAGATAGTTCTTACCAGGAGCAGCAAAGAGTCTTGCATGGTTTGCTTCGACAACATGTAGCCTCCATTCACCAGAGATGAATACTTTTGAACCGGGAAGATTGATGGAGATCGTTCACACGACATTGAAAACGATGATTGGAACGAACATTTTTGGACCATCAGATAGACGACCGGAGTCCATGATTGTGTCAGGAGAAGGTCGTTCGATCATTGCTCTCGGTGTGATGCCGAAAGCCACTTGTGGTGCAATGCTAAAGGTTTCCATCTTTGGGGATGCCGATGCCCTCGTCTGCCGCCTTCCGCTGCCCGTATAGCCTTTGACGAGCCTTCTCCAACCTTTCTCCTGCAGTTTCGAGCGTCTTGTCATCTTCCCCGTTTCTCCTCAATGCCGACAGTCACCTTCCCCGTCCACGGGAACCCTTCTAGTCGCCGAACCCATCTTCAAATCCGCCTCCTTCCACCTTCCTTGTCCATGGGAGCCCTTCTCGCCGCCGCTGACTTCCCTATAGTCCTCCTTCACCACCGCACCTAATTCAGTGCACCCTCTGATGTAGGGTAGGCCGTGGGTGCACAATCTAGACTCTACATGCGACACGACCGTCAGTGACGGCGACGAATGTTATGAGCAATAATAATTTGGCACCACAAAATTAAGCGAAAACAAAGAAACAATATAATTTAATTTTGGCGATTATAGTTGGCTTTCCTCCGCTCGGAGGGCCAAAGCAAAGCGTGCGGCGAATCGGTCCTCCTGCAAATTAGTAATCAATTGACACAAGGCGCTACAAACTAGAGCCAAACAAAATATGAAGTTTCCAATAATAATATTGCAAATACAACAATCCAAATCACGAAAATAAAACTCACAACTAGCGGGCTGGTTTAGGGCAATGGAGGTGATAAGTCCGGATGCGTGGATCGGGTACAGAGGGTGGAGACGGAGGTGGCAAAGGCGGGTGGGGGGCTGTTTTGGTGGCAAATAACGGAATCGGAGGGCGATGGAGTAGATCCGGATAGGAGCACGTAGATCCAGACTCGGGGAAGGTAGATCCGGTGGTGGAATGTCGGATTGGGGCGGGGAAGGGTAGATCGGGGCAATATAACCCGGATCGGGTAGTGGGGATGTAGATCGGGACAATAGAACCCGGATCTAGGAGGATTAGGGGCTGTGGAGTAGTGGGGAAGAGGTGGATCCACGAAGGGAAGAGAGGAGTGGCCGGCTAGGGCTAGGAAGGCCCTAAGTGGGGTCGGAAATGGCAAGAGGGGCTGGAAAAGTGCAGGGACTGGCAGCAGCCAGTCCGGCGGCTGCTTGGGAAGGGCGGTAGCCGGCGGGTTTGGGAAGGGCGGTAGCCGGCGGGTTTGAGGAAGGGCGGTAGCCGGCGGGTTTGAGGAAGTTGGGGTGAGTTCGGGGGTGGGAAAAAGGGGAGGAAACAGTGGGAAAATGTGGGGAAGGTTAGGGATTACCTTGGGGAGAGGATGAACGCCTAGGAGTCGTCACCTAGGGCTCCACGGAGTCGGCACCGTGGAAGGATCACAGGATTCGGGATTGAACTTCTCCAAATCTGCCATCCCCTAAACCAGCCCACAACTCCCTATTTATAAGAAATAACACCCTAGGGCTTCACCATCAACGGCTATGATTGGCCGATGGGTTCGGCCTCTAAATAACAACATATAAACCCAAATAAAATACATAAATATATAATTTCGACTCGCAGCGACGTTCCGGACGCAACCGCGGAGTCGGATCGGCGGTCCGATCAAGCGTTCCTGCGGGAATAGACGAACGTGGGTCCCGCGCCTCCAATGCACGATCGGATGGAATCCCATCAACTCCCCCCGACTGAAAAGCATTCATCTCCGAAGAATGGAGACGATCGTACTGGAGTCGAAGCCCGGGGGCGAGTTGAGCAAGCTCAGCTGGTAGTATCCAAGTGTCGTCCGCGTCGGGGCGGCCGCGCCAATGGACCAAGTAGCGAAGACGTTGCCCGTCTGTGGTGGGGACAATCTGGTGGGATCTGATCTCAGTAATGCTCTCATCTCTCAACTCTCTCATGGTGGGGCCCGGAGTGATCGGTGACGCCGACGGCGGAACCATAGACGACGACTGTCCAGGAGGAGGGATATGGGCAATGGGTGGATTGAGGTGGCTGCTCGACATGGGTGGGGTGGTGGGGAAGGGTGGCAAGGAGTGAGGGAGTGGGTCGCCTCCACTGCCCGGGTCCACATAGTCATGAGGCTCGTGATAGGGTGTCAGATCCTCAACATTAAATACTGGGTGAATCCCCATATTTGCTGGGATATCCAGCCTGTAGGCGTTTGTCCCAATCCGATTAACAACCGAGAAAGGGCCCATTCGCCTGGCGCTTAGCTTTTTGGCAGGCCCAGAAGGGAGCCTCTCCGAGCGGATTCGTACCATCACCTGATCGCCAACATTAAAAATACGTTCCCGCTTTCGTTTATCCGCGTGGGCCTTATAATTTTCATTGCTCATAATAATGCGTCGGCGGACCGACTCATGCAACTCATGCAGGTGCTGTGCAAATGATTCTGCGGACTCACTAGGCCGGGACTCTAACGGGCTTGGAATAAGGTCAATGGGTTTCCTGGGGTCATATCCTGACACTATATGGAATGGGCTCAGCCCAGTGGACCTATTGACCGAACTATTATATGCAAACTCGGCGATCGGCAAATCTAAATCCCAACTACCTACATGCTCTCCAGTTAGACACCGCAACAGATTCCCTAGACTCCTATTCACTACCTCAGTCTGACCGTCCGTCTGTGGGTGATATGCGGAGGAAAACCTAAGGGTAGTACCAGTCTTGTGCCACAGGGTTTTCCAAAAATAGCTCATGAATCTCACATCACGGTCGGACACAATCGACTTGGGTAGACCATGCAACCGAAAGACATCCCTCATGAATATAGATGCAACGTGGGTCGCATCTGCCGTCTTGCGGCAAGCAATGAAGTGTGCCATCTTCGAAAACCGGTCAACCACTACAAAGATGGAATCGTGTCTCCGTAAGGTGCGGGGGAGTCCGAGAACAAAGTCCATGCTGATGTCCTCCCAAGGGCGGTGTGGAACAGGTAGGGGTGTATAAAGGCCGGTGTTCTGTTTACTTCCCTTGGCCGTCTGGCAGATACGGCAGTGGCGCACAACTCGAGCTACGTCCTTCTTGAGGCTGGGCCAGTAGAGACGGTCCTCAACAATGGCTATAGACTTATCCCGCCCGAAGTGACCCGCGGCTCCGCCCGCGTGCAGTTCCCAAATCAGATAGTCTCGGTAAGACGTCTGAGGAACGCACAGGCGAGAACCCCGGTACAGATATCCCTCGTAAATCTGGTATCCCTCAACGGGGTCGGGTGGGTCTCGGGACAAGGCGGTGTAAATCTCGCCAAAGTCAGGACACGTGGGGTAATCGAGCATCAGTCGCTCAAGGCCCTGCACACTCGCCGTCAGCGTCTGCAATAGGGATACGCGGCGACTCAGCGCGTCAGCCGGCTTGTTCTCGACACCCGCGCGGTGCTTGAGAACATAATGGAAATCCTGCAGATACTCGACCCACTTCGCATGTCGGTGGCCCAACTTGCGTTGTGAATCGAGGTAACGGAGGGCCTGGTGATCGGAGTACAACACGAACTCCCGGGGGAGGAGATAGTGTCGCCAGTAGCGCAGAGACTGGACAATAGCGTAAAATTCTCGATCGTAGTTCGAGTACTTTTGCTTAGCTTCATTCAATTTCTCACTAAAGTAAGAAACTGGGTGTCCCTCTTGGCTCAACACGCCACCTATACCGATACCCGAGGCGTCGCAGGCGACCTCAAAGGCGCGACTAAAATCTGGCAATCGTAGGACGGGAGCTGTCGTCAACCTCTCCTTAATCTCCTCAAAGGCTCTAGTGGCTGCGGGGGTCCACTGGAACTCTCCCTTCTTGAGACAGCTCGTGAAGGGGGCCATGATCGAGCTGAACCCCTGGACAAACCTCCTGTAGAAGGTGGCAAGGCCGTGAAAGCTGCGAGCCTCGTGGATATTCTTAGGCACAGGCCAATCTCGGATAGATTTGACCTTCTCAGGATCCACGGAGACTCCGGTGGAGGAAATGATAAAGCCCAGGAAGTGAACGGACTCGGAGAGGAAGGCGCACTTCTTCAGGTTCACATACAGTTTCTCTTGGCGAAGGGTGCCAAAGAGAAGTCTCAGATGATCGAGGTGAGCGGCCTGCGTCTGGCTGTAGACTAATATGTCGTCAAAGTACACTACCAGAAACTTGCCCATGTAGGGCCGCAACACCTGCGTCATCACACGCATAAACGTGCTCGGGGCGTTAGATAGCCCGAATGGCATAACTAACCACTCATACAGACCGTCCTTGGTCTTAAATGCGGTCTTCCACTCGTCCCCTTCACGAACTCGAATCTGGTGGTACCCACTGCGGAGGTCGATCTTGGAGAAGATCTGGGCACCCGACATAGTGTCTAGTAAATCATCGAGTCGTGGAATAGGAAAACGATACTTGACCGTGATCTTATTAATGGCGCGGCTGTCGATGCACATACGCCAACTACCGTCCTTCTTAGGAGTAAGAAGGGCGGGGACCGCACAAGGACTCATGCTCTCACGAATGAACTGCTTCCGGAGAAGCTCGTCGACCTGCCGTTTGAGCTCAGCGTGCTCATCCGGGTGCATACGGTAGTGGGGCAGGTTCGGGAGGGAAGCTCCCGGGACTAAATCAATGGCATGCTGAATGTCCCGCGGGGGAGGCAGCTCATCGGGGAGCTCGTCTGGCATAATGTCCGTAAACTCGCCTAACAAGGGACGCACCGCGGGAGGGAAATCAACTGGGGCGTCCTCGGCAACCTGGGTGGCGGCAACCACATAAATAACGTCGGACTCGGCACTATCTCGTAGGAACTCGCCTCGCCTCAGAATATGCAGGGGCCGCGAGGTGCTCGTGCTCGCAGATGGTTCCACCACACCCTTAGGTCGATCTCGGGGCTGGGTGGGTGTCAACGTGATCTTCCGCCCCTTATCATAAAAGACATACGTGTTCGAGCGACCGAAGCACGTAACATCACGATCAAAGAGCCAGGGGCGGCCGAGCAACACGTGGGCGACGTCCATGGGAATGACATCGCACCAAACCTTGTCCTGAAAGGACGCGATAGTGAGCGGGACTAAGCAGCGCTGGGTGACCTGAATCGCCGTCTTGTCAACCCAGACGACACGGTACGGATGGGGGTGAGGCTCTGCTCTCACCTGCATACGGTCAAGTGCCTTCTGGGCTACGATATTCACGCAACTCCCACTATCAATGGCTAGTTTGCAGGGTCCGCCTGCGCTAGGAAAGTAGGTGTAGAAGATAGTCGTGCGTCGCCAGTCCTCATCCACACGGGGGGTGTGCAAGAGGCGTCGAATCACTCCTACCTCTAACGATCGCTCGGCGTCACTCTCCCAACCCTCCTCGACTGCGGCCCTAACTTCCTCTGGGGCCTCCTCTTCCTCCTCTAAACCTTGTTGCTCCTCACCCTCAACTAGCAGGTTCCGCGTGGGGCACCGCGCCGCCACGTGGCCTCTGCCAGAACATCTAAAGCATACAATGCCTCCAGATCGCTGATCATCAGTGGCTATGGCTTTACCCTTCGCATCCGCGGGGATACGTGAGGGTGCAGCTGGAGTGGTCTGGGGCGGAGCGGGTTTCTTAAATGTCGAGGAATCAGTCCGGGGGGTGAACTGCCTCGTACTAGACGAACGCAGGTACTGCTCGTACTCAAGGGAGAGCTGGAATATCTGGTCAACAGTCTCCAAACGGTGGGGAATCAACTCTCTCCGAATATCGGCACGAAGGCCAGCCTTGAAGCGAGAGGCAGTGGCAATAGGCTCCTCGTAAACATCACTCCTAACGATCAACTCATCGAAGCGGGCCATGTACTCGGCAACGGTAAGGGTCCCCTGCCGTAAGTTCTGCAGCTGCTCAAACAGTTGCCCACGATATGATGCGGGGAGGTACTTCTCTTTCAGTCGCTCCTTCATCTCATCCCATCTGGTGATGGGGTAGTAACCATCCCGCTCTAGGGCTCTCTCAACACTGATCCAAAACACCTTGGCTTGCCCGACCAACTTCATCTTCGCAAACCGGACGCACCGCTCGTCGCTCATGTCGTACCACTCGAAATAGTGATCCATATCCAAAAGCCAGTCGCTGAAGGCTTTCGGATCTAGCCGACCATCGAACGAAGGGGCGTCGAGTCGGATACGACGAGTAATGTCAAGGTAGTGACCACCTCTCCGTGGGTCGGGGTACTCCTCGGGGTAGTCCTCCTGAAAGTAGTCGTGTCGAGCGGGTGGGGGACCGCGCTCTCTCCGACCCGGAGGATAGTACTCGTCATGGCGGTAGTCTCGGGGGCCAAGTGGGGGCACTCGGTCTCTGGGCTCATGCGGAGGCCGACGAGGCATACGGTAATCGTCCCGTGGAGGTAGGGGCCTCTCACGCACCGGGTCAGGATGTCGCCTAACCGGCGGGGCTGGGACTCGGTGGTGAGGGTCACGACGGGAGCGGTCTGCATGTGGATGACCATCTCTCTGGCGCTGGTCATAACGTAGAGGAGCATCGGGGTCGTCCTCAAGTGATTCGGCGTGCTGTGTCGGTGTTTCCCTAGCGTCCTCTAAGTGGCCTAAGCGACGGTTCACTTCAGTGAGATCATGACGCACCTCGTCAAACTGGGCCCCTATGGTGTCAAGACGATCTAAGACAAGTCGCTGGAACTCCGCAAAAGCGGCGTTCGAGTTCGAGCTCGTCGCTCGGTCCTCGGTGATCTGTGGTTCAACCATGCTGACTCTATAATTCCTACCACTACGGAGCATGCAAGTGGCCCAAACCTTGGGCTCTGATACCAATTGATGTAGGGTAGGCCGTGGGTGCACAATCTAGACTCTACATGCGACACGACCGTCAGTGACGGCGACGAATGTTATGAGCAATAATAATTTGGCACCACAAAATTAAGCGAAAACAAAGAAACAATATAATTTAATTTTGGCGATTATAGTTGGCTTTCCTCCGCTCGGAGGGCCAAAGCAAAGCGTGCGGCGAATCGGTCCTCCTGCAAATTAGTAATCAATTGACACAAGGCGCTACAAACTAGAGCCAAACAAAATATGAAGTTTCCAATAATAATATTGCAAATACAACAATCCAAATCACGAAAATAAAACTCACAACTAGCGGGCTGGTTTAGGGCAATGGAGGTGATAAGTCCGGATGCGTGGATCGGGTACCGAGGGTGGAGACGGAGGTGGCAAAGGCGGGGTGGGGGGCTGTTTTGGTGGCAAATAACGGAATCGGAGGGCGATGGAGTAGATCCGGATAGGAGCACGTAGATCCAGACTCGGGGAAGGTAGATCCGGTGGTGGAATGTCGGATTGGGGCGGGGAAGGGTAGATCGGGGCAATATAACCGGATCGGGTAGTGGGGATGTAGATCGGGACAATAGAACCCGGATCTAGGAGGATTAGGGGCTGTGGAGTAGTGGGGAAGAGGTGGATCCACGAAGGGGAAGAGGAGTGGCCGGCTAGGGCTAGGAAGGCCCTAAGTGGGGTCGGAAATGGCAAGAGGGGCTGGAAAGTGCAGGGACTGGCAGCAGCCAGTCCGGCGGCTGCTTGGAAGGGCGGTAGCCGGCGGGTTGCTTGGGAAGGGCGGTAGCCGGCGGGTTTGAGGAAGGCGGTAGCCGGCGGGTTTGAGGAAGGTGGGGTGAGTTCGGGGGTGGGAAAAAGGGGAGGAAACAGTGGGAAAATGTGGGGAAGGTTAGGGATTACCTTGGGGGAGAGGATGAACGCCTAGGAGTCGTCACCTAGGGCTCCACGGAGTCGGCACCGTGGAAGGATCACAGGATTCCGGGATTGAACTTCTCCAAATCTGCCATCCCCTAAACCAGCCCACAACTCCCTATTTATAAGAAATAACACCCTAGGGCTTCACCATCAACGGCTATGATTGGCCGATGGGTTCGGCCTCTAAATAACAACATATAAACCCAAATAAAATACATAAATATATAATTTCGACTCGCAGCGACGTTCCGGACGCAACCGCGGAGTCGGATCGGCGGTCCGATCAAGCGTTCCTGCGGGAATAGACGAACGTGGGTCCCGCGCCTCCAAATGCACGATCGGATGGAATCCCATCACCCTCTACATCTGTCGTCAACCCTTCCCCAAGGTTTTCATCACCTGGGCCAAAACCACTGAAACCCTCACCTCCATCTTCCAGCACCATAACCACTCTCCAAAACAGCCAATTTCGATCACCCTTGCCCCTTGCCTGCATCCTACAGCCATCCCCTTCTCTTCAGCCCCATTCCATTTTATTCATACACTACCCACACTCACAGCCTACCCGACCCCCTCCAAATCCGTTTCAACAACAAGAGTCCACTAGACAACTCCCTTCCACCGACGGCTCATGCACTTCAACATTCGCCCTATAGGGCATCCACCACCACCAACAGATCTTCACCTTGTCCCTTGGCATTGATCACTCAGTGAGTTTCAGTTTTCTTTTCATTTACGTTTTGCATTATACAAGTACTTTAAATTATTGCTAGTAATATTTTGCACAAATTGATTTGATTATTAGATTTCTCTATTGACGTGCATCACTTATTCGACCAAATTTGATTTTTCGTGCACTCTCTCTTAATTGCAATTATTATCCGCGTACTTACACTGATATACTTGCGATCAATTGTGACAATAGCCAATATTTTAAATAAACATTGTTTAATCAATTGCATGTTGAAAGTAATTGTATGATTGAAATTTCGCATTCACACTAGGGTTGGGGTTTATGTCATAGGTATCCTGCTCTTTGGATTGTGCGTGCCTGCATTTCTTGTGCATCTTTAGGATCAATGTTGGTTCCATTGCATTTGTCGTGGCTGCTTGCATTTCATTTAGGATTAGGGTATCATGCGTTGTTATGGTCATATTATTATGACAACGTTATCTTTATATTATTTTATCAAGTTGTATAATGTTCGGTTTATTGTTAGTGTGTCGGGCAAATCACAATAATGTCCTGTATGTGTCTATTTAAGGGACCCTTGTGGTCTTGTTTATGGCATGAATGAAATCAATCTGTTTTCTTATTCTCTCTTGTGTGAGGTATTTGTAGCTCTCTTCTCCAACAAGCAAGCCTCGCTTAGCCAATAACGGTCAAGGCTCCATTGTATCTCTGCCATCATCGCCACCTCCGGCCACTCCTCCGGCAACATTTGAAGGCCCATAACATCTGATGTTATGGTCCTGTTATTATGACAACATTACCTTTATATTATATTATCAAGTTGTATAATGTTCAGTTTATTATTAGTGTGTCGGGCAAATTACAGTAATGTCTTGCATGTGCCTATTTAAGAGACCCTTGCGGTCTTGTTTATGGTAGGAATGAAATCAATCTTTTTCTTATTCTCTCTTGTGTGAGGTCTTGGTAGCTCTATCCTCCAACGAGCAAGCCCTGCTTAGGCAGTCACGGTCAAGACTCCATTGTATCTCTGTCATCATCGTTACCTCTGGTCACTCCTCCGACAACATTCGAAGGCCCATAACATCTGGTATCAGAGGTCTCGGTCCTCCCTGTCGCACGCCAACACTTCCCTCTCCTGTCAAAATCTCTAGCAAGCCCCTCCCTACAGCAGCCTCCACGTTCACATCGCTGCCAACAACAGCCGCACCGCCTCCTGCGTCCTTTCTTTCAGACTGACCTCAAACCTCCCGCCGCTTCAACGACATCCTCCCTGGCTGAAGAAGCCCCACTGAACCTTCATCGACCGATCCTCCCCTACGACCATCGATGTTGGATCCCGCCAAACCCTCCGCTCGACAGCTTCGACGCCTTCGGGCTTCAAGGCCTTCAACATCATTTACGAGAAATCTGTTGTCGCCGTATTCCCTCATCTCCGCAAAATCCGTTGTTTCCTCTTCGACTGCTCGTAAACGACGCATTTGTTTTCGCTGTTCCCTCTTCTTCCGCGTCCGCCCCGTCTAATCCACCTCCTGTTATTTTCCTCGCGCCTCCTTCACGCTTACTTCCTTCTCAAGACGTGCTTTGCTATCATCGAGCCTCCTTCACGCGTATTTCCTGCCTCGAGCCCCTTCCCCGTATCACCTTTGATTAATTTTAATCATACACGGCTTTAATTTTTGACCCGCCCGCTGTTCTATTCTGTCTTGAGCCCCTCCCAGCAGCAAATGCTCTCCTTCTATCTGCAACCTTATTATTAATATAAATATAAATTTCTTTTAAAAAAACAAATGGCTCTCATATAAGTCCGACAACATCAATTACCCATCGAGTGTCTACCTTCTGCTTCCTCCAACACAGGGGAGCACGACTTCTTGACACATAATTTATGTCATCACTGGGTGGCAACACGACTGTTGTGGCCGTCGGGCAAATTACGGTAATGCCCTATACGTGTCTATTTAAGGGACCCTTGGAGTGTTGTTTATGGCAGGAATGAGATCAATCCGTTTTCTTATTCTATTTGTGTGAGGTCTTGGTAGCTCCTCTCAAACGAGCAATCCCTGCTTAGGCATCCGTAATTAAGGCTCCATTGTATCTCCGCCATCATCGGCACCTCCAACCACTCCTCCGACAACATTGATGGCCATAACATCTGATGTTTATGGTCATGTTATTATGACAACGCTATCTTTATATTTTATTATCAAGTTTGTATAATGTTCATTTTATTATTAAGTTGTATAATGTTCATTTTATTGATTAGTGTCGGGCAAATTGCAGTAATGCCATGTATGTGTCTATTTAAGGGACCCTTGGGGTCTTGTTATGACAGGAATGAATCAATTTGTTTTCTTATTCTCTCTGTGTGAGGTTTTGGTAGCTCTCTCTCCAACGAGCAAGCCCCGCTTAGACAGCCGCGGTCAAAGCTCCATTGTATCTCCACCGTCATGGCACCTCCGACCACTCCTCTGACAACATTCGAAGGCCCATAACAATGTCTTTCACTTATAGATTCACCATGGGTCACATACTCATTCGTATTTTTCAATGGAGTCCGATAGTAGATTAATTACTGGTTTAGATTTCATCTAATATCATTTTACCTTATTTTTGCCATATTGTTAAATGCCATGTCTTGAGTTGTATCATATAGTGATGTTTCTGTTCTGAATCATATCGTGTCTTTATGAATGAAGTTCCTCAGTTTATCGTAACAATATTTAAGAGCAGTACTATAGAATGTAGTGCTTTTAGTCTGGCATGCAAGCTTGTTTCTTGCCTTTTAGAGGGATGGAGCATTTCTAATATAATCTTATAAATTTAGATAAATAGTTCCAGCTTAGAATGTTTTATGCGACTGTGTAGTTCTTGTGGCGTGGCCCCAAATGAGATATATTTTAAAGTTCAGGTTTCTTGAAATGTTGCAGACCAATCCTGTTGCTCGATGGCATATTTGCCATGGTTCAATCAACAACATGTCTTTCTCTTCAAATGGACAATATTTGGCAACAGGTGGGGAGACGGTACTTATTTTTTGAAGTCCCTGATAATATTTCTGAATCTCTTAGTTAGGATCATGTTATAATAACCTGTAGTATTTTTTGATATTGACCAACTAAGTTTTTTTAAAATTCTTGGCAGGTTACTTGAGAGTATTTGACTTTGCAAATGAGCAATTAATATGTGGTGGAAAAAGCTATTATGGTGCTTTATATGTTGTGCTTGGAGGTATGAGAGATCCGTTGTTAATCAACATGTGATTCTATGTTGCTTTTTTACAAGTTTCTCTGTCAGAGCTCAAGCCCTGAATACTTTTTATTTTGACATGATCGGCATAGTTACCTTGTATCCTTGTGGATTTTAACATATCAACAACTCCTTGGGATCCTTAAAAAATAGTAACACATCTTTTGGAGCTACTTAGCTTTATGCATTATAAGCTTATTGCATTTTTCAAATTTATATTTTTCCTGGTTCATGCCAATTGTCAAAATGTGGTTTAAATTCTTGTACTTTCTACACATCTTACCATCATGTTTTGAAATTGTATTTTTGTACCTATTCTTAGAAAAAATCCTTGGTGTTCATTTCGTTTGTCTTTAGTATTGTGCACACATTACCGTCACTACATTTTCAAAGTTTGTTTTCTACAAACTGTCGAAAATCTCATTCTGTATTTTTAATGTTCCGAAGGCTTGAAATTCCAAATTTATAGAGCAGTTTACTATTGATTTGGCAATGCTTTGATTCAGTTCGGATGGAAAGTATGTATTGACTGGCGGAGAGGATGACCTTGTTTCAGGTTTGGAGCATGGAAGAACGGAAGTTAGTTGCATGGGGTGAGGGTCATATTCATGGGTGAGTTTTCAGGAGATACCTTTTACAAATCATCAGCATTTTATTTTAAATGTTTCATTACCAGGTCAGCGGAGTTGCTTTTGACTTATATTTGCCACAACCAGATTCCAATGAAGCAGGAGAAAATGTGATGTATCGTTTTTTTGCGTCTGTTGGACAGGTAAAATGCTAGTGACCTATCAATTTACTCTGCATGCTAGTATGACCGTTAATCATAAATGTCACATTGATTTTCTGGGCTATATACATAATACAAATTTTATTCTAAGTTAGAATCGCCCATTCTTGTCTATTTTCCACCTGTCCAACCTCTTCAACATCATTTAAATTTGTGATATCATGACTTTTTATATTTTTTGATTTTTTGTCCATTATATGGATCAAAAATTCATATATTTATTGTTTGGATCTTATTATAGATTATTTGTTCATCCAACATTGCTTCAAAACTTTGAAATTGATGGTTTGCATCTTATTATACAAGGATTCAGATCTTATAGTGTAGAGTCTCCTGGATCAATTGGAATTTGATTTATCGATTGTCTATGATAGGTTTTATATCTAGTTGTTTTTTAGCTTTCTCGAAACCAATTCAAGGGCTTTGTAATTTGTAATTACGTTTTCATATTTTTAAAAAGTTGATGTGTGAAAGATCTAAATAAATGACATAAAGATCGGGTGATTGTGATATGGGCTCCCGATTGAGATTTCGAGCAAGGGTGGTGAGGATGAAGTTCCGGAGAGGATTGGAGTTCCCCTTTCTTCCTTGATCGGGTGAATCTATGGCCGCGGTAGGATGCGAAGGTGAAGGCTTTGTTGGAAGGGGGAAGATTGATTGGCAGCTTCAGGCGTGGAATCGGGGGAGGGTTGTGTGGAATCGGGGGAGGGATGAGTCCCCCTTGCCACAATATCCAAAACACCCTAAGAAGGCTTAGACAATTGTGATTAAAGATACCATAGTCCGATAAATATAAAAAATGCGGAACATATAAAGATATGAAATAAAGATACATGTCCTCCCATAAACTCTTTGCGTCCTCTCATGTCACCGGTGCATAGTGCCTCAACGTCAACCATAACAGTAGTGCTCCACATCAACCCGTAATATCCCTTCCCCCATTGTGATCGAGCTTGCCCTCAAGTTTGTGGGTCAAAAGGACGACACAAAGGGCAAAGTACTCCTTCGGTGGTGTTAGCTACATCATTACCTTCCCAAGGTTTCATAGCCTCAAGTTTGTGGCATTGTGTTGGCTTGTTCATTTTTTGATAGATAGGGGATCAATGGCACCAACGACCCTGTGGGTTTGTGGAGCGCGCTCCCACCCGAGTTCTGCTTTCAATTAAAAGTCATGGGGGCACAATCATGTAGGCCGCAATGATAATGAGCATTTCAACCATGGGGGTCCCTCATGTCACCCTATGATGATTGCCCTATTTTTCCAGATGGCATGTATTGTGCGCGCTCCCCGAAATCTACGGATAATGAGCTCCTATGATGATTGCTCAGTATTGAAATCATCCTTTCATCCTTTCGTCACCCTCAGCAAGTGGAGGTGCGGGGAATCCACCTCAATTCAAAAGAGGCACTTGCACACGTGTCCGCGTACATTCAGCTAGTTGCAGTTAAAACATAAGCCCTTAATGCGGTGATCAACTATCGTAGGGATTGAAAGGCGGCATGTGAACTTTGAACAGTCGCCTTCGTTGTCCTTGGCAGGGCCATTACAGAGTTGGTGAGTGGGGGCTCCAAATCCTTTGGAAGACCCTTCACCTCCACGATGACCGTTGTAGGGCTGATCCATCAACAAGAGCTTCTCGCAGCCCCACGTGAGACTCATGATGGAGGTGAAATATGTATGTATTTCAAATTCCACGTCCAAATGTTGACGCTGTGGAGGCCTGCTATAAAGATGGTTACCAAGTGCTCTGGGGAATTGGATGGAGCTTGCGCGAGCATAAGTTGAAACCTATCCAAGTAGTCATCGATGGACCATGTCTGTTTGAGGGATTCAAAATCGTCAAGTGGTTGTTGTGAAGAGGCAGCCCAAAGCGTAGGTTGCAGTTGGCCTTGAAAGCTTCCTACGTCAGATGTGATTTCTCGCTACAACTACGATAACCATAATTAAGCAGAGCCCATGAGTTGAAAGGATGGCACGCTAGTCCACTCTTCCCATGGTGTTTGTTGATTCAAAAAAATTGTTCGCAGTGTGCAAGCCACACCAAGGGGTCCTCACAACTGTCGAAGAGAGGGATGCCCATCTTCACGTAGCGGGAATGTCGCTCCTTTCAAACAATGGCTGTGGTCCGAGGAACCAGAGGCAGCTTGCGGAGGCAGGGGCGACAACTTGACGTTAGGACCCGTTGCGAGGGCTTCATGGTCGGTGTTGTCCTACATCATTTTCTAGAACATCTTTATAACTCGGTCCAATGTGAGACTGCCTTCTTCCATGGGGGAAACCGTCGGTTGCGGTGGATCGAGGCTTGGAGTGGGTAGGTGGCCGGAGCTGCTTGAGGGGAGGTTGGTGCCGGGTGAGGAGCCCTATAGGTAACCTTGGCTGGGCGGCTCATGTGCGCAGGAAGGTGATCCCGCGACTCGTTGTTGGTGTCGAGCGAGGTCGCTCGAGTAGGTGGGAGTGCGTGAACGGTTAGAGGTTGCATTAGAAGGTAGGCAACTCTCTTTGGTTCTAATGTCAAGTTGATGTGGGCTCCTGATTGAGGTCTTGTGCAAGGGTGGGTGAGGATGAAGTCCAAGAGTGGATTGGACTTCCCCTTTTCTTGACCTGGGCAGATCTATGGCTGCGGTAGGATGCAAAGGGGAGAACAAGTGGGGCAATGGAGGCTCCGGTGGAAGGTGGAAGGCTGATTGGTGGCTTTGGTGGGGGGGGATTCGTTGGAGGGATGTCGAGCCGTACCTAGAGACCTGCTTGAACAATATAGAGAGGGCCCTAGCTAGCAATATTAATAATGCTAAATGCTTAATTTTCGAATTCCCCTCATCCCAAAAGTAGGATGAGTCCCCATGCCACAATATCCAGAACGCGCCTCACAAGACTTAGAAAATTAAAATATGAAATAAAGATACACATCCACAATTTAAACTCTTCGTTCCCTCTCTCTTCACAAGTGCGTAGTGCCTCAAAGTCGGCAGTAACAGTTGTGCCTCAATATTGACCCGTAACAGATTGCTATGATTTTGAGCCGATTCAAGTCAAATTTTGAGCGAGCCGGCCTTAGCTTGAAATTGGATTCTAGTTGTTTTGATGCCTACTCAAATTGACTCGGATCATTTACGTAAATTTCAAGTCGAGACAAGGAGCGATTCTTTAGTGAGTTTTCAGTTTCAATTTTTATGCTTAGCTCTAGTCTGTGATACTTTAAATTGCTTGAATGTATTAATCAATATAAAATAGTAAAAAAATTGTATGAGTATACTAGAGTTAAGTTTGGGTAGTTAAAATGTTGAAGTGCTGCCATAAGAGGATAACATTGACAAATCCCTCATGTACAATATTATCCGCTTATTTCCATATTTTTGTAATTATGGGTCCCTGCTAAGGAACACGTTGGAAATGGTTCTTGCATGAGTTCTGTACACACACAATTGCTACATACCTGTTCTAAAGCTCTGATTTGAAGCACTGATGGCAGGACACTCAATTGCTCCTTTGGGACCTTGCATTGGAGGAAATTGCAGCCCCGCTGCGCTGCCCTCCCGGGGGATCACCTACTCTGAGCAGCGGCGGAGGCCATTCCGGCAACTGGAACAGCATTTGCCCCCTCGGAACCCTCCACCCTTCTCCGAGCATTAGAGACGTGTTGAAACTCTCACCGGTAATGGCCCAGCGCGTGCACACGGAGCCTCTCTCTGGTGTAATATTTACAAGCGAGTCGGTTCTCACGGTCTGCAGGGAAGGGCACATCAAGGTCTGGGCTAGGCCTTGGCAAAACGTTACCAATCCTCTTCCGACGATGCTGGAAGCAGAACAGGCTTTAAGGGCAGACCTCTCCTGACAGCACACATTATTAGATCAATGGATTCCCTATTTAAGCGACCCCGGCCGCCGCCTGAACATGATACAAATTCTTCCCAGGTGTGTGGGGGGCAACAAAAGAAGATTCTTTCTTTAGCAGGATGGTGTGTTGGTCCTTTTTCTTTTCTCTCCCCAAAGCAGAAGGGAAGTAACAGGTTATTTTTGTATAGCAGTTTGAATAATGTTGTTCATGTAAACACACTCTCTGAATTTTTCTTGTTTTTTCTTTCATTCCACAGCTCATGCTCCATTCCAGTAGTATTTACTGAAGATTGTTTAGGTAAAGCTCTCTTTGCTTGCACATAACAAATTATGTTTTATATAAAAGAGTAATTTTGTGTCATGTATTTTATGTATAAAGATTTAGTTTATCAGTTCTCAGGATGTTTAGATAAGATTTAACAAATTAGTGGGTTGTAATATTTGGTATTTGCTTGCAAAGCTATACATATTACCCTAAAGATTTATGGTCTGTTTGGCTAAGCTGTGACGGTGCAGTAAGCAGTGGTACAAGAATCAGCTGTTTTGTTGTGGTGAAAAAATTTATGAAACTGTTTGAAAAACTATATTTGCAGTGCTGTGTGAAACAGTGGTGCAGAATTAAACAGTGATAATAATAAATAAACAACTCGGAGAATTTACGAAATCAAAAAATAAATAAATAATTTGCTCGATATTAATTTTATTTAATTATAAAATCAAATATATTAATATTGATGAGGTTCCCCAAAGTATGTTAGGACGAGCTGAAATTTTTTTTTTTTGCGATCTCGTCTGACTCGACATTACAATTGCAACGAGCATATTCTCGCACAATTTAAAGGTCATTTGATATTTCAAACGGACGTTAAAACACACGTATGCGTGCTCGACTCGCTCACGAGGTAGGACGATTTATTTTTGACTGATTTACGAGCGCCTCGAGTGACCCGCAACAAAAAATTATTAAACATTAAAACATTAATTAATTATTTTTAAAATTAAAATGTTAAAATGTTTTAATTTTAAATTAATATAAGTTTTTTTATTAATTGATGAGACTCTTCCTAGAGATTTTCAGACTAAACATGCTCCGAATCGGGGTTACGGCGATCTGATTTTCAAGTCGGGCGACCCATCAACATTAATAATAAATATTAATATATACTAATTAAAACATTAATACATAAAGTATTTAATTATATAATTTCATTATGATTAATTAAATGTTAATATTTAAATTAATTAGCTTTAATAATTTAAATAGTATAAATTATAAATACCGGTTTAATAATTTTAATATATTAATTAAAATTATATATATTATTAATATAAAAGTTTATATAAATTAGATATATATATATATATATTTTAAATTTTAATTTTAATTTTAATTTTTTTTAAAGAGTGCAGCGTTCAAAGCTGCATCGTTGCTGCCCGCTGGCTGCTGTGGGCGATGACTTTTTGCCACCGCCCACACCATTTATCTGTTTAGCAAAGCGACAACAAAAGCAGCTGTGCTGCCGCTCCGTCAAACAGGGCCTTAAAGAGAGAACATTTTTAATAGCACACCCCATCACTCTATTAACACACTTTATAATAAGAATTAAACATCTCATGGGAAAAAGCTAGCTGAATCTGTTTTTGGTGGTGTTTTGAAATGCATGTCAAAAATTGTTTTTTTTTCATTTTTGGGAGGTGTGCTAATAGTCAAAATAGAAATTTGGGAGGTGCTACTATCGCAGGGTCGCTATTAGCGAGGTGAGGTGTGCTATTAACAGTAATCTATATATCTATATTATTATATTAAAAGGGAGAAAAATATCATTTGCTTAAACATTCAACTTTTAAATTTTATCCATTTTTATTATAAATTTTCAATTTTTTTTAATTTATGTTTTTTTAAAATTTTAAAAAATGTGCACTAATATCGGCCAAGTCTCTTACCAACAATAACAAATTTCCTCTCCTTGCTGCTCGCAAACTCCCGTGCACACAAAAAAATGAGTGACGGACGAAGTATAACGCTAAAGGGTTTGTGATTTGCGGAAGCGTCGTCGCGTCGGGACAATGTCATTGCTGAAGTATTGTCGTGTGGAGCATTGAGGGCCCCGTGCACTGTCGTGGTTGGTCGTAGGGGGCGGTGGCCCGTGCCTTCACTCGTATACATATACATACGAGTGACAGAACACGAATCTTCGTTCCTACGACCAACTGCGACAATGGACCGGGGCCAATGTGCCATGCGCGGCAGTACTTCAGTCATGACATTACCCCGGCGCGATGACGTTCTCGCCGCTTGCAAACCCCCGAACACTATATTCCACCCAATGCTAAACCCAAGCGACAAAAGATTACGACAATGAGGGCCCACAACATGAATATTAACAATATTAAGAAAATAGCAGGAGTTTTCTTCTCCAAAAAGCTCCTAGACTTTGCATTTCCGACACTTTGTTAGAATTTTTTAGTGTGCATCGGATCAAAAATAATTATTTGAAAAATGAAGTACTTACAAACCCTTCCATTAGAACTTTTTATGGCATGATTTTTGAAGGCACACGCCCGTGCGCGTCAAGAGCGCGTGTGATTTTTCATTGTGCCGTGTGCATCCCAAGTTTCACGCACCGGCTTATGTCTATAAGTAGATCAACTTATCCTAAATAATCACGACTTCATTCATAGTTCTTCATACTGTACCCTCATCAAAAACACATCTCTACCAACTCAGAACTAATGTTTCAAAGGACAAAAAATGACGATCTTCCAACCTGAACTCATTGGATGAACTTAGCGATATTTATGTCGTTCATGTGAATACCTTTAGAAATGCGGATACTATTCTACTTTAAGACTCATGTACAACCCAACGTTCGTCGAGTGGGCCAAGGCGATTAGGCCGTCAGCCCGCCTCAAAGCAAGGATCGGCGGGCTGCGACGACCTGGCTCGCGCTCGCCCAAAGAGGGAGGGCGAGCTGCGGGAGCCAGGTCGCGTCCGCACCAGCGGGGGGAGAGTCGTGGCGAGCTAACCTCCAGTTCCTTGGGATCTGCCCAGTGGGGCCCTTGTAACACCTCCCCTGTAGTGAACGTATAATATGGGTCCGGCCGGGGCCCCACAACATACGAACGCCACAGCTTTAGTATTATAAGTTGATATAGCTACCCAACCTCAAAACACTTTGCACAACACAGCGAAAACAGAACAGGACTAGAAGTTATCCACCACTAAAGAGTAAAACAAACCGCCTTAAGGCCTTACATCAAGTGTCCAAAACAAATAGTACAACAAACATGAATGTGCTCAGCACTCCTAGTCTACCTCGGCATGCAAGCCGGACAAAACAGTCTCAAACAAACATCATCATAACTGTAGTGCTGCAAAAGAGGGAAAAACACTTCATGGGGCTTAGGCCTTTCTGGCCGGCGTGCTAGCTTCTACATGCGATCCTTGCCCTGTAAAAATTATTAGTAACGTGGGTCAGCAAACGCTGACCTCAAACTGTGTAACAACACATCTCCTCCCGGCCGCCCCTAACGGACCCCGGGGAACCCTCCAACCTGCAAGTCAGCACTTCATATGCAATATAAACATCTATAAATAGAAGAGCATTAAAACAGGCTTGGATGTCTCAATCATCAAACACGTTCTCTACTGGTTGAGCATGTAATAAAAGGGCCTACTATGCAACATGTATGCAACACTCGGGCTTCGCCCAAGGCACCCTACTGCGTATGAAACTAGCACAACATCACAACATTTGGGTACTCACATTTCCCCATTGGCATAAAGCCGCAAACAATGAGGGAGACACAACTCCCTCAAACGGCGCACAGGCCGCCACATGGAATTCTTGCCAAGGCCCCACCCGCTCGTGGGCTTAGCCCCGGGCTTGCCTGCAAACTCTGACGTCTCATGTCAGGATTCCAACAAACACAGACCGACCGATTCTAAGAAGCCTTGCTGGACCCCACCCGCTCATGGCCTCTTTGCCCGGGCTTGCCCCAAGCTTGGCATTCTCGTCAGTCTCACAGAAGGGGACTAGTCTCGCCGGGACACTCTCCACACATGATGCACATGTCACGGGATAGCCAGCCGACCACAGAGACATAGCCACGCCTTGGCACAACACAAACCAAGACTAAATACAACATAATCCCTCATTGTACTGCAGCGTTCCCGCGCACCAAGGAAAACCATCTCCAACTCGTGCGGAGCTAACCTTGTCCCTCAAGGAAACCATCTACCTCCACGAGGAGCTAACCTTGTCCGGGTCCGACTACATGTACCGTTGCAAATAAATGGGACAATCACCATCACAACACAAACGGCATCTTGCCGCAACGGAAAATCTCTACGAATCCCTAAGTTCGTATGCAACATCACCGAGTCGGACTAACGGTCGCGACTACGGCTTCACCCACTATGCCTAATCCACTAGCGAAGCGGATCTCTAATGCAAAATATGCCGGGGACGGACTCAATCAACCCGGAAGTTCCTCTTGAAACTTGGCAAACCAAAACCCCTCTCATTTGAGAGTTCGGTGCCCAAAAATTAGGGAGAAAGAAATTAAATGATGCTAATACATGCATCCTAAGGACCGAGAGGAGAGATGTCGTTACCTTCCGACTCCTCTTCCTTGTCATGGCAAAATAGCCGGATGGAAATCTTCGCAACGCTCCAAGCTTCACGGATCCGGACTCGGCTCGCGATTTGAAGCTCCGAAACCCTTCCTACAGCCCAAGACCTTCTTCTTCTTCCTCCTTGCTCTAGTTTTTCTCAAGAACTTAGAAAGAGAAGACTTGGAAAACAAATGAGGGTTTCCACCCTAGAATCGGACTTAACTTCCCAAGAACAGTCCTGAGCCGTTAGATCCCAAAATCTGGGAAAGAATGGCCACGATTCGCCTGGAAAATAAAAGACCTGGGCCGAACACGGCCTGGCACACGCCCGTGTCCAGGGCCGTGTGCCTCATTCGCCGTCTCAAATCGACGTGCCTGGAACCGCACACGGGCATCCGACACGCCCGTGTCCAACCCGACACGCCCGTGTCCCCAGTGACACGGCCGTGTGGCCGGCCGTGTGCCTCCAATAACACGGCCCCGAAACCAACCCGAGAGATGACACGGCCTCGACACGCCCTGCGACACGCCCGTGTCGCAGGCCGTGTGCCCCACTCTCGACACTTTGTCGAGCGAAAGTGTCGACACTTGGGCCGAGTGTCGACACGGCCTCGACACGCCCTGCGACACGCCCGTGTCGCAGGCCGTGTGCCTCATGCCAGAAACCCAAAAAAAAATGTTCAGAACTGCAGACTGAACCTCTTGCAAAAACTGGGGTGTTACAGCTCTCCCCCACTTAACAGAATTTCATCCCGAAATTACAAAACAAAAGGGTACAAAACTTAAATTGTACCTAACATGAAAAGTTCTGGATAATCTTCTAGCATGGCCTGTTCTCGTTCCCAATAGAACTCCTCACGACCGCAGTTGTCCCATCGAACTTTCACGAGTTTGACTTCTTTATTCCGCAACTGCCGAGTCTTCCGAATCCTCTATAGCAATTGGGAGGACTCGCGTCCTCAAGTCTTCCTCAATCGGCACCGATGCCGGCTCTATCACCACGCTAGCCTCCACCAAGGCTTTCCTCAAAGCGGAGACGTGAAAGACGTCATGTAATCCACTCAAGTCTGCGGACAATGCCAACCGATATGCTGCTTCTCCTACCCGCTCAACAATTTCAAAAGGTCCCAAAAACCTTGGACTGAACTTCTTGAGTCGGCGAATCCGTGAGACGCCTTTGAACGGCTTGACCTTCAGATAAACCCAATCACCAACTGTAAATTCCAACTTCCGGTGACGAGCATTAAAAATATTTTGCTTGCCTGTCTTGTGTCACCTTCATACGCTCTTGGATGGTCCGTACCAACTCACAAGCGTCAACTATCGCACCCTTTCCCAAAAGTTTGGTGTCTCCCGCCTCTGCCCAAGACATTGGCGTTCGACACCGCCTCCCATACAAAGCTTCGTATGGCGCCATCTTTATACTAGCTTGAAAACTGTTGTTGTACGCAAATTCTACCATGAAGAGGTGATCCTCCCACCTCTTGCCAAAATCAAGAACGCACATTCTCAACATGTCCTCCATAGTACGGTTCGTTCTCTCCGTTTGCCCATCAGTTTGAGGATGGAACGCCGTACGAAACTTTAGCTTCGTGCCCAAGCTCTTCTGAACCAATCTCCAGTCCTTGGACGTAAATCGTCCATCTCGATCACTGACTATGCTCTTAGGAACTCCGTGCAGTCGCACAATGTTGCGAACATACAACTCCACCAGCTTCTCCACGCTGTCCTCTTTCCGATTTGGGATGAAGTGAGCCACCTTGGTTAGGCGATCCACGATCACCCAAATAGCATCATTACCGTGCTGCGATCTAGGCAAACCATGCACAAAGTCCATGGAGATGTCCTCAAATTTCCATTCAGGAATTGGAAGGGGCTTCAGGAACCCGCCCGGTTTCTGACATTCGGCCTTCACCAAGGCACATGTTTGGCAACGACTCACATACAAAGCTACATCTCGCTTCAACCCCGGCCACCAAAAGGATTTCTTCATATCCAAGTACATCTTTGTACTGCACGGGTGAATGGAGTACTTTGAGAAATGAGCCTCAAACATCAACTCCTCACGGAGATTGCCAAACTGCGGTACACAAACCCTTCCATCCTTTCTCAAGATTCCCCCAATCATCTCCCAGGCGCTGCTCTCGCCCTTTTGAGCCTCCAACACAAAAGGTTGAAACTCCACATCCAATCGAGTCGCTTCCCGAATACGATCGGACAAGTCGCTTTGCACTTCAATCCAGTTCAACCGAGCCACGCTAGACTCGCCTCTCGCAACACATTCCAACCCAAGGGACTCCCATTCCCGAACCAACCGCTCATCATGAGCTTCGATCCAATTTCCTTGCCCCGAGTACTTTCTACTCAACGCATCCGCCACCACGTTGGCCTTACCCGGCGTATACTGAATCGCCACTTCGTAGTCTCCAAGAAATTCAACCCATCTGCGTTGCCGCATGTTCAAGTCCTTCTGATCCAAGAGATACTTCAGACTTTTATGGTCCGTGAAGATCTCCACCCTTACGCCATACACATAGTGTCGCCATATTTTCAACGCGAAGATTACCGCCGCCAGCTCCAAGTCATGAACGGGGTAATTCCTCTCATGAGGTTTCAGCTGTCGAGACCCAAAAGCTATTACCTTGCCATGTTGCACCAACACGCAACCCAAACCGCATCCCGATGCGTCACTGAAAATCTGAAATCCATCGGTCCCTTGCGGTAAACTCAGGATCAGAGCCATCATAAGCCTCTCCTTCAGTGCCTCGAATGCTTGACTGCACTCTTGGGTCCACACAAACTTATGGTCTTTACGAGTGAGTGAGGTGAGGGGTGGAGCTATCTTCGAGAAATTCTCCACGAATCTCTTATAGTACCCGGCTAGTCCAAGAAAACTTCGGACTTTCGCCACGGTCCTCAACACCGGAGAATCTCTGATGGCCTCCACTTTCGCCGGATCCACTGCCACCCCATCACCACTAATCACGTGGCCCAAAAATGCCACCTTCTCCAGCCAGAACTCGCATTTGGAGAATTTTGCATACAACTCATTCTCCCTCAACACTTGCAAAACTATTCTCAAGTGGGCCTCATGCTCCACTTGCGATTTGGAATACACCAAAATGTCGTCAATGAAGACAACCACAAACGAATCCAAGTATTCCCGAAATACCCGATTCATAAGGTCCATGAACACCGATGGTGCGTTCGTCAACCCGAACGACATCACCGTAAACTCAAAGTGTCCATACCTTGTACCAAAGGCAGTCTTGGGTATGTCCTCGTCCCGAATTCGCAGCTGATAGTAGCCTGACTTCAAGTCCAGTTTCGAATATACCTCTGACCCCACCAATTGGTCGAACAAATCGTCTATCCGAGGGATCGGATACTTATTCTTGATGGTCAATTTATTCAGCTCTCGGTAGTCTATGCATAGGCGCATGCTACCGTCTTTCTTTTTTACAAACAACACCGGTGCGCTCCACGATGAAGAACTGGGTCTAATATACCCTTGCTCCAACAGTTCCTGTAGCTGTACCTTAAGTTCCGCTAACTCCTTTGGTGCCATCCTAAAAGGGGGACGCGACACCGGTCTAGCCTCCGGCATTAACTCGATCGAGAAGTCGATCTCCCGCCGAGGAGGCGCTCTAGGAAGTTCATCCGGAAACACATCCTTGAACTCTGCTACCACAGACACTTCCTCAATCGAAAGTTTGGAGAGACGAACCTCCAACAACGCTACCAGCGCCACACCTCCCTGGTTAACCGCCCGCATCATTTGCATGGCCGTAATTAGGGAATGGGCTACTCCACAAAGGCCCATAAACTTGACTTTTGCTTGCCCTTTACTCTTTAGGGTCACTACCTTGGATAAACAATCAATGCTGGCGCGCTGCTCTGCAAGACAGTCCATTCCCAAAATGACATCGAACTCTACTAACGGCAACACTGCCGCTTCCAAAACGAAGTCAACTCCGTCTAGCTCCCAACAGATGCGCCCTTTAGCCACGGTGGTCATAGATGACCCATTGGGCATACGCACTTTCAGTTCCGTGTCCGCCGAGAAAGTCTCGACTCCTACCCTTCGGATGAAACTCTCCGCAAGAAAAGAGTGTGAAGCCCCAGTATCGAACAATACCCTAGCGGGGTATCCAGAAACTAACACGAAGCCTACAACAAGACAACACACGGAAAGGGGGGGGGTCTAAAAGTATGAAGCACAAACGCAAACTTAAATTTTCTTCATACCTGTCACCACATCGGTTTGGCGGATCGCTTCTTGCTGTCCAAGGTTGTAAGCCCTCGGTTGCACCGGTTGGAACCGAGAAGCGCTCGACTCCGCCATCTTTCCTTTCTCTGCAGCACTGGGGCCCGAGCGCACAGACTGCTCTTGCTTTGACTCTTGCCCCGCTCCCCCTTGCTGACAAGCAAGGTCTATGTGCCCAACCTTCCCGCAGTTGTAACACGTCGGCGGTCCCCTAGAGTGAGAACCCCCAGGCGTCCAAGTGCTCCTCTCACCCGACCTGGAAGGGTGAGGCTTCCTCCTCCACCTGCTCCCATCAGACTTTACATGAGATTGGGAGGGCTTCCCTTCCCCATGCTTGGGAGTAAAACCCTTTCGATGCTGGGTTTGCTCCAGAATTCTCTCCAAACCTTGGTAGAAGAGGTTATCCCTCTCTACATCATCCGCCATTGTCGTTCCCGCATAACGACCCAAACGGGTGAACTCTTGCACGTACTCATCCACTGTCTTGTCTCGCTGCATTAGATGCAGAAACTGCCTCTGCAGGGCCAACCGTGTTGAAACTGGAATATACCTCTTAAGAAAAGCGTCCCCAAACTCTTCCACTGACGGGGTACGCCCCAGGAACAGGCGGCCGCTATGGCTCACCCACCACAATTTGGCGTCTCCTTCCAACATGAACGCCGCATACTCGGATTTCTTCTCCTCTGGCGTCTCTGCCGCCCTTAACAGTTCTTGAATACGAACCCACCAATCCTCCGCGTCCGTTGGCGTTCCTACACCCTTGAAAGACGGGGGATGGAAACTCAGGAAATACTTCAAGTGTCGGTCTCCATGCCCTACCACCACCCTTTCTGCCAAAGGCTCCACTCGCCTGGCTTCTCCGCCTGGCACGGCCGTCGCCGTGTCCGGTGTAGCAGGGGTTGCTACCTGGGCTGCAGCCGCCGCTTGCGCCGCCACCATCGCTTCTGCAAGCATACGACAGAAGTCAGCCGGGTTTACACCCGTGCCCAGAAGGCCTGGAGCAGTTGCACTGCTCGCCGAGAGATCATCCCTTGCTCTTGAAGTGCCCGCCTCGTTGCTTGCACTCTTCAGGAAAACAAGAAATAAGGGATTAGTCTCCAATCTCAGGACTAGAACATAAGGACACTCACGGTCCCGCATTACTCTTATGTGGATAACTTCTCTACGCACTGACCTTGAATCTAACCTGGCTCTGATACCAAATTGTAACACCTCCCCTGTAGTGAACGTATAATATGGGTCCGGCCGGGCCCCACAACATACGAACGCCACAGCTTTATTATTATAAGTTGATATAGCTACCCAACCTCAAAACACTTTACACAACACAGCGGAAACAGAACAGGACTAGAAGTTATCCACCACTAAAGAGTAAAACAAACGGCCTTAAGGCCTTACATCAAGTGTCCAAAATAAATAGTACAACAAACATGAATGTGCTCAGCACTCCTAGTCTACCTCGGCATGCAAGCCGGACATAACAGTCTCAAACAAACATCATCATAACTGTAGTGCTGCAAAAGAGGGAAAAACACTTCATGGGGCTTAGGCCTTTCTGGCCGGCGTGCTAGCTTCTGCATGCGATCCTTGCCCTGTAAAAATTATTAGTAACGTGGGTCAACAAAGGCTGACCTCAAACTGTGTAACAACACATCTCCTCCCGGCCGCCCCTAACGGACCCCGGGGAACCCTCCAACCTGCAAGTCAGCACTTCATATGCAATATAAACATCTATAAATAGAAGAGCATTAAAACAGGCTTGGATGTCTCAATCATCAAACACGTTCTCTACTGGTTGAGCATGTAATAAAAGGGCCTACTATGCAACATGTATGCAACACTCGGGCTTCGCCCAAGGCACCCTACTGCGTATGAAACTAGCACAACATCACAACATTTGGGTACTCACATTTCCCCATTGGCATAAAGCCGCAAACAATGAGGGAGACACAACTCCCTCAAACGGCGCACAGGCCGCTACATGGAATTCTTGCCAAGGCCCCACCCGCTCGTGGGCTTAGCCCCGGGCTTGCCTGCAAACTCTGACGTCTCATGTCAGGATTCCAACAAACACAGACCGACCGATTCTAAGAAGCCTTGCTGGACCCCACCCGCTCATGGCCTCTTTGTCCGGGCTTGCCCCAAGCTTGGCATTCTCGTCAGTCTCACAGAAGGGGACTAGTCTCGCCGGGACACTCTCCACACATGACGCACATGTCACGGGATAGCCAGCCGACCACAGAGACATAGCCACGCCTTGGCACAACACAAACCAAGAGTAAATACAACATAATCCCTCATTGTACTGCAGCGTTCCCGCGCACCAAGGAAACCATCTCCAACTCGTGCGGAGCTAACCTTGTCCCTCAAGGAAACCATCTACCTCCACGAGGAGCTAACCTTGTCCGGGTCCGACTACACGTACCGTTGCAAATAAACGGGACAATCACCATCACAACACAAACGACATCTTGCCGCAACGGAAAATCTCTACGAATCCCTAAGTTCGTATGCAACATCACCGAGTCGGACTAACGGTCGCGACTACGGCTTCACCCACTATGCCTAATCCACTAGCGAAGCGGATCTCTAATGCAAAATATGCCGGGACGGACTCAATCAACCCGGAAGTATCTCTTGAAACTTGGCAAACCAAAACTCCTCTCATTTGAGAGTTCGGTGCCCAAAAATTAGGGAGAAAGAAAACTAAATGATGCTAATACATGCATCCTAAGGACCGAGAGGAGAGATGTCGTTACCTTCCGACTCCTCTTCCTTGTCATGGCAAAATAGACGGATGGAAATCTTCGCAACGCTCCAAGTTTCACGGATCCGGACTCGGCTCGCGATTTGGAGCTCCGAAACCCTTCCTACAGCCCAAGACCTTCTTCTTCTTCCTCCTTGCTCTAGTTTTTCTCAAGAACTTAGAAAGAGAAGACTTGGAAAACAAATGAGGGTTTCCACCCTAGAATCGGACTTAACTTCCCAAGAACAGTCCTGAGCCGTCAGATCCCAAAATCTGGGAAAGAATGGCCACGATTCGCCTGGAAACTAAAAGACCTGGGCCGAACACGGCCTGGCACACGCCCGTGTCCAGGGCCGTGTGCCTCATTCGCCGTCTCAAATCGACGCGCCTGTAACTGCACACGGGCATCCGACACGCCCGTGTCCAACCCGACACGCCTGTAACGTCCCGAATCGCTCTAGGCCCCTAGTGTGTGTGTTTTTGAGTCAGGAGGGTTGACTCAAGTCCTGAGAAGTGCAGGGAATTGGGCTGCACAAGTGGAGAAATCAGTGCAGGGTGACACGGGTGGTGACACGGGTCGTGACACGGGCGTGTCACTACCCGTGTGCGTCGAGTTCCACTCGACAAGCCGTGTCGAGACTGACGAGTTGTGTCGACACCAAGTGACACGGGTAGTGACACGGCCGTGTCCCTACCCGTGTGCGTCGAGATGATCTCGACGAGGCGTGTCGAGATCGTCGAGAGTCGTCGAGCGTCGAGCGGGGTCGACACTAAGTGACACGGGTAGTGACACGGGCGTGTCCCTACCCGTGTGCGTCGAGTTGATCTCGACGAGGCGTGTCGAGATCGTCGGGATTCGTCGAGATAGTCGAGCGGGGGACACGGGTAGTGACACGGGCGTGTCCCTACCCGTGTGCGTCGAGTTGAGCTCGACGAGAAGTGTCGAGATGCAACCCGAGAAGTACACAGCCAATGACATGGCCATGCATACGACCGTGTCATGAGGACACGGGTCGGGACACGGGCGTGTCCCTACCCGTGTCAAATATTGAACCGACATGGAAACTGTCGTTGCCCCTTCGCCAGGAAGGACACGAGTAAGGACACGGCCGTGTCCCTACCCGTGTCACATTTTGTATATAAGGGGGAGAGAAAACCCTAGCCGTTTTCATTCTCTTTTCTTCCCCTATTTCCAGTGAGAACTCCTGGTGTGAGGGAAACTGCTGGAGCAAGTTCTACCGAAGGAGATCCGCCATCGCCGTGAAAGAGAAAATGCCGCCAAGGAGAACTACGCGATCCATGGTCGGAAATGGTGGTACCGCTGGAGCCAATGTGAGTTTCCTACCCTCTCCCTTGGTGCTAGATCTTAGATATTTAGGAGAGACATCGGCTCAAGAGAGCTTGATGGAGAGGAGAAGATTTCTAGGTTTGGCCATGCTAGGATTTGAATCCTAGATTTTAGATCTCTTCAACCCTTCCCCTTTTCTTCAATATGACGATGGGTGGATGGTCTCGTGAGGAGTTTATGGCCTTTGAGGTTGAATAAGGGAGGAGAATATTTCTGGAAAATTTAGGAACGATCGCCTTGAGGAGGAAGACGAACCGATGCCGTTCATTTTCCTTTAAGATGCGCGCAGAATCTGTATTCTGCACGCAGCGATCTTCTAGGCCATTTTCATGTAGGATATGGGCAGATCTGGGCTTTTGGCTAAACACGAAAGTTGTAGCCCTTGGAAATACCTTTCCAACGAGTGGTTGCACAACTTCAGGTGATGTCTGTGGCCCCGGGAAAACCTAATCGAGTTTGCTGTCCGGCAGTTCCTGTACACAGAAACTGTGTTCTGTATGCAGCAGACTTCAAGTCCGATTTCAGATAGGATAACGTCAAATCTGGGTTGAGGTCTGAATACGAGAGTTGTAGACCTCGGAAATACCTTTCCATCGAGGGGTTACACGACTTCACCGGATTCCTGTAGCCTCGGGAATCTCCGGTTGAAGTTGCTGTCCAGACTATTCCTGCACTTAAAAATCTGGGTTTATAACATTTGGATTTGGATTCGGAGAAACTAATATCACAGGTAACCCTGAGGCTTGGATAAAACTCTTATGAATAATTAATTCAGTTGCATAAATGATGAAGATTATTAATCGGATTCCATGTGATCGAATTGTAAGATAGTATACTTGAATGATTTGACTTGTTAGAAGTTAGTAGATTTTTATACATGTGCATCTTGATATATTGTGTTGAAATCACCTGATATGACATATAGAAGGATAACTCATGGTCATGTGAATGTTGAATAGTGGATTGAATTTGGTAGTCCAATACTTAGAGCGTCGCCTTCCTATGGGTAGTATTGTGTAAGTTTGTAAGTGCGGTGTTGATCGCCACTTGTTTTGGTTGTGTTGAGATAAGGTGTGGATGGATGGTTGGGCTGTGCCCTCGTGCTCACTCCGAGGCCCCTTCCATGATATGTTGCTGTGGAATTTGCATGTGGTGTGAGTCGACACGCGGTGTCGTAATCCTGGGTTAAGGATAGTGTGGCAGGTCTACGGGCTCGCTAGTCGTCACACCGACGGGAGTTGGCAGTTAGACTTGGTCGGTTTGGGCTGTGTCCTCGGTGTTCACGTCCCGAGGCCCCTCCGGCCATGTGAACGGTTGAGCTGTGTCCTCGTGCTTCTTCCGAGGCCCCTTCCGGGTCACGCAAGGCCAGTTCGGGCTGTGTTCTTGGTGCACACCTACCCAAGACCCCGCTGGGCCATAGTACGCATGGGCTCCGCTGTTGTGTTCTTAGCGTTGAGGCGTACGGAGGCCTAGGTGAAGTAGTGTGATACCCGCCTAGTAGTAGAAGTGCCCGTTCTACTGTCACCGCCTGGCCACGGCGGCTGATGCCTGAGAGGTTAGCTACCTGCTCGAAAAGTCGGAACTATAGTCTGTGTCGACATAGCAATTGCATGGGTGTGCATGGGTGAGTCATGGCATAGCATTCATAGCATTTCATATCATTGCACAACAAGATCCTCATCGTATAAGTTTGTATGGGCACTCCTATACGATGAGTTACTTTTATGTGACCCGATCCTTAACTTATAAGTTTGTATGGGCATTCTTATAAGTTAAGTTACTTTCCTGCTGTTACTTATACTTGCTAGTGTAGTTGTAGCTCTTATATAAATGCTGATAATGATACTGTTTCTCTTACACTACTGCCACCTGTTTGTACCTGTCATACACTTATATATATTGTACCCTTGTTTCTCTTTCTCCGCCCGGTGCCGAGGAGTCGCCGGGGGAGCGGATGTGAAACCACTTAGTCGTTTCGACTAACGGTTGCTACGTCTTCCTTTTTAGGAGGTCACGCCGCAGGTAGAGCAGCCGCAGACTACGCCGCAGGACAGCCAGGCCAGGACGACAGGGTCTGATGTGACGGTGCCGTCGATACCGTCAGTTACCGATGTTAGTTCTATTACTCTGTTGTAGCCCGTTTGGGCAATGTTTAGCTGTACTCTGATATATTGTAGAAGCATGTTTTAGCTTCTCATTATTGTTGTATTTGGACATTATAACTTAGTGTGGATTTGACTTCTGGATGTTTATTTATTTGGTTTGGGTTGACATGTTATATTGATATTATTGTAGCCGGCGGAATAGGCGTCTTGTGGTACAGGTTAGCTCGTGTGCTAATGCTACCGCAAGACAGCTGTTCCGGGCATAAGACTCCCTCTTCGTGCCGTGTTTTGGGATCCGGGGAGGGGGAGTCTAACAACGCCCGTGTCCCCAGTGACACGGCCGTGTGGCCGGCCGTGTGCCTCCAATAACACGGCCCCGAAACCAACCCGAGAGATGACACGGCCTCGACACGCCCTGCGACACGCCCGTGTCGCAGGCCGTGTGCCCCACTCTCGACACTTTGTCGAGCGAAAGTGTCGACACTTGGGCCGAGTGTCGACACGGCCTCGACACGCCCTGCGACACGCCCGTGTCGCAGGCCGTGTGCCTCCTGCCAGAAACCCAAAAAAAAAATGTTCAGAACTGCAGACTGAACCTCTTGCAAAAACTGGGGTGTTACAGCTCTCCCCCACTTAACAGAATTTCGTCCCGAAATTACAAAACAAAAGGGTACAAAACTTAAATTGTACCTGACATGAAAAGTTCTGGATAATCTTCTAGCATGGTCTGTTCTTGTTCCCAAGAGAACTCCTCACGACCGCAGTTGTCCCATCGAACTTTCACGAGTTTGACTTCTTTATTCCGCAACTGCCGAGTCTCCGAATCCTCTATAGCAATTGGGAGGACTCGCGTCCTCAAGTCTTCCTCAATCGGCACCGATGCCGGCTCTATCACCACGCTAGCCTCCACCAAGGCTTTCCTCAAAGCGGAGACGTGGAAGACGTCATGTAATCCACTCAAGTCTGCGGACAATGCCAACCGATATGCTGCTTCTCCTACCCGCTCAACAATTTCAAAAGGTCCCAAAAACCTTGGACTGAACTTCTTGAGTCGGCGAATCCGTGAGACGCCTTTGAACGGCTTGACCTTCAGATAAACCCAATCACCAACTGTAAATTCCAACTTCCGGTGACGAGCATTAAAATATTTTGCTTGCCTGTCTTGTGCCACCTTCATACGCTCTTGGATGGTCCGTACCAACTCACAAGCGTCAACTACCGCACCCTTTCCCAAAAGTTTGGTGTCTCCCGCCTCTGCCCAAGACATTGGCGTTCGACACCGCCTCCCATACAAAGCTTCGTATGGCGCCATCTTTATACTAGCTTGAAAACTGTTGTTGTACGCAAATTCTACCATGAAGAGGTGATCCTCCCACCTCTTGCCAAAATCAAGAACGCACATCCTCAACATGTCCTCCATAGTACGGTTCGTTCTCTCCGTTTGCCCATCAGTTTGAGGATGGAACGCCGTACTAAACTTTAGCTTCGTGCCCAAGCTCTTCTGAAGCAATCTCCAGTCCTTGGACGTAAATCGTCCATCTCGATCACTGACTATGCTCTTAGGAACTCCGTGCAGTCGCACAATATTGCGAACATACAACTCCACCAGCTTCTCCACGCTGTCCTCTTTCCGATTTGGGATGAAGTGAGCCACCTTGGTTAGGCGATCCACGATCACCCAAATAGCATCATTACCGTGCTGCGATCTAGGCAAACCATGCACAAAGTCCATGGAGATGTCCTCAAATTTCCATTCAGGAATTGGAAGGGGCTTCAGGAACCCGCCCGGTTTCTGACATTCGGCCTTCACCAAGGCACATGTTTGACAACGACTCACATACAAAGCTACATCTCGCTTCAACCCCGGCCACCAAAAGGATTTCTTCATATCCAAGTACATCTTTGTATTGCACGGGTGAATGGAGTACTTTGAGAAGTGAGCCTCAAACATCAACTCCTCACATAGATTGCCAAACTGCGGTACACAAACCCTTCCATCCTTTCTCAAGATTCCCCCAATCATCTCCCAGGCGCTGCTCTCGCCCTTTTGAGCCTCCAACACAAAAGGTTGAAACTCCACATCCAATCGAGCCGCTTCCCGAATACGATCGGACAAGTCGCTTTGCACTTCAATCCAGTTCAACCGAGCCACGCTAGACTCGCCTCTCGCAACACATTCCAACCCAAGGGACTCCCATTCCCGAACCAACCGCTCATCATGAGCTTCGATCCAATTTCCTTGCCACGAGTACTTTCTACTCAACGCATCCGCCACCACGTTGGCCTTACCCGGCGTATACTGAATCGCCACTTCGTAGTCTCCAAGAAATTCAACCCATCTGCGTTGCTGCATGTTCAAGTCCTTCTGATCCAAGAGATACTTCAGGTTTTTATGGTCCGTGAAGATCTCCACCCTTGCGCCATACACATAGTGTCGCCATATTTTCAACGCGAAGATTACCGCCGCCAGCTCCAAGTCATGAATGGGGTAATTCCTCTCATGAGGTTTCAGCTGTCGAGACTCAAAAGCTATTACCTTGCCATGTTGCACCAACACGCAACCCAAACCGCATCCCGATGCGTCACTGAAAATCTGAAATCCATCGGTCCCTTGCGGTAAACTCAGGATCGGAGCCATCATAAGCCTCTCCTTCAGTGCCTCGAATGCTTGACTGCACTCTTGGGTCCATACAAACTTATGGTCTTTACGAGTGAGTGAGGTGAGGGGTAGAGCTATCTTCGAGAAATTCTCCACGAATCTCCTATAGTACCCGGCTAGTCCAAGAAAACTTCGGACTTCCGCCACGGTCCTCAACACCGGCCAATCTCTGATGGCCTCCACTTTCGCCGGATCCACTGCCACCCCATCACCACTAATCACGTGGCCTAAAAATGCCACCTTCTCCAGCCAGAACTCGCATTTGGAGAATTTTGCATACAACTCATTCTCCCTCAACACTTGCAAAACTATTCTCAAGTGGGCCTCATGCTCCACTTGCGATTTGGAATACACCAAAATGTCGTCAATGAAGACAACCACAAACGAATCCAAGTATTCCCGAAATACCCGATTCATAAGGTCCATGAACACCGATGGTGCGTTCGTCAACCCGAACGGCATCACCGTAAACTCAAAGTGTCCATACCTTGTACCAAAGGCAGTCTTGGGTATGTCCTCGTCCCGAATTCGCAGCTGATAGTAGCCTGACTTCAAGTACACTTTCGAATATACCTCTGACCCCACCAATTGGTCGAACAAATCGTCTATCCGAGGGATCAGATACTTATTCTTGATGGTCAATTTATTCAGCTCTCGGTAGTCTATGCATAGGCGCATGCTACCGTCTTTCTTTTTTACAAACAACACCGGTGCGCTCCACGGTGAAGAACTGAGTCTAATATACCCTTGCTCCAACAGTTCCTGTAGCTGTACCTTAAGTTCCGCTAACTCCTTTGGTGCCATCCTAAAAGGGGGACGCGACACCGGTCTAGCATCCGGCATTAACTCGATCGAGAAGTCGATCTCCCGCCGAGGAGACGCTCCAGGAAGTTCATCCGGAAACACATCCTTGAACTCTGCTACCACAGGCACTTCCTCAATCAAAAGTTTGGAGAGACGAACCTCCAACAACGATACCAGCGCCACACCTCCCTGGTTAACCGCCCGCATCATTTGCATGGCCGTAATTAGGGAATGGGCTACTCCACAAAGGCCCATAAACTTGACTTCCGCTTGCCCCTTACTCTTTAGGGTCACTACCTTGGATAAACAATCAATGCTGGCGCGCTGCTCTGCAAGCCAGTCCATTCCCAAGATGACATCGAACTCTACTAACGGCAACACTGCCGCTTCCAAAATGAAGTCAACTCCGTCTAGCTCCCAATAGATGCGCCCTTTAGCCACGGTGGTCATAGATGACCCATTGGGCATACGCACTTTCAGTTCCGCGTCCGCCGAGAAAGTCTCGACTCCTACCCTTCGGATGAAACTCTCCGCAAGAAAAGAGTGTGAAGCCCCAGTATCGAACAATACCCTAGCGGGGTATCCAGAAACTAACACGAAGCCTACAACAAGACAACACACGGAAAGGGGGGGGGGTCTAAAAGTATGAAGCACAAACGCAAACTTAAATTTTCTTCATACCTGTCACCACATCGGTTTGGCGGATCGCTTCTTGCTGTCCAAGGTTGTAAGCCCTCGGTTGCACCGGTTGGAACCGAGAAGCGCTCGACTCCGCCATCTTTCCTTTCTCTGCAGCACTGGGGCCCGAGCGCACAGACTGCTCTTGCTTTGACTCTTGCCCCGCTCCCCCTTGCTGACAAGCACGGGCTATGTGCCCAACCTTCCCGCAGTTGTAACACGTCGGCGGTCCCCTAGAGTGAGAACCCCCAGGCGTCCAAGTGCTCCTCTCACCCGACCTGGAAGGGTGAGGCTTCCTCCTCCACCTGCTCCCATCAGACTTTACATGAGATTGGGAGGGCTTCCCTTCCCCATGCTTGGGAGTAAAACCCTTTCGACGCTGGGTTCGCTCCAGATCACTCTCCAAACTCCTGGCGGCTTCAACTAGCTCATTAAATCCTGCCCTCTTCATGGAGATGAGAGGCTGTCTCAGATTCTCCCTCAAACCTTGGTAGAAGAGGTTATCCCTCTCTACATCATCCGCCATTGTCGTTCCCGCATAACGACCCAAACGGGTGAACTCTTGCACGTACTCATCCACTGTCTTGTCTCGCTGCATTAGATGCAGAAACTGCCTCTGCAGGGCCAACCGTGTTGAAACTGGAATATACCTCTTAAGAAAAGCGTCCCCAAACTCTTCCACTGACGGGGTGCGCCCCGGGAACAGGCGGCCGCTATGGCTCACCCACCACAATTTGGCGTCTCCTTCCAACATGAACGCCGCATACTCGGATTTCTTCTCCTCTGGCGTCTCTGCCGCCCTTAACAGTTCTTGAATACGAACCCACCAATCCTCCGCGTCCGTTGGCGTTCCTACACCCTTGAAAGACGGGGGATGGAAACTCAGGAAATACTTCATGTGTCGGTCTCCATGCCCTACCACCACCCTTTCTGCCAAAGGCTCCACTCGCCTGGCTTCTCCGCCTGGCACGGCCGTCGCCGTGTCCGGTGTAGCAGGGGTTGCTACCTGGGCTGCAGCCGCCGCTTGCACCGCCACCATCGCTTCTGCAAGCATACGACAGAAGTCAGCCGGGTTTACACCCGTGCCCAGAAGGCCTGGAGCAGTTGCACTGCTCGCCGAGAGATCATCCCTTGCTCTTGAAGTGCCCGCCTCGTTGCTTGCACTCTTCAGGAAAACAAGAAATAAGGGATTAGTCTCCAATCTCAGGACTAGAACATAAGGACACTCACGGTCCCGCATTACTCTTATGTGGATAACTTCTCTACGCACTGACCTTGAATCTAACCTGGCTCTGATACCAAATTGTAACACCTCCCCTGTAGTGAACGTATAATATGGGTCCGGCCGGGGCCCCACAATATACGAACGCCACAGCTTTAGTATTATAAGTTGATATAGCTACCCAACCTCAAAACACTTTGCACAACACAGCGGAAACAGAACAGGACTAGAAGTTATCCACCACTAAAGAGTAAAACAAACGGCCTTAAGGCCTTACATCAAGTGTCCAAAACAAATAGCACAACAAACATGAATGTGCTCAGCACTCCTAGTCTACCTCGGCATGCAAGCCGGACAAAACAGTCTCAAACAAACATCATCATAACTGTAGTGCTGCAAAAGAGGGAAAACACTTCATGGGGCTTAGGCCTTTCTGGCCGGCGTGCTAGCTTCTGCATGCGATCCTTGCCCTGTAAAAATTATTAGTAACGTGGGTCAGCAAAGGCTGACCTTAAACTGTGTAACAACACATCTCCTCCCGGCCGCCCCTAACGGACCCCGGGGAACCCTCCAACCTGCAAGTCAGCACTTCATATGCAATATAAACATCTATAAATAGAAGAGCATTAAAACATGCTTGGATGTCTCAATCATCAAACACGTTCTCTACTGGTTGAGCATGTAATAAAAGGGCCTACTATGCAACATGTATGCAACACTCGGGCTTCGCCCAAGGCACCCTACTGCGTATGAAACTAGCACAACATCACAACATTTGGGTACTCACATTTCCCCATTGGCATAAAGCCGCAAACAATGAGGGAGACACAACTCCCTCAAACGGCGCACAAGCCGCCACATGGAATTCTTGCCAAGGCCCCACCCGCTCGTGGGCTTAGCCCCGGGCTTGCCTGCAAACTCTGACGTCTCATGTCAGGATTCCAACAAACACAGACCGACCGATTCTAAGAAGCCTTGCTGGACCCCACCCGCTCATGGCCTCTTTGCCCGGGCTTGCCCCAAGCTTGGCATTCTCGTCAGTCTCACAGAAGGGGACTAGTCTCGCCGGGACACTCTCCACACATGACGCACATGTCACGGGATAGCCAGCCGACCACAGAGACATAGCCACGCCTTGGCACAACACAAACCAAGACTAAATACAACATAATCCCTCATTGTACTGCAGCGTTCCCGCGCACCAAGGAAACCATCTCCAACTCGTGCGGAGCTAACCTTGTCCCTCAAGGAAACCATCTACCGCCACGAGGAGCTAACCTTGTCCGGGTCCGACTACACGTACCGTTGCAAATAAACAGGACAATCACCATCGCAACACAAACGGCATCTTGCCGCAACGGAAAATCTCTACGAATCCCTAAGTTCGTATGCAACATCACCGAGTCGGACTAACGGTCGCGACTACGGCTTCACCCACCATGCCTAATCCACTAGCGAAGCGGATCTCTAATGCAAAATATGCCGGGGACGGACTCAATCAACCCGGAAGTTCCTCTTGAAACTTGGCAAACCAAAACCCCTCTCATTTGAGAGTTCGGTGCCCAAAAATTAGGGAGAAAGAAAACTAAATGATGCTAATACATGCATCCTAAGGACCGAGAGGAGAGATGTCGTTACCTTCTGACTCCTCTTCCTTGCCATGGAAAAATAGCCGGATGGAAATCTTCGCAACGCTCCAAGCTTCACGGATCCGGACTCGGCTCGCGATTTGGAGCTCCGAAACCCTTCCTATAGCCCAAGACCTTCTTCTTCTTCCTCCTTGCTCTAGTTTTTCTCAAGAACTTAGAAAGAGAAGACTTGGAAAACAAATGAGGGTTTCCACCCTAGAATCGTACTTAACTTCCCAAGAACAGTCCTGAGCCGTCAGATCCCAAAATCTGGGAAAGAATGGCCACGATTCGCCTGGAAAATAAAAGACCTGGGCCGAACACGGCCTGACACACGCCCGTGTCCAGGGCCGTGTGCCTCATTCGCCGTCTCAAATCGACGCGCCTGGAACCGCACACGGGCATCCGACACGCCCGTGTCCAACCCGACACGCCCGTGTCCCCAGTGACACGGCCGTGTGCCTCCAATAACACGGCCCTGAAACCAACCCGAGAGATGACACGGCCTCGACACGCCCTGCGACACGCCCGTGTCGCAGGCCGTGTGCCCCACTCTCGACACTTTGTCGAGCGAAAGTGTCGACACTTTGTCGAGCGAAAGTGTCGACACTTGGGCCGAGTGTCGACACGGCCTCGACACGCCCTGCGATACGCCCGTGTCGCAGGCCGTGTGCCTCCTGCCAGAAACCCAAAAAAAAAATGTTCAGAACTGCAGACTGAACCTCTTGCAAAAACTGGGGTGTTACAGCTCCCTTGCCAGGGGTGCGAATAGCTTGATAGAACAGCGGAGTTACGCTGTTGGCAGACCAAGCTGGGCTGCACATATCTGTTCAGAACAACAGAGGTTGACTATTTGCAGGCCGTCTTCAGAAAAATATAAATAGGAGCCAATGGGCACCTCAGAAAACATGCTTACTGGTGTTCAGATTTTCTTGCGCTTTCTGTGGTAACCTTAGCACGACCTTTGACTAAGGAGGAGAAGCGCTCTAAGATCTTCCGGGTGTGTGGCGCGTCTTGTCGCGACGTTTTTCTCCGATCTTACCCGTTCTCCAAAGGTGAACTTCACAAAAGAACAAGCTTTCAGTTTCAACAACTTAAACACCAATTATTCTTCTCAGACAGTATTTAGCGAGACTTATTTGCTCCGGTAAGACAAAAACGTCATTTTCATAAAATGAATGTTTGGTATCACAAATATTTCAAATAAGAAACTTGTTCGAAGCATAAGATCTTGGTACGAAGATAATACTTTTGTCCAACCTCACAAAAACAAATAAGTCGCGATAAGCCGCGCCAAACACAGCCTCAATCTTTGGAACCCAAGAAATTCCAATTCCGAGCTAATTCCACCGAACACTCAAAATGATTTCAAAGCCCGGATTCCAAATCCAAAGATTCCGCATTTTAAAAGGCCGCGAAAACCTCGCCATTTTTCTTCATCGGAAGCTTCATTTTCTTCGGCTCGCTCCAGCGTCCACTGCTCTCTCTTCCTCACCATCACCATGGGCATAAAGGTTAGAGTTCGATCCACAAATTGAGTTATCTCTGCGTTTTGCCGATGGTTCCTTCTGAAATGATGGCCTCTCTTTCCTGTTTACAAGGGTTTGACGAAGCTTTTGGCCGACACCGCTCCCAAGGCCATGAAGGAGCAGAAGCTCGAGGGCTATTTTGGCCGAAAGATCGCCGTAGATGCCAGTATGAGCATCTACCAGTTCCTTGTTCGTATATTAGCCCATTTTGATTTCTTTTCACACTGTTAATTTATTGCCCGCTAAAGAAGATTTGGTCTACTTATTAGTATTCTCCACTTTTAGTAACTGTCTCTGGTATGCTAGAAAGAGTTATTAGGGTTTTGGATTTCCTCTGACATTATTTTCAGCATTTTTTTTGTTTTTTTGGCACTTTGCACCTCCAAAATACAGGTTTTGGCTCTTTGCACCCCGAATCTTTAAAATAGGCCCTTTTCACCGCTCAATTACCGATTTCCGGCACTTTGCACCTTCATACCAGAATCTCAAGGGGATTTCAGGCACTTTGCACCTAGATACCAGAATCTCAAGAGTAGGTTCGAGCAGCACAAAAAATGCTCATTCAAGGAAGGGTATTTAGGTCAGGGCAACACCAAAAATGGTCATTCAAGGGTATTTAGGTCCGAACAACACTAGTAATCTGGGGTGCAAAGTGTCAAAATAAGCATTTTTTGTGTTGTGGCTGCCCGGAGGCCCTGAACCTAAATACCCCTGAAATTTCGGCATGGAGGTGCAAAGTGCCAGAAATATGTAATTATGAGTGCAAAGTGCCAATTTTAAAGATTTAGAGTGCAAAGTGCCAAAAAGCTGCATTTTTTTTTATAATTTTCATGGTCCTTCTTGTTTGATTTATTTTCTTCTTTTGTTTGGATAGATTGTGGTGGGAAGGGTCGGCGCAGAGACGCTAACAAACGAGGCTGGTGAAGTCACCAGGTTAGACTAGAGGGGGACGTTTTAAACTTTTGATACTTCCTGAATATACAGCATTCTGCTGCTTTAGCTGACACAAGTTTTGTTTACATGTACAAAACTTAAATTTGTAGCCATTTGCAAGGAATGTTCAGCCGCACAATCCGATTGCTCGAAGCGGGAATTAAACCTGTGTAATTCTTGCATGTTATGAATGAAATCAAATACCTACATTTTTTTTTAAATTGTTGCTTGTGCTAAGAAGGGCAGCCTTGACGCATTGGTTAAGGTGTCGCCGTGTGATCTTGAGGTCACGGGCACCCTCGATGCGCGGGGATGCTTTGTGCATCAGGCTGCCCTTTTTGTTGCTTGTTCTAACCATTTTTAGTTATGGTTCTTACTAGGTATGTCTTTGATGGTCAGCCACCTGATCTAAAGAAACAGGAGCTTGCCAAAAGGTATGGCCTTAATACCAATCTTTTATTTAATGGAATGGAAATTCAAATTTTTTGGTAATTATTCTGCAGATACTCAAAGAGGGACGATGCCACCAAGGAATTAGCCACCGCAGTAGAGGTATAAAAGAGTTGTTTTTTTTCCATTTGGGAGTGTTTTTTGTTCTACTGCAAATAAGCTTCATTAAGCAGGTTGCTTCTGGTGATGCAGGAGGGGAATAAAGATGATATTGAAAAGTTTAGCAAGAGAACGGTCAAGGTAGTCCTATGCTCTTATGCATTGTGAGTTTCCAAATGATAAAATTTAGAAGATGTATGGCATTTGAGATTTAACATGTCTGCGAACCTGGGGATGCGAAATCTCGTTTTACATTGAAGAAGTTTTGTGGTGTTTAGATCCCCTTTTGTATTAACTATTCCCTGAAATTATTGCATTAGATTCAAATAGTTGTAAGTTTTTATTTTTTCATGTATTCATCACTAACATGACATTTTCCGTTCCCGTAATTATTTCATTCTTATCTACTATTTGTGTATCATGAATAAACTTCTTCACGTAGTAATATGACCCGGTATATCATTAAGCTCTAAGAGCCCGGTATATCATTAAGCTCTAAGAACCCGGTATATCATTAAGCTCTAAGAACCCGGTATATCATTAAGCTCTAAGAAACATTTCTATAAACTTTATAATATTGTATGTATGGACGACAGGCTCGGAGAAATGCTTTGGTTATATGACCAAATCTTGGGGGTCAAGAAAGTATACTATCTTTGATATGCCGGGGAAGGTTTTATGCAATGTCTCCTCCGTAGACCCTTCAAATTTGAGAGTTCGAGTACACAACATTGTAATATCGTATGATGTGCTCCTTCAATTTTACTAGTGTACCTACTAATGTTGTTTGCAAATTTTTATCATCAGATGGAACAATATCTTCTTTAATTAGGAAATCGATTCATTTTGCAGTAGGTTTCCTTTTTCCTTCTCTCTGGTTTAGTTATTTTCTTTAACATCGTTATTCAAATACTCTTTTGTTTAAGGATGCTTGTCTTTTTATTTTTATATTTTTATAGTACTTTGTTTGTTACTTCATTTTTGTTCCTTCTATTGCAGGTAACAAGGCAACATAATGAAGATTGCAAACGACTCTTAAGACTGATGGGGGTTCCAGTAGTTGAGGTGATATATTATGTACTTGTATATATTGATATCTTATATATGCAATGTGAATATGCTACGTATTAATGAGTGGAGTCGTTTAAATCCTGTGAAATTTTTTCTCTCTATACAACCGTTTTCCACACGAAGAGTTTAAATGTGCGTAAATGTACCAATTCTGTAAGCACACAAAATTACTCACGGGAATGAAGGTATGAACAGATAGAACAATTTCTTGTTTACAACACCTAGAGTTAACACAGGTACAACTTCATATTTTACATCATCCAAAGGGACGTACCCCCAATCGACAGATGTTTGCGGAAGCTTTACCAAATCAAACAACTGGAAACCTGGTAGGGTTTGGAAATTATTATCCAAGGGATAATATCCATCTAACTCCATTATATCAGCATCATTTAGCTATGTAAGCGCATGATATAAGTGCGATTACTCAATCTCTTGCCTGGGTTGTATAGAAAAGCTGCACTATCATTACACTTCTTATGACTCTAAATCCTTCTTCATAGTTGTTGGCTTCCATGATGTATATGTAACTCTGTTGAGGAATGAGCTTGAGTTTATGAGTCATCAATTGCCTCTTTTACTATATAGTGGATGCTGACTTTCAAACTTGGGTTCTTTCAGGCACCCTCGGAAGCAGAGGCTCAATGTGCTGCTCTTTGCAAAAGCGATAAGGTTTTAGCTAAACTGCCCCAGAAATCCTTTTAGGAATTTCTGATCATTGTTATATTTCATTTTTGAATTTAGGTTTATGCAGTGGCTTCTGAGGACATGGATTCACTTACTTTTGCAGCCCCGAGATTTCTCCGTCACTTGATGGATCCAAGCTCAAAAAAGATCCCTGTTATGGAATTTGAAGTTGGAAAGGTTTGTTTATACATATGGCTTCATCGTTGATGTCTAATTTCACTATTCTGACAATAAGTCAATAATTACTGTCCAGGTTCTACAAGAGCTTGATTTCACCATGGATCAATTTATAGACTTGTGCATTCTGTGTGGGTGTGACTATTGTGACAGCATTAAAGGTATCCTAACTTGAGAAAGATACTTATTTCCCATCACAACCATGAACCATGCATCCAATATGAACGATTGATTGAATTTACCAAAACTGGAGTGCTTTTGAAGTAGTTTGGCGGTTCAATCCTAACTATGATGGCATGCATAGTTGGGATGGGGTAGTGAACATATGCTATTACCCTGGTAATTGGAGAGAATCTGAATCCTTTGATAAGATAGTTGCAATTATATGCCATCCTATATATAAAGGTTCTTGTTTCTCATTATTATTTTTAAATGAAGTAGTGGCTCAGTGAGTAAAACATTTATGAAAGATTTTATGCATCTTGTATTATTTTTGGCAGTGTTTTTCTATCTCTGATGCCTTAAGGTGAAAAATTGTCATAAAAATGTTCAAATTTTATTTTATCATCAAATATTCTAAATTTATCTTTTGTCATAATGCACTTTACTTCCCTGAGACATCCAAATAGATGGCTATTCTTTCATCTTAATCAACATTACTACCAACATGATGAAAGTTTTTTTTTATTGCTAACTTTCAACTATCATTTAAAGTTGCTTTAGGCATGCTATTTGTAAAACTAATTGCTTACCAAGCATGTGTAGGGTGATGATTGTGGACACAACCTTTGTTCCAAGCTATCAACGCGTGGGACATCCAACTTTAGGTTATGTTTTCTTATCTAGTATTTGAAGTGGTGGACTCGGTCCTCCCTCTATGAGAAATGGGACAATTGGGGCTAATCCAATCAGGTTTGATTCTATCTGATCTTGTTGCTGAAGTGCGTTGTTTCCCTCCATTTTCATAGGGGTCAGCGTTATTGTTGTAGATGAAAGAAAATTACCCTGTCGGTGCCGCTAGGGTGGCTGCATGAGTTTGCTGCTGGCGCTCCCTTTGGTTGATCTTGTCGTCCTCGTGGAGGATTGCCGACGGGGTGCTAAGGTTGGTCGGGGTTACACAAGAGAGCTTGTACCAACCCCGACTAGAGTGACGACTATCAGCATGATCCCCTCCATTTTTATTTCATCTCCAAGAAGTCTTGTCGAGTAGCTTACTCCGCGAGTTCGCAGCCATGGACATGTCGTTGTCATCCTACTTGGTCATCTTGGGTCTTTTTTCTTCCTTGCCAAGAATTGAAGACCACATATTTGTTATGTCAATGCCAAATGCTGCCTCTCAGACGTCTTCCCCAAGACCCTGAACTGATTCAAAGTTACTCGACTGGAGACACAAATACGGGATGTCTAGACATACAAAAGGATGCACGAGTACTATTATGCGGTTAATAATGTCTCAAGTGCAACTACTTCCTCTATAAAACCCAACAATAGATGTTCGTGAGAGGAGATGGGTCCACAAAGAATGCTCCAAACAATCACCTTCTTTCTTCTGATCGGTCTTATTTATAGGCCTCAACAGCTGCCCACCGATACCCTATGGGATCTCCCAGGCTGCCTAAAATAGGATTCAGGCAAATTTGGTTGGAACCCTTGGGATTGTCCTCTGTTGATATAGCCAACGTTACATACCTTGTGCTTTGTGTCATGTCACCGACCGAGCATGCTCTTGAGGCAGTGTTCGTCGAGTCCTCAGGGTCAAGCAAGTTCCCTTTGCATCTCGCGGATAGGCAGCCTGGGTGAGTTCCAACATGCTCCTTCCCTTTGTTCTTCCAGTCTACATTGCTGACGGTCCCCAGTCTCCTAACATCACTCATCAACTGAATTTTGCAAATCCTAAAATAGACAATAATCCCCTTGTTGATAATGATGCTATAAAAGAGTCAATTTGTACTAAAAGATAATCTTGAGTTAATTATACAAAATTTTCCAAATTTTTCTATGCTGCCTGATAGAATCCCTTGACCTATACTGCACAAGGATTGGGGCGGGATACAAAATCCATTATGCTACACATACAAGATTCATGATTTTTAAAAGCCCTAGGATGCTTGATACTTTTTTATTATTTTATTATCGAAATATATAAATATAAATTAATGTGAAGACATGTGTAGAGGTGCAAATAAAGCCTGGCAGGCCCAGGCCCTGAGGGCCCAAGATTTTTTTGCTGTCGGACCCAATCGGGCTCCAGTCAAATCAGGCCCAGGTTGGGACCCAGTCAAACTGGGCCCGGACCAGTCTCCAGGCAAACCGGGCCCAGGTTGGGCCCCAATCAAACCGGGCCCAGGCCGGGCCCGGTCTCTTTTTAAAAATGGAGGCCTGCCTGAGCTGTCAGGCCGGACCCAGGCAAGGCGGTCCAGGTTTGGGCCCGATAAATAAGGATATTTTTGTTTTTTTATTAAAATAATAAATAAAAACCTATATAATAAATAGTTGGGCGGCCCAACTATATTTTAATAGCTGAGCGGTACCCAACTATTAAAATATAGCTGGACGGAGGGCCGCCCAGCTATATTTTAATAGCTGGGCGGAAGCCCGATCATTTAAATAGCTGGGCAGCCCCACTTGCCCCTAAATGTAAACGGGCTTTATGCTTGGGCCCAACTCAGGCTAGGCCTTTGCTAGATAAGGGGGCCTGTTGAGCCCCCTTAGGCCCGACCTGAGCTTGGTCCGTGCTCAGACCTGAGCAGACCTGAGCAGACCTGGGCCGAGCAAACTGGCTCGGGCTAAATTTGCATCTCTAGACATGTGCGACATTGCACTTCATTTTTCAATCATTATATGTCACAGTCTCACATATCATATATTAAATGAAGACAATGATCTATGCCACAATCGTATCATATCAAAGATTTGAGTTTTGAATGAAAGTATTACTCAATTGATATTGAACACTTATCATCCATCACTTTCTTTTTTACATGTCTTTCTCAATATCATCATCATAATATACATATTTTTTATTATATTTGAGCAAATTGGGGCATATCCTTGAGTATATGAGAGTATCCAGAATTATTTAAGATTTTATTATTATTTAAAATTAAAAGAATATTTTTCAAGAGTTCCACGACTCCTTAATGATGCAGGACATGCGTCACACATGCCTGCCACCCCGGAGTCCCACCAGAGGGACACCTTGGCGTCGCACCAAGGCGGCTTTATCAGGCCCGCGGGCCGTACACCCTAATCCATCTCCGGTCCCACCACATGAATTTGAAAGCTTGTTGAGATCGAGATTCAATCTCGACACCTTGATGCAGGACGACGAGTAGGGTTTACGCGTCTGTCGGCTTTTTCTAGGAAACCCTAAATGCATGTGATGATTAAATTAATTTTTTTGCAAATTTAGAGCGGACGCAGCACTTAAGCAATCTCGCAACTTGGAATTTTATGAAAAACACAAAATCACTTCTTCATTTCAAAATGAATTTTCTTAAATAAGATTTGATTTTAAATCCAGGGACGGAAGTTTGCAACGTTCATTCTGTTCCCCTTGTCGCAGCAAAACGGAAATCGTGAACTCCAAATACGTTTCCGTTTGGAGTTTTCGGCGTAGCGTTTGCTGACAAAATTCGGACGAAAACCCGACAGTGAATCTATTAACCTACGAGAAATTATAGAGGCACACACAAAGGAAAGGACAGAAACAATTACCCACGGAAAGATGCGTCCTTCCGTATCCGAAGTCGATGGCGATCACGCGAGAACTTCTCGTCACCTTCGATCTCCGCTCCGAGGTCGGCCGCTATCGCACACGGGCACCAAGGAATTAAATCACTCCCTCACACGAGATGGTTCCACGAAATCACTCAACAATTAAGGAAGCCACAAACTAAACAAACCTAAAATTCGCTCACTCTCACACTAGAGGCTCCATGAAATATCTATCACTCGCGGTGGATCCACGAAATCTCTAACGCTCAAGTGGATCACGATTCCCACAATGGAATCAAAATCCTGATTGTCAAACTCAGTCCTAATCTCAATCAATAGCCCTAGGAAAAAAAAACAGTGGCAAACTTTAATCTCCTATCTTTCACTAGTCAAGCATCACACAAAATCAAACACTGTTCCCGCTGTTTAGGAATAACTGGGAGCAAACTTTAGCTTCATCAATACTCTCTGTTTTTTGGAAACAGGAACCATCAATTAATCACGCTCATTAATCTCGGTAATCAACCCTTCTCACGGGAAGCTAACAACAAACAATGGTCGCATCAACATCTCAGATGGAACTGTTCATCATCTTAAAAAAAAGAAACTGTGAGAAAACCGAAGTTACATCAACTACCGGAATACAAGCTCTCAGCATCCAGCAAACATTCATCACCCTAACACTAAAATCCTACATCTAACAACTCTCCAACAGGAGCAGCCCAGTTCCTATACCACTCCTAAACAAGAAATCTACAGCAAGCAGCTAGCCTAAATCACACCTACAGGAAGCAAACACAAATTCACCGCAATCTTCATCATCATCCCATTTACTGTTCTCCTTCCTCTTTTATAGAGCAGCAGCGACAATGTGAAGGTGTGGCCATGGCGAGCCAATCTTGGACGTGGAGCGGCGGTTGGAGTTACGCTGGATCGTGGAGCTCAACCTTGAGGGAGAAGGGCCTCGTGGCATCGGGATTGGTCGTTGAAACTGCTCGACGTGGCTGGAGATCCTCCTGGTGCAGCGACGAAGTCGGGGAGGAAGCATGTGCATCGCGTGCTGCTGGCGTGATTTGGATCCGCGGCTGGATCGGGAGATGAACAGTGCGGCCTTCGTCTGGATCGGGAGATGAATAGTGAGCCGGGCCAAACCCTCCTTTACCCTAACTTAAACATATAATATATATATATTAATATATGTATATATATATATAATAATAATAATAACAAAGTAACGTACAACTTTAACGACTACGCGCGCAGGCGTGCTTTACACACAAAGTTCAAACTGAAATTTTGTCAAAAATGCAAAATAAAATTAAAATACGATAAAACACTTCAGGTTGAAAGAGATCTGTTGGGGTGCGGCGTCGGGCATTCTTCGGCGATCTGACCTAGGTTGGTCTCCACCACACCTCCTTGATAAACCAGATTAGTTGGTGATGAGAGCTCTCCTGAGAGCTCTTTATCAAGAAGGTCTTGAGATCGAATCTCAGTCTCAACAACCTTTCAAATTCCTGTGGTGGGATTGGAGACGGGTTGCGGTGTACGGCCTGTGGGCCTGATAAAGGCGAATTGGTGCACTTTTATGATGCAGGACAGATGCCACACTTGCCTGCCACCCCAGAGTCCCACCAGGGGGCCCACCTTGGCGTCGCACCAAGGTGACTTTATCAGGCCCACGGGCCGTACACCCCAACTCGTCTCCCGTCATACCACAAAAAGTCAAAAGGTTATTGAGGCCGGGGCTCAATCCCCCGACCTCTTTGATAAGAGTCTTCAAGCAAACTCCCATCATTAACTGAGCCGCGGATCAGTTGGTGATGAGAGCTCGCTCGAGAACTCTTTATTAAAGAGGTCTCGAGATCGAATTTCGGCCTCAACAACCTTTCGGATTCCTGTGGTGGGACCGAAGATGGGTTGGGCTGTACGACCTACGTGCCTGATAAAGCCGCCTGGGTGCGACGCCAAGCTGGCCCCCTAGCGAGACTCCAGGGTGGTAGTCAGGTGTGACGCATTGACGTCTGTACTGCATCACTTAATGTTTTAGATATGATATTGAAGACTGTTGCAAATATCTATGCTTTCAAGCCCATGACTATTTTCTGGACGACCTAGAGGAGTAATTACATTTGAAAGATGAATTTGCAAGTGACTGTACAACTAGTAGTTGAACTAAAATATAAGGATATCAAACCTATCAAATAAAAAAATGAAAATTTCATTTTTTTTGAGTTTATGTTGCAATTGACTGTACAACTAGTACTTTCTCAAATTTTAGACTGTGTAATTAAGGCTAAGGGACTCCCTATTAGTAGGTTAAAACTAGAAGTAAATCGCAAGACGCATCATCAAGGACATTTCTCGTACATTGTTCTAGACCAATGACAAATCAATTCAAAATCTATTTTCAAAAAATACTTTCGTAGTTTTCTGCACACAGTAAACATCATTGGGAACCTCACATGTCAAAATCAACGATGAGGAAATGATTCAATACCTTGCGACGTCGTGTTATGGGCCGCTCTCTCACGGGCCAGCATCTGTTAATCTCGCCGGTCGCGCCACACAACATGGGCCGCGACCCAGCACACCCAACCCTTCTCGGCGCGTGTTCTCGGCGCCGCGGGTTGTTGGGGGCGGGGGATCGATCCTCCGACCCCCTTGATGTAAGCTCTTAACGCTAGCTCACATCAACAACTGATCCGCGAATCAGTTGGTGATGTGAGCTAGCGTTAAGAACTTACATCAAGGGGGTCGGGGGATCGAGCCCCCGCCCCCAACAACCCGCAGCGCCGAGAACACGCGCCGAGAAGGGTTGGGGGTGCTGGGCCGCGGCTCATGTTGTGTGGCTCGACCGGCGGGATTAACAGATGCTGCCCCGTGAGAGAGCGGCCCATAACACGTCGCCCCTACGAAGAATAGATCTCGGCGTCTCGCTCAGTCCAACCTCGCTCGCATCAACAACACTGCATTTCGATTTAACCCCAACAGATAGGTCAACAACTTTCAAAGTTAGTAAAAAAAGTTCACTATCATTACAAACATTAGGTGTAGGAGGACCTCACTTACAAAACAAGAGTCCAAAAAAAGGAAAAAGGGTGCAAAAAATAGTGGCGAAGGTCTTGCGATGAATTTGACTTGTATTGTGGCAAGCTTGATTCATCTCGACGAGTCTAGGTTTCTTCGCCACAGTTCTAGCTCATCTCATCTCCTGCTCGGGTTTTGGCGAGTTTTCCTATCCAGATCAGTAGCGCTTTTGAAGAGACCTTGGGCGCACACCATGTAAGATTTGGCCTCGCGAAAATCTCCATCACGCGCGAGAAGTTCGAAGATGACAACTCGTAATGGATAATGTTGTGCCCCTTGTCTGAGAACAGTAGATGGCGATGCTCAAGATCAGGAATTTGAAGCTCCATGTTGTAGATGTCATCATGGCGCCTCTTTGAAGTCTTCATTCAAGTTATGAATCCCTTTAGCTTGGTCTTCCGGATCTCCAAGGCTGTGATGCGATGGGAAAGAGAAGCCTCCAGAAGCATCTTCATCGTCGCCTTCATATTGGCATAATCACAAATGCGGCTTTGGAGGTTTCCTCACCTTGGTCCTCGATATCATTGAGGAAATTGGGAACTTGACAATGCTCTCTGCAAATGAAGAATAGTTAGAAACTTACCCGCATGAATCACAAAGATTTTTGTCACACTCAAAGGAAGCCTACCCGAGGAGAGATATGTCGGGCTTGCGAAGGCGATACAAATCACGCTTGATAGGATTCTTCTGCAAGATTATCTTGGATGCTGACGCCATTACACACAAGGAACTATCCATGATGAAGTAAATACAACTTCACAAAATGTCCTTACCAGGGATACTTCAAGAGTAAATAATACGCCTCTCCGGTGTGAGGTCCGCAAATGGAAGTGTTTTCTCAAGCAGAACCTTCTATGCTCCGAAGAAGCATTCAATGGAACCGTCTTCTCTGCGACAACATGGTCAGTTAGGACAGTTGCGGGGTCCTTGCTTTGTAGGACCCTCTGTTCTAAAGAACTTTGAGGGTGAGGTAGCTGACTCACCACCACCACAACTGTATCAGATGGTGCTACCTCACCGGACGAAGTCCCTCTAGGGGCAGATAGGGAAGACACAATAGAAGGCCTCACTTAGTTGACAACAAGCGAAGGGGGTGCGGAAGAAGTCTTCTGTAATTCCATAGATGCAAGATGCGATGGAGGAGAGGAGCTTTCGCGTGATGGACGGTGGCAACAATAGATTTCTCTAGATCGATGACCTCAAACGAAGTCTCGATAAACAAAATGCTCTTTTGTTTCACGTGAGAGGAGGAAGGAGCTCGCCTATTAAGAAGGCTTGGCGATGGCGACAACAGAAGTGGGGAAGATCTCGTCAGGGAGTTTGCAAAGAAATGTTGAAGGCATTGGTAACAAGAAGTCATAAGTAACGACATAACACAACATCAAATCTTCTCTCACTTGGGGTAATGAGTCTGAGTTCCGTGAGAGCTTCGACGTCGGTAGTATTAGGTTGGAAGGTTGGATCTGATAACGTCAGATTAGTGCCCTCACATAGATTCGCTTCAATAGCTTTGAAACAATAAAATTCAGACAATAACATCATCAACAATGGATCAAGTAACAAGCCATCGATATACCAACTCCTTGAGGTTGTTAGCGAAGGCCCGTGCCTTGAATAATGGTGGCGAAGCTTCCAGAGTAGTAGAGAGCTCGACACGAGGAGTAGGTTGCATCGCTAACTCCTCCCTAGGAGTGACTTTGGGTCACTTGCTTTTCAAATGGCGTTTTTAAGAAGATGAGCCACCTCACTTGTGTTTTTCCAACTCATGCTTCCTGGCCTGCATCTGTGCTAGAAAGCCCCCAATAATAATATATTCGCTTGAAGGATCCATCTTGACAAACTCGTGGTGGTATAAGCGGAGTTGAAGTTCGGGTCGCGAATATTTTCCAATCTCACATCGATCTCAAAAAAATGGAGATAGTATACGACCCGTATTAGTTGAGATCATGAAGAAGGCAATTGGAGAGCATCAAGACCTGGAAGAGATCGCATGAGGACCTTGCCCTATCTATCCAAGATCTTGGTTACATTTTGGCAAGCTCCTACATGGTGCCTCACGAGGTGACAACGACATTGTCAGACTAGGGGGTCCCCGTTGCATGGTACAGGGAGGATGGCATCACAAAGAGTCACCCATTTGAAGATTTGGTGATCTCTCTTACCTTCCCTCCGACCTCGCACAATGCTTGGTTCGAGAGAGGGGAGTTATTATACACTCCCGAGTAAGCGACAAAACCTCCACATTGTAACACGACCATCTCGTTTTATCTCTTCCTCGTCTTATGCCTCAGCGATCTCTTGTGATCTAGTAAACCTTCACCTTTCATGGTCCGAACTTTTAGTGAGCTGAGTTCTCAGTTTTAACTCATGGAACTTCCAGGGCACTAAAACAGCCTAAAAAGTCCCAACAGCAAGTTCTTGTTAAGTTCATTATGAGAATATCGCAGTTCTTATAGTTGGAACTGAAGTCGTCCTCACTTATGAGTAAAAAATTTTTGATCTATGCAATGATTATAAGTTTTTTATCTATGCCATGAAACGATTATAAGTTTTTTGATCTATGTAACCATTATAAGGTCCTGATCTATGCAACTTTTTCCCTTTTCTTAGTGCAGTTGATGTTATCTGGTGTTTAAAATGGTACTGTACACATGATTTCATATGTTTTCCAGTTGATATTTCTAAATATTCATCAAATAATTACTTCTAAATCTATTCAGTACTACTATAAATTTGTTTGAATTCAATAGTTAGGTTGGTTAATTGCATCATTGCAACTTTCTGCTTATCCTTAAGTTATTGTTAATCGAAATTGGTTCTATTACAGCTAATTCATTTCATGCGGGTTATGCAGGTATTGGGGGGCAAACTGCATTGAAGCTTATTCGTCAACATGGTTCTATTGAAAAAGTATTGGAGAACTTGAGCAAGGACAGGTGCATACAATGAAATGATTAGGATCTGTGTGCTCGTCTTTGCATTGATTCAATCAACTATGATTAAACATCCTGAAGCATGTAATTGTTATGGTCCCACACAATTTGTTATTCATTTATTTTTTGTATGTTTTAATTTCTGTTCGCGTCAAAGGGGAGACTTGGCGCACCGGTTAAGGTGTCATTGTGTGACCTTGAGGTCACGGTTTCGAGTCCTGGAAGCAGCCCCTTGCAAAAATGCAGGGTAAGGTACCCTTATGGTGGGACCCTTCCCCGGACCCTCGCTGCGCGGGGATGCTTAGTGCACCAGACTTCCCTTTTTTAAATTTATGTTTGTGTCGACGCATGTCGCGCTTTCTAATGTTTGGACTTATTATAATTTTTGTCATCTTGTATTTCTATATATATTGACCCTGTGGATCATAAATGAGGCGTGAGAAATTATGAAAGTCTCTGTTAAGGGCTTCTGTAAGGTTTTGAATCCCGAGCTTCTCCTTAATATGGGCCGCGGCCCATAAACCCCAACCAGCTCTCTGCACTGGATTTAGGCTATAGCCACTCGATAGTGCAGAGAGTTGGTTGGGGTGTATGGGCCATGACCCATGTCATGGAGAAGATTGGGGTTCAAAACCCTACGGAAGCCCTTAGCAGTTTCTTCTCTAGTTCTTTTCCTCTCCTCCTAGGGTCAGGATTCCCCTCCTCTTTGGATTCTTCGTAGGTTGAGCTCGACTCTATTGTATCTCCTCCACCACCACTTCTGAAAAGATAACAAGGCCTTGCAGGATAGGCCCGTAACAATTTGGTATCAGAGCATTCGATCCTCGTCCTCTCTTCTACACACGATCCAACGACACCTCGTCAAACATCAACATCGATTCTCACTCCCTCAAACAATAGCCTGGACGTGCCTTCTTTGCCACGCTTTGATGCTAGCCCATCGACTCCACGATAAACTTGCAATAATCCGTCCTCTAGTCACGTGCCTGTTGATGGAGATTGTTGTAATCCGCCACCTGTTCGGACGATCCGAGTCCACAGATGCATCCAGATGGTTGGTCCGAGTCTTTTTCATGTATATTTTTATTTATTTCAACCTATATTTGACACCCGATCAGCTCAGACAATATGAGCCGTCCGATTGGGGTGCCCTATTTTAATTATATTCTATATATACAAGTTGTAGGTGGCAGTTTTGAGCATCGTGGGTTTGGTTCCAGTTTTGGGAACTGACGGTCCTCTCCCTCGGCGCGACGCCGAGCGGCAATCCTTGGCGTGACTCCAAGGTAACATCCCCTTACATCCTCCTATGCCATAGTCCCCCACTTCACTGTCGAGTTAGCCATTCCAACCTTCAATCTCCCTTATATGTGCCTGTTTCTGCCCGTTTCCACAGCTTTTGGATCCCGTCAGACTTGCTGCTCCCTCTTTCCCTCCTCACCACTTCTGCACAAGGATCCAGAATTCTCTCTAGGTACCGGAAAAGCCCCTCCCAGCGGTCCCCTAACCCTTACCCAACCCGCATCCCTCGAGGACTCCCATCCATCCCCTCTTTCAAAATCCTACCAGCAAGCTGCCAACACTTCAAACGACCTACAAACGCCCTTCAGAACAACTCCAGAGCCATCTTCCCCCTTTATGTTCCCTGTTCCAGCCCTGAATTTTCCACTCTGGGTTTTGGAACTTCTTTCCAGCACCCAAGAATCCATATTCCAGCAAGCCTATCGCTGCCCACACCCCCACCAACCTTCCTTAACCATTCATACATACTCCCAATCCATTCTAGTACCAACCACCATCAACAGTCATCGCCAACGTGGAGCCAACAACCCCGGATGTCTGCTACTTGCCATAATACGCCACTTCTTGCATATGCGAGTCATATTTTTTTGTTAGTGTCTCCTATTTTGTATGCTTGGACTATAGTTTGGTGGATGTGATATTATATGCTTTAATTCCCGTGAAATATTTGATTTGCTTGACTTATTCGGCACTCGCTTAATATAATTGTGTTACGTGCCTCTTTTGGTGGTTTGTCGGGGAGCGGCGAGTGGAGGATACAAGTGTGTTAACCCTAGAAATGACGGAGGAGATGAGAGAAGATGAACCATAGAAGAGAGGGGTGAGGAGAGAAGAACCTTGAAGAGGGAGAGAGGAGGCCCAAGAAGGGAGAGAAGAGAAGCTTTTGATTGATTTCTTGCATACCCAATACATGACCCCAAGGGCCCTATATATAGGCGCCAATGACATAACCGTAAATAACACAGACATACAACAAATTTTAAAATACTTAAACGCTACGACACTACTCGATACAACCCGACTTAACATGTAAATAATAATAATAATAATACAAGATAACTGACGGCTGATCCGTAACACTCCATCCGTCCTTGACATCGAGCTTGATCCCAAGCTCGAACTCCGCCTGGATGGTCGGATCATCTGGCAGCTTGATCTCCCGCCAGAACAAGGCCCGATAGCACGTAGCGGCCGTGGCAGTGTCAGCGAGTAGCGGCGGCTCCTTGGGAAAGACACGCGGCGGAAGTAATGGCTTTCGCATGGTCGATGGAGCGGTGGTGAGCAACAACTGCAAGGAGGTCGGAGGAGCGACGACCTGCACCAGGAATGGATCCGTCAGGGTCACCGGGGCACGGGCCTGCAGAAGAGGCAGCGATGTGTCCGGTGGGAGCGGAAAGGCAGGGGCTGGCGGAGCAAGAGCCGGGGGAGGAGGCGGTGAGATGACCGGAGGAGGAGGCAATGCCGGGGCTGGCGGAGGAAGAGCCGGTAGAGGAGGCGACGAGTTGACCAGAGGCGGCGGAGCGGGCGACCAGAGAGGTGGCGGAAGCGGTGGAAGGATGACCACCGTGGCGAGAGGTGGTACATTAGCGGCCGGTGGCGTCGACGACGATGGCGATGGCAAAGGTGGCAGTGACGACGATGGCGGTGGCGATGTGTCATGAGTGACGGAGGACGGTGGTGGCACCAGCATTGGAGGGGGAGGGGATGACTCCAGCGCCAGTGTTGGCAGCGAAAGAAAAATAATCAGCGAGACGTGAGACATGCGGAGGGCGGCGAATTTGAGGTTGAGTTGAGCGTCGAGGTGGCCGAGTCGAGCCTCTCGATGAGCAATACGACGGTCCAGCTTGACAAGGGTGGCGAGGAGCTCAAGGCGGTGGGTGGTGCCCGAGAGTTGGAATGCAAGAGGTTTAAAAAATAAACAAAAAATGGATAGAGAAGCGGATGGGATATGAGGATCAAGAAAATTAAATATAGTGGAGGGGACTCAGGGAAGTCGGCGTGTGATGTGATGTAAATAAAGTGTTGATGGGAGAGGAGGATTGTCTACTAGCTAGAATATGATTTAATAACTAATAAAGTAACCAATGATGTGACTAATAATGTAAAAGGAAGATAAATCCAAGGCAGTCCAATGTTAAAAATAAAGATAGGGGCAGCAGGCGGAAAGAGGCGTGAGGGAAAAGTAGTAAAAATGGAGATCTGCCAGTCTGGCTCGATGGAGATTGGAAGTCGGCGCGTGCGACTCGATGATGTAGGGGAGTCTGCGTGTGTGGCTTGAGGGAAAAATACGCGGAGACGGGAGGGGGTCGAGCAACCATTGGTCACCGAAGCAGCGACGCGTCGGTCTGGGCGGCGAGGAGTGAGCGAAGTCTGCGCCGGATGGAGATGATCCCTCTGGAGACTCCGCTGCGGCTCTGAGTTGCGGAAATAGCGGGAGCAGTGACAGCTGCGACTGATGGCGACGGAGCTGGAGGCTTTGAAACAGTTTGCTTGCAGAAACGGCAGAAGAAGTGCGATGTTTGGGTCGACGGAACCTGTCGGCGCTTCTTGGTTGATGTCGGGCTCGTGCTTGACGGAGAAGACGATGAAGAAGTTGCGGAAACAGCCGAGGCGGCGGGTGTGGAACAGAGGAAGAGTCGAGTCGAGGAAGGAGGGCTTTGATACTAAATATGTTACATGTCTCTTTTGGTGGTTTGTCGGAGAGCGGCTGGTGGAGGATACAAGGGTGTTAACCCGAAAAATGACGGAGATGAGAGAAGACGAACCCTAGAAGGGAGGGGTGTGGAGAGAAGAACCTTGAAGAGGGAGAGAGTAGGCCCAAGAAGGGAGAGAAGAGAAGCTTTTGATTGATTTCTGCATACCCAATACATGACCCCAATGGCACTATATATAGACGCCGATGACATAACCATAAATAACACAAACATACAACAAATATTAAAATACTTAAACGTTATGACACGACTCGATACAACACGCCTCAACATATAAATAATAATAATAATAATAAAAGATAACCGACCGTTGATCCGTAACAAATTGCACCTAATATATTTTTGGCATTCACTCTTGCTTTCAATTCAATTTCTAATGTGACTTGTTAAATTCTTATATAACTTCTTACCTATAGCTGCTCATTTCTTATTATAATTCTGGTGGTACTTATACGCTCTCACAGAGAACAGTTTTCTGAACATTAAAAAATTGACCTGTTCTTCACATGCTTGATTACTTAAAGAAGATCATTTTTTTTCATCAAGGGATTTGTTATTTTTCCTGAAAGTTGCACTTAAACATTTATCACTATTATCAGGTATTATATACCAGAAGATTGGCCATATCAAGAAGCACGCCGTCTCTTTAAAGACCCCTTAGTCAACTTGGAAATACCAGAACTCAAATGGACTGCTCCAGATGAAGACGTAAGTTATTCTCAGCTATGAAACAGTAATACTTGTGCAACGGCTTTACATATAGAATCTGAAATGTTTTGGAGTTGGGAAACCTTGTAAACCCATCATTGAAACTCTTAGAAATTTTTTCCTTTTAATTTTAAATAAAAAGGTCTCAGATATTCCTGGATAAGAGTGTGCTTGAAAAACTGACTAAACAACTCTAAACCACCCAAACTGCCAAAAGCGCTCAAACCACTCAAACCAAACAAATTTTATACTTCACTGAACGATACGATTTGGTTTCGGTTCATTAACCGAGAAAGCTCAATGCTCAAATATTGCATAGTTCCTTCATCATTCGAAGCTAAAGGAATAAAATAGAACATAAACTAGAACATCAAACATAATTAGCATAATGGAGGATGAAGTTCGTTGTTTCCAAGGTACACAAAAATGAAAGTACCGTTATCAATTTCATAATACTTATTATGCAGGCTTCCCTGCAAGGATTTATAAAGAAAAGATGTCAGCTGTAAGGACCGAGCAATGTATCAAACTTCCCAAATAACTCTACCATAAATGTAAGACTGTAATAATAGTCCCTGAGATTTCCTGCTCTAGTTAGCATCAATAAAAGAAACACGAGGACACATATTTGAGCTATACACAAGTGAGACACAGCATAAAGTGTAAAGCATGATGTCCTTCAATTACATCATGCCTAATCATCAGCAATAATTCTCTCGTTCCATGTCAATGTGCTTTTGCTATTCATTTTCCTCATTTCAATAAGCATTTAGACAATTGATTTCTTAGGGGCCTTAACCTTTAATAAAACTGTCACTCTGAGTACTACAAAGTTCACCACGGGTCATGCCGGTGAACAGAGATTTTAGATAATATATTTTTTAGGGGCTCTAACCGTTAATAAAACTCACTATGAGCACTACGAAGTTCACTAAGGGTCATGCCCGTGAACAAATCTTTCACATATTCCGACCTAGTCCTGATATCTACTACTGATGCTGTTACGGTTGCGCATGCCGACGAGACACGCACACACCGACAAGACGCCGTGGTGAGTCCGCACGCAGAGGAAGATGATGAAGGGTTCATCTGGAGGAGGAGAGACCGAAGATGCGCCGCTGACATGATTATCTTATTTGCATTCTGTTATGTGCACGCTTTATTATCTGCACTGTTTTTCCAGCATTCGCACCCCGCACCTATAAGGGGCTGTGCTGTTATTTTTTTTCATTATGCTTGCATGTAAGAAATTTGGGGTTGCTTCCTAGCTTTTTTTCTTGTTCCCTCCTTCTCCCTCATCACCACCGACCCTCCCCCTTGCCAGATTTCTCTCGAGTATCGTATCAATTTGGTCCGACCTGCCTCACTGCCCGCCATCTAGCCGTCGGTGTTCGATTTGGCGCGACTTCGCGACTTCCGTTTTCGCGCCGATCCCGACTTCCGATTCACTGCAGTGATTGTTTTTGCACGCGAAGCGCCCGCCGGCCTGTCGCGTCCCCGATCCCTTGCTTCCGGCGTCGGGGTCGCATGATCCAAATACCGCCGGTGTCTGCGTCAACACCATTCATCACTCCAAGCGGGCCTTTTGCCGTTTGCCTATCCATAGATTTGCGCCCTGATCTGACGCACGAAGGCCGCCAGGCCTCTATTTTGGCCATCCACAGTCAAATCCGCCCACTCCCGGCCGAAATTCGACGTTTCCAGCCCCATGGCTCCCAACACTTGCTCCTCAAGTGACCTCGCTCTAGATGCCGCATCCGAAGCCCTTAGCCGTCACGTGGAGGCTTAAGAACAACTTATCGCCTCCTTCCACGCCTCCCTCCTTGCTCTCAACTCCAAGATTGACTTCCTTCAGATGCTCCTTCGCCAACTACCACCTTACCGCCACCGTCCGCGGGTGAACCGTAGTCGGACGCAGAGGAAATGACGACGACGCTCTCTCCTCGGCGCCGCCCATTCCCTCCTTGACCACTCCGCCGCCCATTCCGGGCCGGTCCGTCCTCTCCCTCGACATTCCCTTCTTTGTCTGTGTTGACCTGATGGGTTGGATCGCGAAAGCAGAGCAATATTTCGACCTCAAATACACGTTGGAGCACGTCAAGATGTCTGAGGATGTGGTTGTCCTGGACGGCTCGACCCTCCACGGGGCTCGGTGATTCTGCTAATCCAACCTGTGCCTCTCCTGGCCCGAGCTCAAGCAGGAGATGATCCCGCGGTATGACACCCATTACTCCGGCTCCTCCACTATCGAGCGTCTTTGCGACGTCCGCCAGATTGCCAGCCTAGACGACTATGTTAATGAGTTCGTCGCCCTGGTCTCCCACATCCCAGGGCTACCTCTCGATCATTACCTGAGTTTCTTCATGCGTGGTCTACTGCCACATATCCACTCTTGTGTCCTCACGCACCACCCCCACAGTCTCCGACGCCATGGACTTGGCGTGTCTGGTGGAAGCCGACCTCTCCCCTCAACCACATGCTCCTACGGCTGACCCCCACCAGCCTCGGCCTCCTTGGCGACCACCAGCCATGGCTCCTCCACCGCGGCCGCCGATTTGGGGAAATCGGCCGGGCCGCCCACCGACCCCTCAACACCTCTCGAATAGTGATTACAATGAGCTTCGAGCAAGGGTCTATGTTTTTGGTGCCGCTAACCCTACTCCCCCAACCATGAGTGCTCCGTGAAGGAGTTCCACACCATCATTGACGACGTCAACCCTGAGGTTACCCTGATCGACTTTGAGGCCCTGGAGCTCTCTGCAGGGGATAAGCCTCCCGACCCCACCGCGGTTACGTTCCACAACCTGGAGTTATCCTGTGCCTCGACGAGCGGGATCTCCGACCTACAGACCATGTAACTCTTGGGCACGCTGCGAGATCGCCTGATCATCATCATGGTGGACAACGACGCAAGCCACAACCTCATCTCAGAGCGTCTAGTACAACAACTCCATCTTACTTCAATTCCCGATCTAGATGTTGGAGTCCGCCTGGGCGATGGACGTCACCGACCAACTAGGGCCGTTACACTGTCGTGTCTCTCTCCATGGGGTCCTGTTCCGTGATCGTAGATTTCTATGGATTCGGCCTAGGCGACGTCGACGCCATTTTGGGGGTGATTTGGCCCTGCACGCTCGGCGATGTACGTGTCAATTGGGCGACTATGACCATGTAGTTCCTCCACGGGGGACATCCATCTCGCCTCGACGGTGACTTCGCTCTCCCTCTGCACGATCCAGCGGGCCACGGACTGCAGCCTCTATGCGTGACCGTGGGCCCACTTGGGCCTGCCATATGCACCTTTCCCTTTCCCGACGGACCACCAAGAGCTTTCTACCGCGCTCTCCGACGTCATCAAGCGTCTGGTAGGATTGCCACCATCCCCGTCAACCGACCGCGCCAATTCCCTCCAGCCTAGGACCACAACTGCGTCGGCGCAACCGTTCCGTTCTGACCATGGGCAGAAGGATGAACTCGAGCCTCTGAGGCAGGGGATGCTGATGGGGGTCTTACCCGTTTTGGTGCAAGCCTATCTCCTAGCCCGGTTCTTCTGGTCCGAAATAAAGATGGCAGTTGGCGTCGTACTGCCCAACCAAGCTACTTGATCGCCGCTACCACCTTCAGGGGGATTCTGGCTCGCAAAGAGGTACCTGTTGCTGGGTCTTACCGTTTGGAGTCCAAAGCTCCGTGACTGACCCAGGATCACTTCTGTCGCCAATCCTCCGACTACTGCCTTGAGGACAAGATATTTTTCCATACGACGACATTGTTACAGTTGTACATGCCGACGAGACACACACACGCCGACGAGACGCCATGGTGAGTCCACATGTGGAGGAAGATGATGACAGGTCTGTCTGGAGGAGGAGAGACCGAAGACGCGTCATCGACATGATTATCTTATTTGCATTATGTTATGTTATATTCTGTTATGTGTACGCTTTATTATTCACACTATTTTTTCTTTATTCGCACCCCACACTTATAATGAGTTGTGTTGTACTCTTTTTCATTATGCTTGGATGTATGAAATTTGGGATTGCTCTCTCAACATAATAAAGTGATTGCTCCATAATCAATGGTAGAGATTTCTCCATAACATAACAAAGAAAGACGTTTTTGACATGAACCAGAGACACTTGCCCATTCTTGATGACAACAATGAAGAAGAGTCGCTAGATAGTGCTGATACGGGAAATCAGAGAGAACATACCAACGAAATCAACACTATTTGTCTGGGTGAACCCCTTGACAACCAAACAAGCCTTGTAATGATCCACAATATCGTTTAGAGGAAACTTGATTACAGACCCAACAACTAGCAATATCGCCTCCAGATGGGGGTGGGCACAAGAGTCCAACTACCTGTCAAGGCAGAGATTTCCTCATTCGTAGTCTCTTTCCAACAAGGTATACAAAAAGCTTCATAATAGGTAGTGGGTACGTTGGTGGTATGAAATTATCAAGGTTTTAAGAACCGGACCGGAGAATGAACCGGTGGGACCAAAGGTTCAAGGTCCAACCGGTTGGACCGGGATTGAACCGTGATACTAGATAATAACATATTTCATATAATAAATCATAAGTTCATATCATATTATATATCATGAAAATATCAAATTTAGCTCAAATGTAACTAAATATAATCATTTTATTAAAGAAAAAAAATAATTTTAAATAAATAAATAGTTATATATAGTAAGATATGTGTGTTTATAATGTAAATATCTATTTCAACACTATATATATACAAATTTTTTTTAATTATTTTTAAAATTTTGTATAAATATATAATATATTATATATTATGTTGTAAGTGGAGGCGATTTGTAGGATACGGTTTGTACGGTGTAAAAATTGAATTTATAATTTTTTCAATGATATATAAATTTATTATGTTACATTAATATTAAACTGTATTTCAAAACATAAATTTGTATAAAAATTTGATTATTTATTATGAAATATAAAGTAGACATAAACATTGCCCGTTATTATTCATAAATAGTAATATATATGTGTGTGTGTGTGTATATATATATAATAGTCTGAACATTTATAACAAGTGTCGCTTGCCATAGCGGTTAGCATGTTTACTCTTTTTACAAAGACCCTGGGTTCGATCCCCAACGCCAGCTTTTTTCTGAATTTTATTAAAATATTCAGATACCTGTGTAGTGGGCCCGCCCGGTTGCCTAAAAACCGGACCGATTTCCGGTTAACCGGTCAAACCGCCCGGTTAACCGGTTCTTGGCCGGTTTTCGGTGGAGCCGGTTTTAACTTTTAAGTTCCTGACCGGACCGCCCAGTGAATCGTTCCGCGGTCCGCCCGGTTGAACCGGCCGGTCCGGTCCGGTTTTTAAAACGTTGGAAATTATACATGTTCAAAGATTAATACTTGAAGAATTCCTACCCTAATTGCAAAAAATACATGAGGAGAACGAAACATTCTCCTTTTTTACTTGGTATTAGAGCACTGTACGCCTCCTATCCCTCCTCGATCATGCTTGATTGTTGAGTTGCAATTTTTTTCCCGCTCTTCCTTGTTTTTCCCTGTTTGATCTTCTTGTTAATAGTCATCTTCTCGTCATAGAAACTTCAGCTTGTGTGTGCGTATGTTCACCCGTACGCATATCTGCATAAGTGCGCCTCCGAATCCAATCAAGCTTAGACCTCATTTGGTTTGGCGTTTTAGGCCAGCCTGTTTTGACCAAAACGCCACTCCTGTGATTAATCTCATTTGTTTTTCCGCCTATTGTTCGAACCGCGCCGCGTTTCTCCAGGCTTACAAGCCGCAGGCGAAACCTAGCGGAAGTGCTTCAGTTTGTCGCGTTTCAGGGAGGAGGAAAAGAAAATCGCGAGGGTATCATCTTCTCGTCTTTGATGTACAGATCGTTATACTTGCTTCTGGATTCCTTTTTTCCTATTTTCGTTTTGTTCTTCGCGATTGGAACGAGCTACTGTTATCTTGTTTTGGTTTATTTGGGCATGTTTATGATAGGAAAAATCTGAGCTTGCGGCTTGTTTCTCCTTAGGTTTTACAATCGTACTTTAGGAGAACTATCCATCTATTTTTTAATTTTCTGTAGATTTTACTCATGATATAGAACATGCTAATTGGATTGAGGATTTTGCTGAAATTTTGATATTTAAAACTTATCTTTGCAAGGAAAATTTGTCACCATTGTTACTCGTCGCTTAAAGATTATTTCTTAATTCTTATTGTAGATAAAAAAATGGAGGCATTGAATACATAATACAAAATATTTTATAATAAAAAATATTTATAAAACGCCACCGCTGTTTTGTCAAACGGTTCTCTGTTTTGAACAGCTTTGCAAACACAGATTATCCAAACAGATCTCCATTTTCAGCCACCAGTTTCCAACAGCTCCATTTACAAACCTGCATTTACAACATTTCCTTTTATAACGGCAGCCGCTCTACCAAATGAAGCCTTAATCGTTGAGTTGTGAATTTTGTGATTTCATTCAAAATTCCTTGATGCACTTGCTCTGGTGTGACAACTTCCCCATCACAGAAGCCTCTTTCACTATTGTTCTGGATTGTTGTCTTGTTGATTTGATTGATTGACTGCTTTGCAACAACGACCTGAGCGAGTGACTGTTCTCCATATTTTATTACTCGCTCAATTATTACCTTCAACATCCAATGTGCAGCGGCTTCCAACCAATCTCCATTGATCCAACTCCATACTTTTGTTCTCCAGAAAATGATTTCACGTTTAAGAAGTTCAAAGTGTATGTAAAACATAATTTCATTTCCACTGGAAGTATCTCCCCATTGTTTTATGTGCAGAAATCTCCGGTTTTAGCTTGCTATAGACATTTATATCATCTTTAAGTTCACCCTGACTTTTCCATCAACAACAACCCATTTTTTGTCCAGCCTTCATCTGGGCCATTTCAGAACAGTGCCAGAAAACGTTGGAGCTTCTTCTACCTTGTGCACCGGGGGAACCACTTCTACTCAACATCTCGATTGGAACACCTTTCCAATCATTTCACCATCACTATGGTTCCTCTAGGTTCCTCTAAACGGCACGAGCTGCCTTTATTGGTTCCATCTATTCATCCATGCTCTTCGACAATATCGATTGCTGGGTCACATTGATGGCGTGTTAGTTGGGCCTTCATGAGACATAGGATAAATTAGACATCAATGAGTCAATGGTTATGTTGTGGCTTCTGAACTCAGCTGGATAAGATAACAACTTTTTTCCTAGAATTTGTGGTATTTGTTAGAAAAGCCCATGTAAAAGGCCTATTATTGGGCCCATGTATTTGATTCTTTTCCTCTTCTCTCATTAGTCCCACATCGTGTATAGGACTTTCCATCTCCTTTTCTCTCCTATATTTTTGTATTCTCTCCTTGTATTTTAATACACAAGATTTTGAGCTCTTTCTACATGATATCAGAGGGACTCGTTTCCTCCTGCGGACTCCTTTCTTCTGTCCGCCTCTCCTAATCAACCTGCGGCTTTCTCTCCTATCCGCTCCAATCCGCGACCTGCTTCTCTGTCCGCGACCTTCTTCTCCGTAGGCCGCTAGGCTTCTGTGGTCTGCTTTCTCTGACTCCGCTTCCACTTCTCTACGCGGTTCCACCCTCCTCCTCAAACCTCTTATAACCTCCTTTCCCTGACCCGTGGGGCCCACCAATCCCTCTTTGCTTCTGTCCGCTGCGAGCTCACTCTCGTGTCCGCTGCGAGCTCCTGCTTCAGTCCGCCACGGGGTATCTTCTCCCTGCTCTGTTTTTCTCCTTTGCGAGCTCGCTCTCCTATCTCACGCGCCTCTACTCGCTGCTGTTTCTGTCCGCTGCGAGCTCTCATCTGCTCTGCTGCGGCCTGCTCTCTGCTTCGGTCCGCTATGACCTGCTCTCTGCTTCAGTCCGCTGCGACCTGCTCCAGCACGCTGCGCGGGCTGTCCTCCAATCCCTGCGGGCTTTCCCTTCTCTCCTTGCGAGCTTCTACCCCTGCCCAGACCGCACTCTCTTTTCTCACTCGTGGTCTCTTGGTCTATCTCGCCGCAGACTGCTCATATCTGCTGCGGTCTCCCTGCTTGCTGTTTGCTCCAGTCTGCTGCCTCTCCAATCGGCGAGCTCCCTTCCTGCACTTGCGGACTGCCCTCTCTATTCGCTGCCGACTACACCGGTTCGCTGCGGACTGCCTCTCTACTCGCTGCGGACTTCCCCGGTTCGCCGCGGCCTGCTCCTCCTTGCCTCTTGCCCTAGCCGCTGCGACCTGCCCCTCAAGGTCCTTGCTCGCTCACTTCCCCGCGGGCTCCTGTGTCGGTCCGCTTCTGTAGTCCGCCGGTTCTGCTTCCTCTCCCCGCCATGAATTCCAGCGACTCCACTGCGGCCAGCCCCTCTACAGACCACCCGACACCTGTTCCTGAAATCCGTGATGAGCTGCGGATTACAACTATCTCCCCCTCCGGGAAGAAAATTTTCTCCCTTGAGTTCACTCTGTTCGCAGGGTTCTTCAGGCCAAGGGCCTCTTGCATCACCTCACTCAAGCTCCTCCTCCTTCAACCGACGAATGGCTCCGCAATGATGGCGTGTTCAGACCTGGCTCCTGAATTCCCTCGATGGCGAACAGTATCAGATGGCCATGTATCACGAAACGACCAAAGCTATGTGGGATGAATTGCACTCCCTGTACTCGGGTAAAGACAGCCTTCAACATCTCTATGACATCCTCACCGATCTTATGGCTCTCGACCCCCGGGGGGGGGGGGGGGGGGGCTCAGACATAACCTCGTTTGTCGCTCGTGCAAAGACTCTCGCTGCGGCATGGATTCAACATCAATCGTTTACCACTGACCCTGCTACTCAGCGTGCTCAGAAAGAGGCCGTTTGTATTTCCATCATGATGGCTCGTCTCCCGCCTCACCTTCAGAATATTCGCACTCAGATTCTGGCTTCCTCCATTATGCCCTCCTTATCTGATGTTTGCTCTATGCTCCTCCAGGTTTCACCGCCTCCTGATACTCCTGCGCCTCCGCCCTCGGTCCTTTAGCACACCCCTTCTCCCTTACTGCCCACCCCTACTTCCGTTCGTGGTGGCCGTTCGGGTTTTCGGGGCCGCGGGCGCGGTGGTCGCGGTCGGCCGACTTGTTCCTACTGCGGCAAGGACGGTCATTATGCGGCGACCTGCTACAAGAAGATTGGTTATCCTCCTCGTCCGACAGCCGCGGTTGCTGCGGACACCTCCTCTGCCACTCCTTCTGACCTTGAGGCTGTTCGTCTCCAGCTCCAGCAACTACAAGGGCTGCTCAACCCGCCCTCTGCCTCCATCGCCACCGCCTCCGACGCAGGTACTGCTTGTTTATCCACCAGACCGCGATGGATTCTGGACTCGGGTGCCACTCATCATATTACCTCGCAACAACCACCCAAGTACACAGATTCTCCTCATCCCAAGTCTATCACTGTGGCAAATGGGGCAACGGTCCCCGTCTCCCGCGCGGCTGACCTTGTCCTCAACCCCTCGCTCTCCCTTCGTTCGGCTCTTCATGTTTCGAGCTATCCGTTTAATTTACTTTCTGTTGGTCGCATTACAAATGATCTAAATTGTTGTCATATTCACCCCCTCTTCTTTTCTCATACAGGATCAGCGGACGCGGACTACCATTGGTAGGGGAATACTGCAGGGCGGGCTCTACCTTCTTGACGACAATCCCACCATCCTATCTTCTGTCTCCTCCCGTGAGTGACATCGCCGTCTTGGCCACGCTACTCTCCCGGTACTCCAGCGGGCTCTTCCAGATGTTTCTCTTCATCCTTTTCAGTGCGAGTCTTGTATCTTCGGCAAACAGCCGCGTTCTTCTTTTCTACACATTGTACCCGGAGCACTGCTCCTTTTTATTTAGTGCATTCAGACATTTGGGGTCCTTATAAAGTTACTAGTATTTCTGGTTATCACTATTTCCTTATATTTATTGATGACTACTCTCGAACAACGTAGCTTTACTTACTACGTGATCGTACCGAGCTTTCTCGTGTCTTTCGGGCCTTTATCCTTGAAACGCGTACGCAATTCAACACTACCATCAAAACATTACGCACTGATAATGCTCGGGAATACACTAGCCATGACTTTGCGGCCTTGTGCTCTGAATTCGGGATTCTTCATCAAACATCATGTGCTTACACACCGCAGCAAAACGGTGTTGCCGAACGGAAGAACCGACACTTGCTTGATGTTGCCCGCTCTCTCATGCTTCAAATGAATGCCCCCAAAAGTTATTGGCACTTTGCGGTCTCTACTGCGTGCTTCTTGATCAACCGGCTCTGTTCCTCTGTCCTCCATTGTGCTACTCCGTTTAACCTCCTCTTTCCCTTTACTCCGACTTTCCCTCTCCTGCCTCGGGTTTTTGGCTCCACCTGCTATGTCCACCACCTGGGGCCATCCACGGACAAGTTGGACCCCCGGGCCACTAAACATGTCTTCGTTGGTTATTCCCGTACACAAAAAGGCTATGTATGTTACTCTCCTGCTACCCGCAAGCTTTCCGTTTCTGCTGATGTTACCTTCCGGGAAGATCAACCGTTCTTCTCTGCTCCTTTACCCACTCCTTCCACGCCAGCACCTCTACCACCACTCCTCCCACGACCTGTTATTCTTGTTACTACCCCTCTACCACTGGGACCACCAACACCGACTCCTGCCCCCTTAAGGCTACCTGTCATCCGTGTCTAGTCTCGTCGCCCGTCCGACTCCGTTGCCCCTCTGCAGTCGGCCTCGACCTCGGCTACTCTGCGCCCTGCTGATCAGGTACCTGCCTCCATTGCTCATCCCCTGACAAACTATGTATCTTTGCATAGCCTCTCTCCTCACCTCCACACATTTGCTACTTCTCTTTCTTCGATTTCGGTTCCTAACTCTTTGCAGGAGGCGCTATAACATCCTGGATGGCGGGCCGTCATGAAAGAGGAAATGACTGCTCTCTGCGCCAATCAGACATGGAATCTTGTACCCCTTCCTTCGGGTCACACACCGGTTGTGTGTAAATGGGTTTATGTTATCAAACATGTTGCTGACGGAACGATTGACCGCCTAAAAGCTCGTCTGGTGGCCCGTGGTTTCACCCAACAACAGGGGCTCGACTATGACGAAACTTTTCTCCGGTTGCCAAACTCAACACCGTTCGAGTCCTCATCTCCGTAGCTGTCCATCGCCGGTGGCCTTTATTCCGACTTGATATTAAGAACACCTTTCTGAATGACGATCTCCAAGAAACGGTCTATATGCAGCAACCTCCCGGGTTTGAGAGCACGGGGGAGTCTCAGGTCTGTCGACTGACGAAGGCTCTGTATGGTCTCAAACAATCCCCTCGGACGTGGTTTGACAAATTCAGTAAGGCTCTTCGAGAGGTTGGTTTTACGCGCAGCTCGGCCGACTTCCAGCTATTCACCCGTCATCGAACAACGAGAACTGTTCTTTTGTTAGTTTATGTGGACGATATCATAATTCCGGGAGACGACTCGAAAGGTATACAGGAGGTCAAACTACACCTGAGTACAGTTTTCCAAACAAAAGATCTGGGGCCCCTTCGGTACTTCTTGGGCCTTGAGGTTGCCAGACTGTCAGACGTTCTCGTTCTCTCTCAGCGGAAGTATTGCCTCGACCTCCTTCGAGATGCTGGCTACTCAGGCTGTAAGCCAATTGACACACCAATGAATGCAAATCACAAGTTGTGCGCTCAGGCATCTAACTCCAATCTCCTACTCCAAAACCCAGAATACTATCGTCGTCTCGTTGGGAAGTTGATCTACCTCACGGTAACTAGACCAGATATTTCCTTCGCTGTTGGTATTGTCAGTCGATACATGCATACCCCTCGAAGATCTCATCTTCAGTCTGTTGAACGCATTCTCAGATACCTTAAAACAGCTCCTGGTCAAGGTCTGATTTACAAAACCTCATCTTCAGCTCCAACATTGGTGGCGTATTTCGATGCCGATTATGTTGGTTCCCTTGATGATCGACGGTCAACCGGTGGTTTCTGCACATATCTTGACGGACATTTGATTACTTGGCGAAGCAAGAAACAAGCAGTCGTTGCTTGATCATCCGCCGAGGCAGAATACCGGGCAATGACAGTAGTGGTTTCTGAACTAACTTGGCTTGGAGGTCTTCTTACTCATCTGGGTGTAAAGCTCCCTTCCCCAGCTCTCCTCCTCTGTGACAGCCAGGCTGCCATACATATTGCCAAGAACCCAGTATTCCACGACAGAACCAAACACATTGAAGTCGACTGTCACTTCGTACGAGAAAAAGTTCAAATGAAGAAACCCGACCTGAAACATGTTCTGGGGACGAAACAAGTTGCGGACATCCTCACAAAGGCCCTTCCTAGTACTCTCTTCTATCAGTGCTTGTCCAAGCTTGGCGCATACGATTTGTACGCTCCAGCTTGCGGGGGAGTGTTAGAAAAGCCCATGTAAAAAGGCCTATTATTGGGCCCATGTATTTGATTCTTTTCCTCTTCTCTCATTAGTCTCACATCTTGTATAGGACTTTCCATCTTCTTTTCTCTCCTATATTTTTGTATTCTCTCCTTGTATTTTAATACACAAGAAGTATATACAAGATTTTGAGCTCTTTCTACAGTATTGTTTGTCTTTAGTGACGCAGGACGAATCTATAGGCGGCGAAAAATCATTGACCTAACCCTATATGCTATGCAAAAGCCCGACGGTTAGATCATGATTTGATAATAAATTTCACATTCCACACAGTCAATTTAAAACAAGGCAAGAGTATTTTATTAGGGCAAAAGCAAGCTTAGGCTGTTCCTCCGTGTGTGGGGCCAAAGCGAGAGCGCGCGGCGAATGAATTCTGCAAATCACAACATTTATCTAACAAACTACTAGCATACGAGATATCCAAACAAATATGATGTCCAATCCGATAAAAATTGCTGAAAAATAATAATCCAATACAACAATACTCACTAAATAGTGAGCTAACAAAAGCACTGAAGAATCTGGAGCAGGAGATGCGTGGAACGACGATCCGAGGTGGAATCAGTGGCGTAGAAATGACGGAGGTGGCTGTCCTCGGCGGTGGATGGTGAAATCGGGTCAGAAATGGATAGATACGACGACGTGAGGGTAGATCCGGGCGAAGAATGGATGGATCCGATGTTTGGTGGCGGGTCCAGATTAAGGGATGGAGTATGAGTGGAGGGGAAGACGGAGCGGGGGCTGAAAATCCCGGATCTGGGCTGATCCGTGAAGAGGGAAGATTTGGGTGGTGGTTCCACGGGGAGGAGGGCTGGCGGTAGCAGAGGAGATTGTGGGGAATTGGGGGCTTGTTGGATGGGGGACTGGAGGCCGGCAATGGAGGGATTTGCTGAGGGAGTTGCAGTTGAGGGTGTAGCTCGGGGCACCTGACTGTAATAAAGCAAGGGGAGGCTGGCTGCTTTGATAGGAGAAAAAACTATATCATATGAATAGTAAATTTCATTTCTAAATAGTAACTAGGAAGGGAAAATAGGAGTACTGAACAACAACAGACGGTGGAGTTTGGGAGGGATTGGTGACTGTGGGAGAGGATTTGGGAGGGGAAAAAGAGGCATAGGGTTAGAACAAACCTTGAGGAGAGAGATACACGCCTAAGAGTGGTCACCTAGGGTTCCACGGAGTTGGCACCCTGACGGGATCGCGAGAATCTGCGAATAGCCTTCTCGAAATTCTGCAATCACTTAAACCAGCCCACAAACCATTTATTTATAATAAAAGGAGGATTAGAGCATCCCACCATCAACGACTATGATTGGTCGGAGGTGGGGCCACCTAAATACATCAAAATAAAATGTAAAATAGTGAAATAATATATCAAATCAATTCGCAACGCGAATCCAAACACATTTGCGGAGTCCGATCGTCGATCCGGCCATGTCATATATAGAAAGTCGTCAAATCAGCCCCGAATGAGCCGAAAACTCGTCATCCACTGCAAGTCCTCGTCTATGCTCCTCATCAATCTTCCCGGCTTGAACGAATTCATCTCCCGATGAATTGAGATCAGAATTCTCTCGATGTATGCCAGGTAAAACTCGAAGAAGTCCACCAGAGGTTTTCCAAGTGTCGTTGATGGAAGAGTTTCCTCGCCAATCGACTTCCCCCGATTGAAAAACTGTCATCTCTGGTAAATGGAGACGGTCGTACGGAAGTTGAGTTACACGGGTGAATTGATCATGCTCTGTCGCAAGTACCCGAGTGTTAACAACGTCTATAATATGAATGCACTGGTGGAGTCTGGTCTCTATGAAGCTCTCAACGTTCAACTTACGAGTGGTGGATCTCGATGCGATCGACAACGCCACAGGCAGAACCAAAGAAAATGAGTCCCCAGGTGGGTGGGTGTCAGAAGTGGGTGAGTAGTGGTGGCCATCAGACGTGGGCGGGCTATGAGGGTGGTAAGACAACGAGAGTGGAGGTGTGGCCGGCTGGAAGTCTCCACTGCTTGGGTCCACATACTCGCGAGGGTTGTAATATGACGTCAGATTTTCAACATTAAATACCAGGTGGATACCCATACTTGCAGGGATATTAAGATCGCAGGTGTTTACTTCGATCCGTCTCATGATTATATAAGGATTCATTCGCCTAACGCTTAAGCTTTTAGCATGCCTCGCACGGTGCCTCTCAATGCATATTCTTACCATCACCCGCTCGCCTTCATGAAGTACTTGCACTTGTCAGTGAACATCTGCATTTGATTTACAAGATTTATTACCAAAATGGATTAGTCGTCAGACCGACTCATGACACACATGCAAACGATGAACAGACAACACAACAGACTCATGTAAAACATGACGAAACGACTCAACAGGCTCATGCAAACGACACATGACCGACACAACATGCTCTTTATGAGAGAATCAAATAATGACCTGAAAACTTATCAAAGGAGGTGGCCTATCAGGAGACTCTTTCGGTAGAGTGTAGAAAAACTCATCTTGTGTGTGTCGAGTGCTCAGATGACCGTGAGAGACATTTTTACTCAAATATGAGCTCGTAAAGAGCCAAATGTCTCTCGAGGAACTTAGCACATCAGGGGGCTCACCAGGAGGTGTGTACAAAAAGTCATCACAGATAAGACAACCACCTGAGTGAAAGTCGTGTTCACCAACTAGATGATGTGACTCTCGAGTGTGGTGCATGTTCCCAAAAAGAAAGAGCTCGTCTGGTGGGTTAGTTGGTGGTGCGTCCCAAAATTCATCGAGGGTGCGATGCGACTTAAGGTAGACCCTCAAAATATGAGTATGTTCAAGTGTACTCAAGGAAGGTCCTACATACGTTATGCTCCATGCAAGAAAGAGCTCGTCTGGTGGGTCAGCAGGTGGTGCTTCCCAAAACTCGAGGGTGCGATGCGCCATAAGGTAGACCCTCAAAATATGAATTCCATCGTAAGAGGCCGTGTCCCCGTGAATGGGTGACACAATCACTACGAGATCAACACCATGCTCTGGGCTCTCAGTCGTGATGTGACTTCGGGTAATGACAATGGGAGAGCAACACAGACCTACACTCAAGAATGGATCTGTGGGTGCAGTGTCAGGAAATGGGGTTGTAGTTGGGGTGCTAACTAACCCGCTGTATGACAAAGGAGGTGTGGGTGAGGGACACAACACTACAGACTCAGTAGGTCGTTCAGGCTCGCTCTCAGTCGGGGTCACAAGAGAAGGGTCAAAAACAAGAGATAGGTCACTCACTAGGCTAAGCACCTCACTGGAGTGAGAGTAATCCGCATCAGGTATCACTTCTGTCGTGGCTGTCAGGACAGTGGTAGGCGTCATGGTGACCTCAATATGAGAGGGACTCATATTGCGGAGGTCAAGATGAGAATCTCATTGACCAGCTCTTGCGGATCTCAATGACTGTTCATAACGAAGGGCGAGCTGATATGTCTGTTCGAGGGATTCCGAGGTATGATAAACTAACTTAGTACGAATGTCAGATCGAAGCCCAACTCAAAATCTGGTAGTGAACATGGCTGGGTCCTCTCGGATATCGCTCCTCACAATCAACTCATCAAAGCGATTTCTGTACTCAGCGACAAACATGAATTCTTGCTGAAGGGAAATTAATTGGTCGAGCAAGTGACTCCGATACGACGGAGGCAGATACCTCTGACACAATGTACGCTTCATGTCCTCCCAACTGACGATGCAATGTAGACGGTCTCGCTCGCAGGTCCTCTCTACGCTGGCCCAATATGCCCTCGCCTGATGTAAAAGTGTAAGTTTCGCAAACTTGACGCGACGCTCATCGAATATCTCAAAATGATCAAGATAATACTCAATATCCACGAGCCAATAACTGAAAGACTCGGGACTCGATGAGCCGTCATCGGAAGAGGCAGCGGTGCAAAACTGACTCTCAAGATCTCTCTCGGAACGACTATCCTCATTATAATCATTCCTAAGGTAACCGAGACGTGTCGAAGGATCAACATGATCCGCTCGCGTGTACGGATAAGAACGACGACAATCGTCATACTAATCGTCTCTAGCATAGTTGGGTCATGTCGGTGGGTCAACACGATCTCTTAAAGTGGTGTAATGCGATCGAGAATGATCGTCGTAATAATGTGAGGATCTCCTGGTTTGGTTCTGTGAGATTGGGTGCAAGTGAGCTTGAGACCTCTAAATTGAGCGGAGAATAATTGTGACACCTAGACATAATGAAAAACCTATAGACTCTACGTCTGCGTATCGAAAAGTGCGCGCAACCTCTCTTTGATACCAATTGACGCAGGATGAATTTATAGGCGTCGGAAAATCAGTGACCTAACCCTATATGCTATGCAAAAGTCCGACGGCTAGATCATGATTTGATAATAAATTTCACATCCCACGCAGTAAATTCAAAACAAGACAAAAATATTTTATTAGAGCAAAAACAAGCTTATGCTTTCCTCCGCGTGGGAGGCCAAAGCGAGAGCGCGCGGCGAATGAACACTGCAAATCACAATATTTATCTAACAAACTACTACCATACGAGATATCCAAACAAATATGATGTCAAATCCGATAAATAAATGCTGAAAAATAATAATTCAATACAACAATACTCCCTAAATAGTGGGCTGATAAAAACATTGAAGAATCCGGAGCCGGAGATGCGTGGACGGTGATCGGAGGTGGAACCGATTGCGTAGAATTGACGGAGGTGGCTGCCCTCTGGCGGCGGATGGTGAAATCAGGTCAGGAAATGGATAGATCTGACCACGTGATGGTAGATCCAGGGCGAGGGATGGATGGATCCGATGTTTGGTTGCGGATCCGGGCTACGAGATGGAGTACGAGTTGAGGGGAAGACGGAGCTGGGGCTGAAAATCTTGGATCTGGGCTGATCCGGGAAGAGGGCATATTTGGGTGGTGGTTCCACGGGGAGGAGGGCTGGCGGTAGCACATGGGATTGGGGGGAATCGGGGCTTGCTGGATGGGGGACTGGGGCCGACAATGGAGGGATTTGCTAAGGGAGTTGCAGTTGAGGGTGTAGCTGGGGGCGGCCGGTTGCAACAAAGCAAGGGGAGGCCGGCTGCCTTGACAGGAGGGAAAAAACTATATCATATGAATAATAATTTTCATTTCTAAATAGTAGCTAGGAACGAAAAATAGGAGTGCTGGACAGTAACATGCGTTGGAGTTTGGGAGGGATTGGGTGGCTATGAGAGAGGATTTGGGAGGGGGGGAAATAAGCATAGGGTTAGAGACAAACCTTGAGGAGGGAAATACAAGCTAGGAGTCATCACCTAGGGCTTCCACGGAGTCGGCACCGTGGCAGGATCGCAAAAATCCGGGAATAGCTTTCTCCAAATTCTGCAATCACTTAAAGCAGCCCACAAACCATCTATTTATAATAAAAGGAGGATTAGAGCATCCCACCATCGACGACTATGATTGGTCGGAGGTGGGGCCACCTAAATACATCAAAATAAATGCAAAATAGTGAAATAATTTATCAAATCAATTTGCAATGTGAATCGGAACACATCTGCGGAGTCCGTTCGCGATCCGGGCATGACATATATGGAAAGTCGCCAAATCAGCCCCGAATGAGCCCAAAACTTGTCATCCACTGCAAGTTCTCGTCTATTCTCCACATCATTTAGTCTTTGTTATATTATACCCATGATAATTTAAATCTTACATGTTTAAGGATCATTTTATCAGTAAATAATATTGTTAGAAAAGCCCATGTAAAGAGCCCATTATTGGGCCCATTATTGTTTTCCCTCTTCTCTCTTCTTTAGTCCCACATCATCTATAGGATTGTTCCTCTTTTTCTCCCTCCTATATATTTGTATTCTCTCTTTGTATTTACATACACAAGCAATACATACAAGTTTTTGGGCTCTCTAACATGGTATCAGAGACAGGTTCCGGTCTGTCCGGCTAGATTTTTTTAACCGCATGTGACCGCGGACTCTGCGGCTTTCTCGCGTCCTGTTCGCGCTATCCGCTCCTACTCGCTTTTCTGTCTGCGACCTCAGCGATTTGTTCGCTCTCTGCCTTCCTCCTACTTGCTTTTCTGTCCGCGTCCTCAGCGACTTGTTCGCTCTCCGCCTTCCTTCCGTGGCTCCAGGTTCTTCCATCATTCCCTCTCCTTCTATAACTTTTATCATCTGACCCGTGGCCCCTCCTCCGGTGCTACTCGCCCGGTCTCTTTGCCTATCCGCTCGAGTTCTCTAACTCGCGGATTCTTCTTCTATCTGCTCGAGTTCTCTAACTCGCGGATTCTTCTTCTGACCGGCTCGAGTTCTCCAACTCGCGGCCTCTTCCTCTGACCGCTCGAGTTTTCCAAACTCGCGGCCTCTTCCTCTTGCCGCTCGAGTTCTCCTACTCGCGGCCTCCTGCTCTTACCCGCTCGAGTTCTCCTACTCGCGGCCTCCTCCTCTTGACCGCTCGAGTTCTCCTACTCGCGGCTTCATCCTCTTGCCCGCTCGAGTTCTCCTACTCGCGGCTTCTCCTCTTGTCCGCTCAATTTCTACTCGCGGCCTCCTCTTCTTGTCCGCTCAATTTCTACTCGCGACCTCCTTTTGCTCTGACCGCTGGTGTGCTCACTGAGATCCGTGCAGTCTATCTTCTTTCCGCATTTTGGTCGCGGCCCGTCTGGCTGCTGGTGTCCACATTGTGATCTTGCGGTTTGTCTTTCCCTCACTTTGGTCGCGGTTTTCTCTCTAGAGCTTCCCCTTTTCTCGCGTCCTTCTCCTTGGGAGCCGCGGCCTAGTCGTCCACCGGCTCCCGGACTGCCAGTCGAGCGATCTCGAGTTCTTCTCGCAGCGGTCTTCGTCATCCGCAACGATCTCTTCTCGCTGCGACTTGCAGACCGCCCGACTTGCAACGGTCTCTCTCCTACTTCTATGGGCTCTTCTGTTGACTCCACTGGCCCGGCGGCTAGTCCGCCTGCAGACCGCCCAGCTTGTCATGCAGACCGCCCGGCTTGTCCTGCTGAAATCTGCGATGAGCTGCGGATTACTACCATTTCTCTCTCTGGAAAGAAGAACTTTATCCTTTGGGTGCATTCTGTTCGACGGGTTTTTCAGGCCAAGGGCCTTTTGCCTCACCTTACTCAGGCACCTCCTCCTCCTACCGACGACTGGCTCCGCAATGATGGTCGCGTTCAGACTTGACTCCTCAATTCCTTGGATGGTGAACATTATCAGATGACCATGTATCACAAAACGGCCAAGACTATGTGCGGATGAGCTGCATTCCTTGTACTCAGGCCGAGACAACCTTCAGCATCTCTACGACATACTCACTGATCTTCTCGCTCTCGACACAGGGGGGGGGGGGCTTCGGACATGACCTCCTTTGTCGCTCGAGTCAAGACCCATGCTGAGGTCTGGATCCAGCATCAACCGTCTACCAATGATCATGCTGCTCAGCGCGCTCAGAAGGAGGCCGTCTGCATTGCCATCATGATTGCTCGTGTTCCGTATCACCTTCATATTATTCAGACTCAGGTTCTGGCTTCTCCCAGAACACCGTCTTTCTCTGATGTTTGCTCCATGCTCCTCCGCGTGTCACCTCCTCCGGATACTTCCGCGCTTTCTTCCTCGACCCTTCTTCAGCAGGCCCCCTTACTTTCACCACCTACCTTCCACTCGTAGCGGACGTTCGGGATCTCGAGGCCGTGGGCGTGGTGGCCGGGGTTGACGAAAGTGTTCCTACTGCGAGAAGGACGACCATCTTCAGGCGACCTGCTACCGGAAGATTGGTTATCCTCCTCGTCCGATGACTTCTGTGGCTGCTGACGCCTCCTCTGCCGCCCCTCCTAACCTTGAGGCCGTTCGTCTCCAGCTCCAGCAACTCCATGGGGATGCTCAACTCGCCCTCTTGCCTCCATTGCCTCCGTCTCCAACACAGGTACTGCTTGTTTATCCACCAATTCCGTGCTGGATCGTGGACTCAGGTGCCACTCATCACATTACCTCGCGACGGCCTGCCCAGTACTCAGATTCTCCTTATCCGAAGTGTATCACTGTGGCTAATGGGGCGACCGTTCCCGTCTTCGGCTCGGCGGACATCTCTCTCAACCCGTCGATCTCCCTTCGCTCGGCTCTTCATGTTCCGAGCTCCCCGCTCAATTTTACTTTCTGTTGGTCACCTTACTAGTGATCTTGATTGCTCTGTCATATTCACATCTTCTTCTTTTGTCATACATGATCGACGGACGCGGACTACCATTGGTAAAGACATACTGCGGAACGAGCTCTACCTTCTCTATGACTCTCCTACCATCCTCTCCTCTGTCTCTTCCAGCGTGTGGCATCGACGTCTTGGGCATGACTCTCTGCCGGTCCTCCAGCGGGCTCTTCCTGATATCTCTCTTCATCTGTTTCAGTGTGAGTCATGTATCTTCGACAATCAGCCGCATTCTTCTTTTCCTGCCCATTGTACCCGTAGCGCTGTTCCTTTTGATTTAGTATATTCCGATGTATGAGGTCCTTTCAAGATTACTATTATTTCTGGGTTTCGTTACTTTATCACATTTATTGATGATTACTCTCGCACAACATTGCTTTACTTACTTCGTGATCGCTCTGAGCTTCCCCGTGTTTTTCGGTCCTTTGTCCTTGAAACCCGTACACAATTCCACACCACCCAAAAAACATTGCGTACCGATAATGCTCGCGAATACACCTGGTCACAGCTTTACAAATTTGTGCTCTGAATTCAGGATTATTCATCAAACATCTTGTGCCAACACACCCTAGCAAAACGGCGTTGTCAAACGGAAGAACCGCCACTTGCTCGATGTGGCACGCTCCCTGATGCTTCAAATGCATGTTCCCAAACTTTACTGGAACTTTGCGGTCTCCACTGCCTACTTCCTCATCAACCGTCTCCCTTCCTCCATCCTCCACTATGCTACTCCGTTCAGCCTACTATTTCCCTCTACTTCGGCCTTTCCTCTCCCGCCTCGTATCTTTGACAACACCTGCTACGTCCACCGCCTGGGGCCGTCCTCGGACAAGTTGGATACCCGGGCTGCTAAACACATCTTCGTCGGATATTTGCACACCCAGTAGGGCTATGTATGTTATTCTCCAGCTACCCGAAAGACCTCGGTCTCTGCTGATGTTACTTTCCGGGAGGATCCGTCCGTTTTTCACTGCTCCTTTACCCGCTCATCTACCACCGACTCCTCTCCCGCCATCCATCCCACGCTCTGTTATCCCCGCTACTGCACCAACTTCACCGGTTCCACCTGCACCGGCTCCTACTCCCTCCAAACCACCAGTTATCCGTGTCTACACTCGTCACCCTTCCCAGTTCTGTTGCCCTTCTGCAGTCGGCCTAACCACGACTACTTCGTGCCCTGCTGATCAGGTACCGCCCTCTACAGCTCATCCACTCGCAAACTGTGTCTCCCTCCATCGCCTCTTTCCCTAGCTTCACACATTTGCTACTTCTCTTTCCTCGGTCTCTGTTCCTAACTCTGTGTAGGAGACGCTCCAACATCTTGGCTGACGGGCTGCCATAGAGGAGGAAATGACTGCTCTTTGGGCTAACCAGACATGGACTCTAGTACTCCTTCCTCCGGGTCAGAAACCGGTTGGGTGTAAGTGAGGTATTTATCATCAAACATGCTCCTGATGGGACGATTGACCGTCTGAAGGTTCGTCTAGTGGCTCGTGGCTTCACCCAACAACAGGGGCTCGACTATGACGAACTTTCTCTCTGGTGGCCAAACTCAACACCGTTCGTGTCCTCATCTCCGTAGCTGTCCATCGCCAGTGACCTTTACTCCAACTGGATATCAAGAATGTCTTTCTGCAAGGTGATCTCCAGGAAACGGTGTATATGCAGCAACCACCCGGGTTTGAGATCACAGTGGAGTCTCAGGTCTGTCGTCTTTTGAAGGCTCTGTATGATCTTAAACAATCCCTACGGGCATGGTTTGACAACTTCAGTAAAGCCCTTCGGGATATTGGTTTTACTTGGAGCTCGGCCGACTTCTCGTTGTTTACTCGTCACCGAACAACAAGAACAGTTCTTTTAGTGTACGTTGACGATATCATCATTACAAGAGATGACTCACAAGAGATACATGCGGTCAAAATACATCTGAGTTCTGTCTTTCAGACAAAAGATCTGGGGCCCCTACGGTACTTCTTGGGTCTTGAGGTTGTCAGACGGCCAGATGGGATTCTCCTCTCTCAACGGAAGTACTGCCTCAATGGATGTTGTTGAGATTGATTTGCGGTGGTCTATTCAGGCTGTAAGCCGAGTGACACCCCAATGAATGTTGTTGAGATTGATTTGCCAGCAGGACACGTGTATGTCGGGACCGTGTTATGGCTTCCCCACCGCGTTCCAGGTCTGGGTGTTGACCCCGGTGGGCCCCTGTGGCGGAATATCCCTGCGGTCCTGTGGTTGGGATTAATCCCACATCGCCTGCAACTTTCTCCCCTCCGTGTTCATGTACCCCGCCACCCTTCATCTCAATACCCGGGTTTTGAGATGAACTGTTGGGTTGGCGGGTTCTTTCATGGTATCAGAGCCAGGTTGTCCTGCTGCGGGGGTGTGTTGAGATTGATTTGCCAGCAGGACAAGTGTATGTGGGACCGTGTTATGGCATCCCCACCGCGTTTCCAGGTCTGGGTGTTGACCCCGGTGGGCCCCTGTGGCGGAATATCCCTGCGGCCCTGTGGTTGAGATTAATCCCACATCGCATGCAGCTTTCTCCCCTCCGTGTTCATATACCCCGACACCCTTCATCTCAATACCTGGGTTTTGAGATGAACTGTTGGGTTGGCGGGTTTTTTCATGAAATTTTTTTTGGAGTAATGTAAACTTTATTATCCAAAAAAGGTATCTATTACAAAGGTATAGCATCCCTTTTATAGAAATGGAAGAGATGAGAGAGATTACAATTAAGTAATGTGAGACTAAATAATTACATGTGTAAGCGGTTTAACATAAAAACAAGCCGAACAGGCTGCGCGGTTAGACGAATAGGCTAACCGCCCGGCCACCACAAGAGACAGGGAACAAGCCGCAATAGGAGACCGCCAGACCGCCCGGTCTCTAAGCCGCCTGAGACAAACCATCAAACCGACCCGGATAACCACAACCACAGTCTAGCCATCAAACCGCAGGAGAGAAAACGACAGACCGCGAAGTCTCTAAACCGCCAGAATCAGACCGCCAGACCGCCCGGTCTCCATACAACAACACTCCCCCTCAAGCTGGAGCATATATGTCGATGATGCCCAACTTGTCGCAATTGTGAAGAAAGGAGGCGGACACTGGTTTGGTGAAAATATTTGCCAGCTATTTATCGGAGGTGACGAATGAAATACAAATTTGTTTCTTCAAAATCTCTTCCCGAATAAAGTGGCAGTCGACTTCAATGTGCTTTGTTCTCTCATGAAAGACCGGATTTCTAGAGATGTATATAGCGGCCTTGTTGTCACAAAACATAGGTAGAGGATGATTGTAGACCTCTCCTAAGTCAAGCATGAGAGTCCGTAACCACTTCAGTTCACATGTGGTCGACGCCATACTTTGATATTCTGCTTCGGCGCTGGACCTGAAGACGACAGACTGTTTCTTGCTATTCCAGCTCACAAGATTTCCTCCCACAAAGGTACAAAAGCCCGACGTTGACTTGTGGTCTCTTTTGTCATCAGCATAGCTTGAATCAGAGTACGCTTCAATCCTCAAATGTCCATTCTTTTGAAAGAGAAATCATTTTCCAGGAGTTGATTTAATATACTCCAATATCCTCATAGCATACTGTAGATGACATTCCCTAGGAGCTTGAATGAATTGGCTAACCTTGCCTACAACATAGGCAATGTAGGGTCTGGTCACTGTGAGATATATGAGTTTACCAGCCAGACGTCTGTACCTCTTTACATCAGAAAGAAGAGGAGAGTCATCCGTCCATATTTTTTCTTCTCCAGTCGCCATGAGACATCAGGCAGGTTTAGCCCCAGTCAACCCTGCCTCTTTTAACAAGTCAAGAGCGTACTTCCGTTGGGAGAGGACAAGAGAATCGGGCTTCCGAGAAATTTCTATCCCCAGAAAGTATTTTGGAGAGCCCATATCTTTGTAAACAGTTGTTGCCGAAGATGCTTCTTTGTCAGGATTATCCCAGCTTGGTCATCTCCAGTAAGAAGAATATCATCCACATATACTGCAAGAACCACTAGACCCAGAGAGGTTTTACGAGTAAATAAGGTGTGATCAACAGAACTTCTCGTAAAACCTACGACCACCACAATCCCGCTAAACTTGTCAAACCAAGCGCAAGGACTTTGTTTTAGGCCATAGATAGCCTTCTTGAGCCGGCAAACCTGTGTCTCCCCCGGAGCAACATAGCTTGGAAGCTTGCTCCATATAAACATCTTCCTGAAGATTCCCATAAAGAAAGACATTCTTGACATCCAGTTGTGAAATGAGCCAATCCCTGTTGACAGCCACAGAGAGAAGGACCCTAATAGTGCTGAGACGAGCAACTGGAGAGAAAGTGTCAAAGTAATCAACGCCATAAGTTTGGGTAAAACCCTTGGCAACAAGCCGAGCCTTGTAACGATCCACACTGCCATCGGGGAGGAACTTCACCACTAAGACCCAGCGACAGCCAACAACATCTGTGCCGACAGGAGGAGGAACCAAGGTCCAGGTATCCCGTTCAGTGAGAGTAGCAATCTCCTCATCCATGACAGCTTTTCAATGAGGAATAGTAAGGGCCTCCTGGTAGGAACGGGGGGTGGCAATGGCCGAGATAGCCAGTGCAAAAGCTCTGCGAGAAGGGGTAAGACGATCATAGGAAACAACTGCAGCAAACGGGTGTTGGGTACATGCCCGAACCCCTTTGCGAAGAGCAATGGGGAGATCCAGGTCAGCGGGTTCCTCAGTATCCAGAGCATCCGTGGTGGAGAGAGCTGGCCCGGGAGTAGAGAGAGACGACTGCGGAGAGGAGAGAGATATCGCGGGAGGAGGACATGGCGGAGGAGACGGTGGAGATGGTGGAGATGGTGGAGGTGGAGGAACGTCAGTAGGAGCAGAGGGAATGGATGAGTTGGTATGAGAAGTAGGATCAGCAAAAGTAGAGGAGGAAGCGAGAGAGAAGTAAGAATGCATTTTCAAAGAAGGTGACATCCGCAGAGACAAACTGCTTGCGGGTAACGAGGTCAAAGCAACAATAACCTTTCTGAGTGGTAGGGTACCCCAAAAAGACACATTTAGTGGCTCGTGATGAGAGTTTGTCACGGGTGGCAGCGGAAGAGTGCACAAAGGCGGTGCACCCAAAGATGCGCAGAGTAAGAGTAAACAAATTCTTGTTCAGATAAAAAATGGAAGAATGGGGTGGCACCGTGACGAACTGTGGAGGGAATGTGATTGATGAGATAACATGGAGAGGAGGACATCATAACCCCAATAGGAGCGAAGAACATGCATTTGGGTCAGCAGAGTGCGAGCGACATCGAGGAGGTGACAGTTTTTGCGTTCCGCCACCCCATTTTGTTGTGAGGTGTAGACACAACTAGTTTGATGAATAACACCATGGTGCATGCAGAAAGAAGAGAAATCATGGCTAAGATACTCCTTAGCATTGTCAGAACGAAGGATTTTAATAGAGGTATCAAACTAAGTCTTAATCATATAATAAAACGATGTCCAGACAGAGAACAGTTCAGAGCGATCCTTTAGAAGATAAAAACAAGCCGAACAGGCCGCGCGGTTAGACGAGCTTGTCCTCTCTCAACGGAAGTACTGCCTCGACCTCATTCATGATGCAGGCTATTCAGGCTGTAAGCCGAGTGACACCCCAATGGATGTAAACCACAAGTTGTGCGCCCATGCATCTGGCTCAGATCTCCTACTCTAGAATCCAGGTATTATTGTCGGCTCGTTGGAAAATTAATCTATCTCACGGTAACCAAACCAGATATTTCCTTTGTTGTTGGTATTGTCAGTCGGTATATGCACTCCCCTCGAAGATCTCATCTCCAGGCTGTTGAACGCATTTTCAGATGCCTTAAAACAGTTCCTGGCCAAGGACTAGTTTACATAACCTCTTCAGCTCCAACATTGGTGGCATATTCTGATGCTGATTATGCTGGTTCCCTTGATGACCGACGATCAACCAATGATTTTTGCACTTATTTTGGAGGACATTTGATTACCTGGCGAAGCAAGAAACAAGCGGTCGTTGCTCGATCATCAGCTGAGGCTGAATACCGGGTAATGACATCTGTAGTGTCAGAACTGACGTGGCTTGAAAGTCTTCTTACCGATCTGGGTTTAAAGCTACCTTCACCAGCTCTCCTCCTTTGTGACAGCCAAGATGCTATACATATAGCCAAGAACCCGGTCTTCCATGAAAGAACAAAGCATATTGAAGTCGACTGTCACTTCATCCGGGAAAAAGGTTCAAATGAAGAAGCTCGACCTAAAGCATGTTCCCGGAACTGAACAAGTTACATATGTCCTCCCAAAGGCTCTATCTAGTACCCTCTTCTCTCAGTGTTTGTCCAAGCTTGGCGCATACGATTTGTACGCTCCAGCTTGCGGGAGTGTTAGAAAAGCCCATGTAAAGAGCCCATTATTGGGCCTATTATTGTTTTCCCTCTTCTCTCTTCTTTAGTCCCACATCATGTATAAGATTGTTCCTCTCTTTCTCCCTCCTATATATTTGTATTCTCTCTTTGTATTTACATACACAAGCAATACATACAAGTTTTTGGGCTCTCTCAACAAATATTAATGAATAATTTTTTTGCAGCGACATGAAGGTTGAATATCATATGATTAGTCTCTATTCTAATAGTTTTAGACCCTCTATCTTCCCTTTCTCTCTGTGTGTGTATATATATATAAAATTTTAATTCTGAATTTCTTGTTATTTCAATAGAGATTACTTCACTGATTAGAGCTATCATAAAAAAATGTACAAAAAAGTAACTCCCGCTATATTTTTTTTGTAATCTTTACCATAATCAGTACAAGAAGATACTAACTCAATGTTGATCATTCACGTACTCCTATTTTATCAAGCTCCCGAGTAACTCTATAGCTACTAATATTTGCAGTGCTTCATGATGTATATAATTCAACCTTGAAACATATTCCTTTATTAATGCACACCAAATCACATCTCATGTAACTCAATTACATGCTTTTCAAGGTCCATAAACATGTATGAAGCTACTTTCTCTACTCCGTTTTTCTATTAGTTGGCACCAACATCCTCTTATCTCTAAAAAATCCCGAGTCCATGAAGTTATCAACCAAACCACTGCAGTATCCCCACAATTTATTAAATCAGTATTCATAAATCTTAGTATATTTTCTTGGTCTAAAGTTTTACCTAATAATTTAATTTCACACATCTTACTTTTTCATCCTCCTTCAGGGATTAGTGACCTTCTTGGTTAAAGAAAATGGTTTCAACCAAGACCGTATTGTTAAGGTTTGTATTTCATTCACCTAAGCAATTGAGCGAAGAATTTCAGTGTATTATTAGCATGCAACTTTTAATATCTTTGAATTCCTCACAGGCCATAGAAAAGATTAGGGTAGCTAAGGATAAAGGCAATCAAGGGAGGTAAGAATCATCTTGTATTATTTTGATGAAGAATTATATTGATGCTGAAATATTATGTATATTCTTAGGCTGGAATCATTCTTTAAGCCTGTGTTGAATGCATCTGAACCTCTTAAACGGAAGGTACTGTTATTTACAAAATCCCACACCATGTTTTCCTTCTACATTAATATTTGGTTTTTGTTAAAGCCCCAAATAAAAGCCCAGTAAGGGGTACATTGTACATTTTCTCTTGTATTTAGTTACACATCTTTTAAGTGTAAATTCTCCCTCCTTCTATACTCCATATAAAAAGAGAAGTTTTCACATAATCATTAGAAATTTCAGCATAATAATTCTTTAATATTTCATATTGTCATATGGTATTAGAACCAATCGAATCTCTCGTGCGAATACTCCCAGTCTCGTACGAACATTTACGATCTTGAGTAAACGCTCCCGGCCTCACACGAAAGCTCTTGCTATCTGGTCATGCATCCCAACAACCATCTGGTGCGAAGTTTCTGCTCTCACATAACTCTCCTATTCCATCCCACACAGAGCTCGTCGCCCTCGATCAGCGTTGTCACGAAACTCACCATTCTTGCATAATCGATACTCACTCTAATCCCCTCCCTCCCACGAGATATTTATAGGTTTTTTGCTTGATCTCCACCGCGCGCAACCTCCGATTCAACGAGCACCTCCTGTGTGTCTTGCGACTGCGATATCAACGAGTCCCTCCTACGATCTCTTCCTGCGAGTGCCTCTTGCAATCTCATTTTGCGAACAGTCTTCTTTCAGAGACCGTCTGCGACTCTCCATTACCGCAAGCTCACCACTCTCAGCGCGTGTCTCGCGTTGATCCTTGTCCATTGTAAGCTCGTTGATCACTGTTTTTGCATGCTTGTCGATCCCATAGATTGATTATGATGTAGGTCGGGCGGGCCAAAATTGAGTTTTGCACGTGAAATCACTCTCGTCGTCGTGAACTTTGATTAAAATCGTTAATTTCGGTTTGAGGTTGTACTCTTTAGCATTTAATGAGTCGCCGTTGCAAGATCCAAAAATCCTTTGCAAAATCACATGTAATAATTTATGAATAAGCGGTAATAAAGAAATAACAAGAACACAAAGGCAAACTTATACTTTAGTTGGAATGCACAAATTATAGAACTATTAATCAGAGCAAGGATACATGCAAAGGGTACGCCAAAGGAGAGTCGGCCCAGTTCAAATTTGTCTTGCAAGGAGAGTGTTGAGGAAGAAGGCTGAAATGGCGACCGACTTATGGGCTGAAAAGACCTCAGACGAGTTGCCAGAATAGAAAGTCGAAGGTCGACAACATCCTGCTCGCAACAACCTTGTTTGGCCACTGGAGATGGAGGTTGAGTCGATGACGTTCATTAGTCGGCGTGTGAGTTGCAGGAGCTCTCTCTGGAATAGAAGCAGTCGGCTCTGGACGAGTGATGTGAACCAAAGTGGGGGTTCAACGAATAAAATTGCAAACGCTTTAAATAATTTTGGCGCGAGCAGAATTCGCGGGCTATTTTAACTGATAAAACGACCTAGGCGTCGCTCGCTAGCGCAAGGCTACCACACAAACGTAATAATGTCACAAGTCATAATTCCACAGACGGGGGAACAAGGCGGTGACAATCACGCGTTGGGAAATTACGATAGTTAGGTAATGAAATCAGTTAGAGCAAACTCTATTAATTAACCATTCATTTTAAATGTTAGCACAACAAAATAAACCTTGGATTGAGAGCGGGAGAACGGAGAGGTATACCATGGGATGAGTAGCAATGACTGAGGATCTCCGAAGGTGGAAGTAAACCACAAGCCGCTGCTATGCTCGGGACTACCGGAGGTTGTTGTAAATGCTGGGGATGGCAGAGGCGAGGTCGTCGGGAAAACAGAGCAGTGCTGACGACAGTGGCGAGGACTGGAGAAGTAGGATCGTGCGGCTGAAAGAAGGGGAAAGACAAAAGTGCTGCAGGAGCCGGCTGTAGGAGTGGCCAGTGCTGTTGCCGGAACCTAGGAACACTGCAACGCCGACATAAGAGGCAGACGAGGCCTTCCAGGCGGCACCAGAGCTGGACGGGGAGGGAAAAGTGGCGTCAAAGGCTCCGTCGAGCAGGAAGTGTCGGAAGAGTTGTCGAGGTCGATGACGAAGGACGCCCGCACTGGAGGAAGGGGCGACAGAGCCGCAGAGTGCCAGAGAGCTGAAGGGAGGCCAACGAAGTGTCGATTCGGTCGCTAGAGGGCTGAACTGGCGGAAGAAGCGGGGAACGGCGGGAGCAGCGCTAGGAAACCGAACGAAACCAAATCGATTCATTCAGTCTAATTTCTAGCTGATTGTTCATATGGGAGGGGAGTTTCTTTTATAGCAAGTGGGGTTTAGGGTTTGAGTTTTTTTTTGATATTGGCACACATTTAATATAGCGATTGTTATGACAAATGAGTTCCTCTAATAACGGTAGGAATGCAATTGTGGCAAAATGGAGAAAATGTGGAGGGGATTCACTGCGAGGCCGGTTGTAGGCAAAGACAAAATTTTATATTATAAAATAATTAATTAAATTTGCTTGCTCTAAATTAATTTATCTCCTAAACTACCGTACCCATGCATTTAGTGTCTCGTTAGCCGGTCACACCAACGAGCCAAATAAAATTGCGTGAAACAAAATTACTCAAAAGCTCTAATAACATGCGCGTACAACTCAACACAACATAATGAAATCAAACGCGCTAAGTCATGCGCTACACAAATAAAACAAGTACAAAAAAACAATAAGAGATGTGACGCACGTTGCATCACTTCTCCCGGGGTTGAGAGAGCTCGACCCCGACAAGACTTGATGTGACCTGCAAGTAAAATGACCAAATATCAAATGGAGAAATGCTGCATACAATCCTGCGGATGTCGTCAATGCGACTCAAAACTTGGAAGCAACCTCTCATCCCTGAAAAAGACAGGAAACAAAACCCCTTTGGAAAATCATAATCTCGGTTGACGAAATCAATCTTGGGATTATAAGACGCCAAAGATGCTCACAATCCATTAGTCAATTTTTTTTGCCAAATATTCAAATAAACAACAACTATTAGAGCTTTCAGAAGATGACAGGTGGCAAGAGGGCAAACATGAGGCACACGGACAAACAGGAAACAAGTGGGATCAACCCGTGGAATTAGTAACTTATAACGCAACATACGCTCGCTTGATAGACAACTACGAACGTTCGCTAGACTAAGATTAACTATCGCTTTGATTTCATCTGATGAAGTCCCACTCGAGTCGCAAAATTTTAAACAAACCCTAAATGTATCGTCCAAGATCTTCAAAAAGGAACCATGGAAACGGGTGTCCTGATGACGAATATAAAGTCTACGGGTCCTCTTGACTCTTCTAGTACGGTCATTCCTAAAAATTTCCGACAGCAAATGATAGTGGTGAGGTGGCTCAATATGCTCGGCTGCAATCAAAGGAAAAGTGATGAGGACTAAACACGTGCTCGTGGAATACGAAGTCGATGAAAGGTGGTGCCTCTAGAGCACCCAAAATGGACTCCCGAGAGTCAGACGCAACTTCTTGGAGCGGGGGCCCGGGATGAACCGTATCACTAAATAGGAGTGTAGTGGTAACTAAGGACGACAAAGCAGATGATGACGAGGTCCTCCCAGGTGCCCTAGGAACAAGACTGTTCTTCTGGGGAAGAAGGATCTTGCGCCCATGGTGATCAAAGGAATGAGAATTCCTCACACCATCATGCAGAGCATGTCAGTCATATTGCCATGACCGTCCTAGTAGAATGTGACAGACATCGATGAGGGCGACATCACATAACATCGAATCGCGATACACGTCCCCAATGGAGAACTCTACCTGACAATGATGAGTAATGAATATAGTCAACAGACTACTAATCCCAGATAAGTGGTACGACTTCTCCAAGGGATGTTTCACAAGTTCTAACTTCTCTATCATACGCTGAGAAACGAAGTTCTCTATACTACCCAATGTTATAGATGTCGGATGTCGGGTTCATGTCGGTTTGAGTTTAAAATGTCGGATGTCGGATTGCGGTGGATATATCAGGGATATTTTGCAATGTCGGCTTTTAATATTTAAATAAATGTATTCATATATATTACACATTTTTATAAATATGTATAATTGTATACATAATGTATGTTTATAAATTACACAATCAACATATATACAAATAGTGTATGTTTATACATTACATAAGTAAGAGCCGTCGACTGCAATAAACGAGATAAATATCAGCAAATGAGAGCCAGATGAGAAAGTCAATACTAGACTTAGAGAGATGCGCAAAATGGAGCACACAAAAAATTATTTCTGTTTGGTCTCCTCAAAAGGGACAACCCAATGCACAAAGCATCCCCATGCAACGAGGGTTCAAGGAAGGATCCCAACACAAGGGTGAAATGTAGGCAAACCTTACCCTGCATTTCTGCAAAGGGCTGCTTCCAGGACTCGAACCTGTGACCTCAAGGTCACATGACAACACCTTAACCGATGTTTGGTCTTTTCAAAAATAAAAAAAATATTTGTAATACTCTCAACGATATATCAGTAGCGAAATATCACCTGATATATCAGGTTAAACAGATATATCAGGTGATATTTTCAAAAACGACAAGTTTGCTTAAAATATCGTTGTTGTGGTGTTTTACCCTCCAAAATTTTGTCGCCCGACATTTCAGACATGTCGGAAGACACCTACAACACTGATACTACCACTATCAATAATAATGGAACAAAAATGTCTCTGAATTCGCGCAGTAGTGCGAAAAATTTCTTTTCTCCGAGAATCATGCCTCGTGCAGGGGCTCATGCTGGGGGTCACAAAGGAATACCCCATACTCAGGTTCACGCTCAGTGGTGAAATCAATCACTGCGACGAAGTGGCGTCGCAGGCACTCAGAGGATTTGTGACCAGGCTCCATACACTTGAAGCATTGAAATACTTCGGTGTTGGGTCGGGCTCGCAGGGGAAGGCCAGGATGAAGAGTCGGAGCTCCAGTAGTGGCAACAGGAGGAACATCAGTAGTACCAAATGTGGGTGTAGTAGTGGTGGTACTCGAAGTGGGTCTATCAGTAGACCTCTGACCAGATGTCCTCTTCTGGAGGGCCTCCACTCGATATGCTCGGTTGGAGACCTCTCCCAGGTCCCGTAATTGTATAACTCTAACTGGTCTCATATCGCGTACTGTAGCCTATTCTGGTAACGGGTCACGATCATGTGGCCTTCCTCCTTCAAATCTAAGCATGATTGGAGTATAAGAAACTCGTTTGTGTATTCGTCGACGGCTTGTTTATCTTGTCGTACGTGACACAAAGTCTGCATGAAATCAACGGAGACGTACCTTCTTTTGAGTTGAGCTTTGAACTCAACCCAGATGGTGATAGGTGGTTGTCCCATAATGTACCACATCCGCTCGACATGCCCCCACCATGTGAGTGCGGGGCCCTTCAGCTTTAAAATAGCGTACTCCACCTGGTGGTGGGCAGGTGTGCGCTTGCAGTTGAGGAATCGCTCTAATCGGTCGCACCAGTCTACACACGCCTTAGGCTCTAGTGTGCCCTCAAAATTCCCAACATCTAATTTAATACATGTATCCCACCTAGGTGGATTCTAGTTTACGTGATGTGCAGGTTGGGGTTCTGGTGGTGGAGGTGTAGGGAGGTGTGCAGGAGGACCCCCTAAGTGATAATGTGCTTCCAAGTTGTTGACCGAGGTGCGTAACCCTAACATGACTTGGTTCGTATCCCTCACAGAGACAATGAGTGTGGTGACAACAACCATGAGCTCTTCCATAAATTTACCCATGACTCCTAAACATCTCTCTATGTGTCCGACTCTCGACTCCATCGATCTAATTTGAAAACTCTTAACTTTGAAATTTTGATAACGACCGCCACTCGGCTATCCCACGATAGGAGTGAGATATCCCAGCAGCCACCCCAAACTGATGTGAACCAAGGCGGGGGCTGTAGACGATAATTAAATGCGATCTATTTAAATATATGCTGCGCACGGGTCTTTCACGGGCTATTTCTAACAGATAAACGACCTGAGCGTCGCAAACACTCGCAAAGCTACCGCACGATTATAGCGACATCATGAGTCATAATTCCACAGGCGGGGGAACAAGGCGGTGGAAATCACGCATTGAGAAATTACGATAGTTAGGGAATGAAATCAGTTAGGGCAAACTCTATTAATTAACCGTTCATTTTAAATGTTAGCACAACAAAATAAACCTTGGATCGAGAGCGGGAGAATGGAGAGGTATATCATGGGACGAGTAACAAAGACTGAGGATCTCCAGGAGGTAGAAGGAGAAACCACAAGCCGCTGCTATGCTCGGGACTGCCAGAGGTTGTTGTAAATGCTGGGGCTGACAGAGGTGAGGTCGCCGGAAAAACAGAGCACTGCTCGCGATAGTGGCAAGGACTGGAGAAGTAGGATTGTGCGTTTGGAAGAAGGGGAACGATGAAAGTGCTGCAGGAGCCGGCTATAGGAGTGGCCGGATCTTTTGCCGGAACCTAGGAACAATGCAGCGCCGACATAAGAGACAGACGAGGCCTTCCAGGCGGCGCCAGAGCTGGACGGGGAGGGAAAAGTGGCGTCATAGGCTCCGTCGAGCAGGAAGTGTCGGAAGAGTTGTCGAGGTCGATGACGAAGGACGCCCGCACTGGAGGAAGGGGCGACAGAGCTGCAGAGTGCCAAAGTGCTGAAGGGAGGCCAACTGATTCGGTCGCCGGAGGGCTGAACTGGCTGATGAAGCGGCTAACGGCGGGAGCACCGCTGGGGAAACTGAACGAAACCAAATCGGTTAGTTCAGTCTAATTTCCAGCTGATTGTTCATATGGGAGGGGAATTTCTTTTATAGCAAGTGGGGTTTAGGGTTTGAGTTTTCTTTTGATATTGGCACACTTCTAATAACAGTAGGAATACAATCGTGGCAAAAATAGGGAAACTGTGGAGGGGATTTCACAGCAGGGCCGGTTGTAGGCAATGACAAAATTTTATATTATAAAATATTTAATTAAATTTGTTATTACCTATCTCCTAAACTACCGGACCTATGCATTTAGGGTCTTGTTAGCCGGTCATACCAACGAGCCAAACAAAATTACGCGAAACAAAATTACCCCAAAACGCTAATAACATGTGCGTACAATTCAACACAACATAATGAAACCAAACGCGCCAAGTCATGCACTGCACGAATAAAACAAGTACAAAAATAACAATAAGAGATGCGGTGTTGGTTGCATCAACAAGTTGCATGCGCTTGATAGGGATGATTTGCAGACGCTCGACAGGGATAATTTGTAGGCGATTTTGGACTCAAAACAGTAGTGCTTGGCAAGGACGATGAAGAAAACGGGTGTTTCAATTAGGGGCTTGACCGGCGGGACAGAAACGAATGGATCTTTCTCTCTTCCGGTTCTCCCTTTTTTTTCTTCAACATGGGCTTAAAATAGAGGAGCAAGGCACGTGAACGGGGTTTCCAATTGGAGCGTTCTTTCCAATTAGCTGCCAATCATTTCCTCTATTTCCAATTAGCTGTCATAAGATTTTCCCATATAATTTTTAGCCTTATTAACGGGTCTTTGGTTTGAGTAATTTCCAATTAGGATATTTCCAAATAACAATTTATGATTTGATTTCTTTGTGGGGGTGTTTTTTTGAGCAATTTTCTCCAATTTAAATTTATTTTTTAAAATAATTTAAGCTTGCCACTACCGCCCTTATTACTGAAATTACCGGGCATCCGGTCCTTTTATTTAGGGTCTTTTCGGGTGGTCAAAGCGATGAGCCGGAACTCAATACATCGGTGCATGAAAAAAATGAAAAAACAAATAAAACAACTAACAAAGTATAACTTGAGCGTCACGATATCACGCGTCTTGCATTGGTTGCATATGATTATATCCGCAAGTTCTCCCCAATCTACGCCCAAGTTCTCCTCACCGTCCTCATCCCATAATTAGTCCTTGAATCGGGCTATTGTGACTCCACCTTTATCTCCTGCTATCACTGCCATTGCTCCTACACCCGCAATTATTCCAGTATGTTTGGAAATCACGGGGCGACTTCTAACTTAAACAAACCAAATTGTTCTGACTGAAGTCTCCTTCGCTTTTCTTTTGTGCTCTCAACACAAGCGACATCATCTCTTTGACACTGCCTGACCCCACCGTCTCTTATTTGTGTTGATTGGGATGTCAATGATGCTTTTATTCGCACTTGACTTTCAAACATTCTTTCAAATGAATGTTCGCCAATCACCCGTCATGATGACACTATGAAGGAAGTATGAAATCATCTTGTTGCCCTTTACTCGTAAGTGTGCAAAAATATCTCGAATATGCTCCCTCTATTCTGATCTCTTTCCTCGAATAACAGTCTCTCCTGATGTTGCATATCAAGAAGTTCAATCTCTTGACGCAGAACTTCTCCAGTACCAACCCTTTTTTGTTGACCATACAACTTATCAGAAACATTTTCAAGAACTCCTTGTGGTATGTTATCTTCTTCGCCTTCTGGATACCTATGAGATGATACGCCAACAGATCTTGAGAGAGCTTGACACTCCCACCTTGGATTCCCCTGCCACTCCCATTTTTGTTGTTACCAACCTTTTGCGTCGACATTCTATTTTATCCCTTCCATCCTCCAACAATTTTGCCCATTTGACTGGTCATGGAGCTCATTGTGGCTTTGGTGGCAGCACTGGGAGGGGGGTCATGAGAGGAATCACCATCTTTGCTCACATTGTGGGAGGCTTGATCATCTAATTGAGTGATGCTTTGAAAAGCATTATCACCTCCATTCTCAGGCTCATGTTAGTACTTCCGAGTCTGACCTTCTCCGCCTCTTCCACTTCACAGCCAGAGTCCGATCGATGGTTCTCTCTGACATATATTGTGGCTCTCATCTGTGACTCCAAGCAATCTGTGTTGCTACTCAGGATAAGTGACTTATCGACTCCGATGACGTCAGTCATATGACTTGGAACTATTCTCTCATCTTGAGAAGAAGAATTAGTTACCACCGGTATTTGTGGTTGATGACTTTCTTATTCCATTTTGCGGAACTGGAGTGTTACCACTTACCACCACCTCTATTCTCCAATTGGAAGGCACTGCGTTCGTCCCAATTTTTTCTTACAATTTGTTATCTGTCAGTGCTTTTCACGACAAATACAATATCTATTTCATTTTCTCCTCTTGCATGTTATTTTTTAGGGCATTCATTCGAAAAAGACAATTGCTACTGGTATTGAATGTGACGAACTCTACTACCTTGACGATCTTCCCACTATTTTGCATTTGCCCTCTCCGCTTCTCTTCTTCAGTGATATGATCATCTTGGTCATCCTCCGTTATGCCCCCTCCACCAGCTTGACAACTCCTGCCATCTTTAAAGTCATTTTCTGCCTTAGAAACTAAAGCTTGTCAATATGTCTGCCATCATCGTACTACTTTTTCTGCTAAATTTTTTGAGGTTTTTGTTCGTCTTTTACCTTGTTCATTCAAACATTTGGGGTCATCGTCCCACCAGGTTTGTTGGTGGAGGCAGTCTGTATTTTGTAATTTTTATTGATGATTTCTTTCGATGTATTTGAGTGTATTTTTTGAAGGAGCACTTGAACACCGTGCTTTCAAGTTTGTTTTCATAGGTTATTGGCCCACACAATAAGGGTCAGTTTGATTACTATGTTTCCATCTGCCTACCAAGAAGTTCTTTGTTACTATGAATTAGGGGTGATATCAAGTCGAGTTTGATCGAGTCATGTCTGGCTCGAAATCGATATCCATTTCGATTCGAACTGGCTCAACTTGAAATCGGCTCGATTTTGAGTCTGCTCGAATCAATTTCAAGCCGAATCAAAATTAACTATTTTTTAAACTCCTAAAAAACTGGAAATCAATAAAATAGATCTCCTATTCATTCTGATCGAGATAAATGCAAATGATGGAAAAAAAGAATTTGAGAATTGAAATTCCCATTTCCCAATACGATGCTGCTCTAGGTGTGATGGCGTGCTGCTCTAGGTTGTTCTCGGTGATGTGAGGTTTATGTGTGATGGCGTGCTGCTCTAGGTGTAGCAGTAATGGAGTAAACAAATAAGAAATCTTGGAAAGTAGATTTATGAAAATTGCCAGGAGATTTAAAATTTTAAACAAAATCATAAATTGAGCCGACTTGATTACAAAATCGAACAATTCATATGAGGCTCAAAATTGATTTCGAGTCAATTTTGATTTGATTCAAAAAAATTTTCCCGAGGATATGATTCAAATAAAAACTCGAGCGATTTTCGAGCGACTATCAAGTTTTGATTATTATGCTCACCCCTCTACTATGGATGTCACATTTCATTAATCCAATGCTTACTATAGTCCCTCACTTCAAGGAAATCTATACCTTTGGAAGCAAGCTTCCATACTATTCCTCCACCTTATACTCTCATGGTTCATAGTATTCCCACTCCTACTCTGGTTGCATATACTACTCCTACCTTGCAGGTTTATACCAGCGTAATAAGGGTCCAAAACGCAGGGGGATGCCAGAACAACCACCACAATACCACATCCTATTTTAGGGGCTACTTATTTATCCATTGCTATCGGGAAAGATATTAGATCATGTACATACCATCCTCTATCTCATTATGTTAGTTACAACTTTTTCATTTTTTCCTATAAGATTTTTGTGTCTTCCCTGACTTCCATTTCCATCCCCTCATCTTGGCAAGATGCCCTTGGAATTTTCAAGTGGCAAGAAGTGATGCATGAGGAGATTATGCCTATTGAAAGAAGTGCACATGGGATCTGATGCATCTTTCTTAAGGGAATTTTTTTGGGTATTAGTGGGTATTATTTGTCAAATAGAACTCTCAAGGGATTAACTATTAGGAAACTCTTTTCCCATGTAGCAAAGATGAACTGTATAAGGGTTTTTTGTCATGTGCTACTTGCAAGGGATGAGACCACATCAAGCTAGATTTGAAGAATGTGTTTCTCCATGAAAGCTTAGAAGAGGAAGTCGGCATGGCTCTTCCGCCTGCCCTTTCCCCTAATGGGTCCTGGGGAATTACAAGCTAAGGCAGTCTCCTAGAGTGGTTTGGAGATTCCTTAAGGCTTATGATGTCCTTTGGATATTATTAGAGTAGTGTAACATACACTATTCATCAAGCACGAGGCAGATAAATTTACTGCCCTCATTGTCTATGTTGATGACATTGTTATAATAGGAATGATGTGGAACAGATAAATATAACGAAACACAAATTGGCTAATAGTTTGAGGCAAAAGATTTGGGAAAATTCAGCTATTTCTTGGGTATTGAAGTTGTGAGGTTAAAGCATGATATTTTTATTTCTCGAAGAAAATACATTATGGACCTTCTTGAGAAGATAGGATGCGTGTGTGTAGACCGACCCACACCCTGATTGCAGTAAACCACAAATTCGAGAGAGATGACAGTGAAGCAAATCACTGAATTTCAGAGATTGGTAGGAAGACTGGTCTATTTGTCTCATACGCGCTCTGATATCACTTATGCAATGAGAGCAATCAGTCAGTACATGCACTTACCAAAGACCCTCCATGTAGATATTGCTCATAGAATTCTAAGGTATCTTTAGTCCTCACTTGGAAGATTGAAGCTTACACTGATGCAGACTGGGTTGGGTCTACTGAGGATCGAAGAGCTACTCTAGGATATTGTTCTGGGGGGGGGGGGGATTTTTTCCCTAGAAAAGTAAAACATAACATGTGCAATGATTAAGCGCAGCGGCTGAGTTTAGAGCCATTAGCAATGATGTTTGTGAATGTTATGGTTACGCTCCTTGATGAATGATCTAGTCCTTAATATATAACACATTTTTTCTCTTAACAATTACCAAACGCGAAGGGGAGCCTTATCACACCGGTTGAGATGTTGTCGTGTGACCTTGAGGTCACGGGTTCGAGTCTTGGAAGCAACCTTTTGCAAAAATGCAGGGTAGAATTTGCCCACATTTCACCCTTGTGGTGTGACCCATCCCCGAACCCTCGCTGCATGTGGATTCTTCGTGCACCCCGGGCTGCCATTTTAACAATTACCAAGTTCCCCCATGAGAGCAAACATATAGAGGTGGAACTGTCACAACTTTATCAAAGAAGTTATTAGTACACTTTGTTTGTTGCTTTTGACAAGGCGATTGTTGACCTCTTCATGAAACTCCCTCCCTTCCTCTTTTTCTCACATGTATGCAAAGATGGGTATGATTGAAATAGATATCTTCTTTTTCTCACGTGTATGCAAAGATGGGTATGATTTGTCCCACATTGTCTACGAGTATATGTGGGCCACTTTATTTATATGTTGTGGGGGTTTATTCTATTGTAGATCAAATAAATTAGTTTTCTCCAACCTAGGTTTTGCACTACTAGCAACAATGGATACAGTGTTGTTTGTGGTTGGGATTTAAAGTTGCTGTCATGAATGCAGTGGTCACCAGCTATCATTTGTGAACGCCCGACCTCGCTCTTAAAACTGCATTCACATTTTGGTTCAAAATGAATTTTTTCTGCTATGTTGCCCACAACTATTGTTGTGCCAAGCAAAATTTGTCTGGCAGCGAAGTTTTTGTCCAAACACGAGCAAAAACGCGCTGTCAAACGGACGTAGTAATGTGCTACATACAAAGACGAGATATCGCATTTGTAGCAAGCTCTTTTAAGTTAATTTTCCGCATTCTCTTAAGGACAAACATCTTGAAGCTGTGTTCAAAAGCATGAAGTGCTTAAAGAGGACACCTTAAAAAAAGATAGCTGTTAGCTGTCATGGATTATTTTGTAAAATACGTATGTATTTAACCATTTTTTATAGTGACATTTATCGGGACCTCCCCTCGAAGTTCGTATAATTGCAGGTTGCACCCCTCTTACTTTTGAAATTGCAAAAACATCCTCTGTAAGATTATATTTCATAACATCTATGAACAAAAATACCCCCTTGTAATTTCATAAGGGTGCAACCTGTAATTATACTAACTTCGAGGGGAAGTTTTGGTAATTATTCCTTTTTTTAATATATAAAAGGGTTATATTTGTTAATGTACATTTATGATGAATTTATTTTCTGTCATGTTCTCGTAATCAGGATGCATCAGCGAAGCCGGCAAAACCCCCCGCGGGCAAGAAATCAAAGAGTCAAGGGAAGAAGAAATGAGAAGCGGAGACCGCAAAGCCCGCCTTCAAGTATTGAATTAGAGCCTCCATCACCATCTCTTCTAGCTATTTTCGAGCTAGTTTTGTAGCTTTTTTATACTACTTGAGAAACACGAGTTTTTTTTTGTTATCTCATCTACTAATCAAACCCCTATTAAGGCCTCGATATTTTATGTGATTTGAGTTATGTTGATGGTTTGCGTTGCATTAATGCAGGATAAGGTTTGCCTACATCTCACCCTTGCAGTAAGACCCTTTCCCAGACTCTCAATGCGTGGGGATACTTTGTGCACCGGGCTGCGTCTGAGTTATGTTGATGGTCATTTGAGTTAAAATCATTAGTCATAACATATTACATATCATGAAAATATATTATTAGATAATAATATTTTGTGAGCGGTATTAAATTATTTATCACTAATTCAAATCATAGCATAATGAGTCAAATCGTTCATCGTAGTCATTGCAAAACCATCAAAATTTTCATCACCCTCATCTTCAAAAAAATCAAGTTGATGTACTCTACAAATGGTTCATTAATAATTACAATTTGTTCGACATTTGCATGATCTATATATATATATATATACACGAGCATCTTCGCACGGGCTACGCCCGTGCTCGATGCTCTCGGGCGGCCTTTGGCCGCATCCAGGCGGGCTTCGCCCACCTTCGAACGAGCTTCTCTCGTGCTCGATGCGTCGTTGCGGGCTGCGCCCGCATCAAAATGGGATGCGCCCACATCAAATCGAGATGCACCCACATTAAGACGGGCAGTGCCCGCAATATATACATATGAGTACTTAAAATGACTGTAAAAAATATAAATAAATATTACAATTTTTATTCTATAAAAAAATTATGTTTTGTCGTCAAAACATTAATTTCACGCAATATTTATCTCTCTTCTTTCTCTCTTCCCCATCTCTCTCCTCCTCCTCTCTTTTTCTCTCTCTCCCTCCTCTCTCTCACCCAACTCTCTCTCCTCATCTCATGCTCTCTCTCATGATCCAATGGCTCTTGTTTGTTCTATGGTGTGCCTCCAAATACCTATATTGTTTTATATAATAAATATATATATATATATATATATATATATATATATATATATATATAATCAAACATCATATATTTAGACTAATTATATATATGCTAACAATTAAACATACATAAACATTGTTATGCACTGGTTCACTTAGTTTAGATTACTTCTGTAATCTAAAATATCATAACTCATTTTCTTAGAATTTAACTTGAAAAGTAAAAGTAGAAATGTGAAATATTATTAAAGCACTCAAGATATAAAATTTTAAAATAAAAAAACTTAAAATAAATCATTTTTTATATTAAGATTAAATCAAACATATACAAAATCATTTAATCTTTGATATTCTAAACAATTTTTTTTGCAATCCAAACAAATTTAAATATGAATTACCAATTTATATAAACAAGGAGCACTAGATAAAAGATAGATACAATTTGAAAAGCTTGCTTGCTTCAAAATTTATGTACTTTGTAAAACATCCCTCTTTAAAAGAAGTTGAATTTAAACTGATTTACAATTTTATTAATAAACACATGTGCATGAGCAAACCCTAAACCACTCACTAAGGTTCCACACCTTCTAGAGGGAAACCTCACCTGTGTGCAGTGCTCAAATTCCACACCTTCTAGAGGGAATCTCGCTTCCTCTCAGATCTAAAATATATTCGACTAACATAATTTTGATCTACAATATCCAATTAGTAGATGTCTGGTGTAGCCGTTTCCCAAAAAAATAACGATGTCAAATAAATTTGAGCAATCTACGGCTTTAGGTTGGAGAAAATTTGAGAGAAATGTAAAAAGGACTCGCATGAGAGGGCAAGGAGAGAGTCTTAGTAATCGAAACCATCAGAAATGAAGGACTAGTAGTTGAAAACCGGAAAGGAGGCGGCGCAAGGGTGACGGCCAGGCGAAGGCTTCCGTGCGTGAACGAAATGGGAGGGACAGGTTTTGCCGTGAGCGAAAGAATGAGAGAGGGGGGTACGGATTGATAATTTATGGTTAAAATAAGATAATTTTAACGTACAAATTAATTTTGGATACGTACAAACTAATTTTACGTGCATACTAAAAACTTGTAAGTGCACCGATCTACAAAATGATTTACATATAGCAAATTGGTTTGCTCATATCTAAAAGTGATAGAAATTAGAAATTAAAAAAAATTAGAATCAAACACGCATATTTATTTTTTGTAGAAATCTATATGAATTAGTGACAAAGAAGAGATTGTTCATAACTGTCTATGGCTCCGTTTGGATGGACTTATTTTCGCCGGTCAAGCGGTTACGATCGCATATTCTGGGCCTTAATGTAACCGCTTGACTGGTAAAAATAAGTTCCTCAAACGGAACCTATATCTCTATTCCCAAGTGAATAATATGTTCTTCATTATTCTAAAAAAAATTTCAATATAATTTGCAATAAAATAGTTTGTATCTACTCCTCCATTTTTTTTAAAAATTGAGGTCACGAATAGCGGGAAAAAGGAACCAAAATCCCACTCAGATTCCACTTTTTCTCTCCCGATAGCGGGAAACCGCACTTCTGCGCAGTGCTCAAATTCCGGCGGCGGCGGCGGCGGCAAAATGACCGGCGGCGACGAATTCGAGGAGACGATCTCTCGCTTCATCGCAGACCTAGAGTCCATTCCTCCGGAAGAACCCCTCTCCGAGTCCTCCCTTCTTGATCTCGAATCCCTCGTGCCCTCTTCCTCCTCCGGCAACTCCGGTGCCCTTAGCGAGGATGCCGGATTTCCTCTCTGGCCTCGACTCGCCGCCGCAGGCATTTCCCCTTCTTCTTTCCTTCGTCCTCTCTGCGCCGCCATGGATCTTCCCATCCCAAGCTTCTCCCTCGCGGCCGCCCGCGTTTATCTTTCCCTCCTCCTCACCCCTTCCGCCCCCGTCGTCTCCCTCTTCTCCCCCGTCTCCTTCATTTCCCTGCTAAGCTCCCTCCGGCAAGCCATCAAACCCTACCCTTCCTCATCTTCCCCTGACCGCCGCCACGGGAAACGAAGGCAAATCTCCTCTTCTCGCGATGATCTCCTCCCGCTCGTGCTCGATCTCCTTGAATCCGTGCTCCATCTCGTCCGCCTCGATTCCTCGCCTGACGGCGTAAAATCCCTCGTCGAAACCCTCACCTCCATACTCTCCTCCTCCGTCCCCGATCACCATCGCCTCTCCGGCGTCTGCTTTCAAATTCTCTTCTCCCTCATATCTCGCCGTGATCACGGCGATCAGACCGCCATCTCCGTGGAAATCCTCAGAGCCCTCGCCCGGGTCGTGCTCTCCTCGCCGCCGAAATCAGCTGTTAGAGCCGCCGCATTGAGTTTCGTTGGTCGGAAAATCGGGCCGCTGGCTCGGGAGAATGGGGATGTCAGGAAGGCTTTGGTTTATTTTCCGAGATATCTGGCCGGGAAGGCGCCGGAGAGGGCCGAGCCGAGAGCGGCGGTGGTGGCGGCCATACTGGAGGTTGTTATCGCGTTTCAGAAGGAGGATCAAATTGGTTTTGCTGAGTATGTGATGAAGATGGCGCAGGGAAAATGGCAGCTGAGATTTCTGGCTGCTGATCTGATTCTTGGTTTGCTTACTTCATTGCCTGATCCTCTTGGAGTTTCAGAATCATGTGATATTAGTAGCTGCTGGGGAATGAGATGCATGAAGATTTTGCTGCTTCGCTGTTCGGATTCCATGGGAGGGGTTAGAGCTCGGGCGCTCATGAATTTTGCTCACCTGATTGAGTTTTTATCAGGGGATTTGGGGAATTATGCGAGGTTGAAGGAAGGGATGGAGATTGGGGATACTGAGTTTAATGAGCTTCTTAGAAGGAGATGTTCAGATGAGAAAGCTGCTGTGAGGAAGGCAGCACTGTTTCTAATCACCAAGTCCATAGCTTTGATTGGAAGACCAATGGATGTGCTGGTTTTGAAGACTGTAGGATCTTCATGCTCTGATCCTCTTGTTAGCATCCGCAAAGCTGCTCTATCTGCCATATCAGAGGTAACCGCCTGCGTCGATCTGCCATTTCTACTAGTCTGTGCTTACTTTGTTTATTGGTTTTTTGGCACTTTGCACTCCGAAATACATGAAAGTTTAAATTTCGCACTTTGCACTCCCAAAATACATTAAATTTTGCCACTTTGCACCCCAGGTCGAGATTTTAGGGGTATTTTTGTTTGGAAAGCACCAAAAATCTGAATGAAGGACGGTTTTGCAGTAAGCTTCATCCCTAGCATGCACCTCATCCACAACCTTATTGCATGTCTTGTGCGGGATTCGCAATCTGAACGAGAATGACTTTGCATCAACATTTCAAGTGCGAGGTGAGGAGTTGTTCCATGACGAGAATCTTGAGGCTGATTGACTAGAATATGTCTATGTCGTCCACCCCTGAAATATACAGGGTTTTGACACTTTGCACCATGAAAGTTTAAATTTGGCACTTTGCACCACAAACCAAAATTTTATGGGTGTTTTTGTCCGGGAAGCACCAAAAATCTGAACGAGGATGGTTTTGCATCAAACTTCATCACAAGCATGCACCTCCTTCACACCCTTGTCGTTATCTCGTGCAGGATTCACAATCTGAACGAGGATGGCTTTGCCTCGCCATTTCGAGTGCGAGGCGAGGAGTTGTTACATGGCGAGAAGCTTGAGGCTGATTGCTTTAAATATGTCTAAGTCGTCCACACCGAGGAGAGCATTATTCTGTTAGCAAACTGCTCCATGATTCCTACAACACCGAGTAGCGAATCGTGGTAGAAGGATGGTGCGGGGGACAAAAGTACCCCTGAAATTTCGGCCTGAGATGCAAAGTGCCAAAAATAATATATTTCGTGGGTGCAAAGGGCCAAAAAACCTTTTTTTATAACGTTTAATTTCTGTTGATCATTTCTGTTGGGTTGACTTTGAGCAGGTCTATAAACAGTTTCCAGATGAGGGGGTTATCACCGAATGGCTTCATTCTGTGCCTCGATTGATTACTGACAACGAGACGAGCATACAAGAAGAATGTGAGAATTTATTTCTTGAATTGGTGCTGGATCGAATATGCAGTGTTTCACATATCAGTGTTAGTGAGACAACAGAAGATTTGAAATCAGTACTTCCTGAAGGAGTGTTGGCTTTGTTGGAAGGGATATGTGATGGGGAAGTTCTTCCCAGTTTGAAGAAGATATGCACTAGCCTGGGAAAGAAGAAGAAGCTTAAGACTTCAATTGCTACTTCACTTATGAACATCATATCGATGTCTGAATCCTTGTGTATGAGAAATTGCATGTCTGTAGAGAGGTGGACGGCCCCAGTTGGTGCTTGGCAGCTTCTGTCGGAGGTTTCTTTGTTCACTGCGAAGGCAGTTGATTGGAAGTTCCTCCATCATCATTGGAAGCTTCTCAACAAGGCTAAGGAAGGGGAGGGCGTAACAGTTGATGGACAAGAACCTAGCTCCATCTCATGGGCTAGAGATCGCGTCTCTCTCCTACAAACTATTTCAAATGTATCACTTCTTTTGCCGGCAGTGAATGCTTCAGAATTGGCCGCGGACTTACTTGACCGGGTTGATGCTTTTAATATGCACTTAAGCGAGGTAACATGATAAGTTTTTGATCGTCATGTCAATTCTACCTTTGAGTGTGGATAACTAGCATATTTTGTTGAGTAACCATTTTGGACAAAACTTTACCTCTTTCATTAGAATTTACTGCTTGCATACCTAAACTATGGAAGTAAAGATCATATTTAAAGATATATGTATCCATTGATGTAACGCCCTTAAAGGAAGCTTGGCTGGTTACGGGAAGGGGAGAGGAGAAGAGGGGAAGCAGATAAGCACCAAGGAGTTGCCATCCCTTCGTTCTAATTTTCAAGTCACCAAGCATAATGAATTTCATAATAAACTCTATACATAATCCATAACTTCTAGGGCTTAATTGTAAATAAGGAAAGGTGAATAAAATGACAAGTGCGGGAATTAAATACTCAAAGCCAAAAATAGCATAGAGCTCTCATCTGGGGCTATTCACCATCGTTCTCTGTAGTTATCGGGGCCTCCCTTATCGCTCGCCGTTAGTGCATAGGCCAAGTTTGCATTTTTGTCTCCTCTTTCCATCCATTGCCTCTTACTTCCATGATTGTACACTCATTTGGTCGACTCATGTGGCCTCTATAGGCAGTTGATGTGGCCAAACCACAAGAACTTGGTTAACAGTGTTGCCCACATGCACCTTTGGGAGTCGTTTAACGATGGAGGCTGGAGTATATATCAATGATGGATGGACCTCCATGTACACCAGTATAGTATCCTCCATAGTGTGATCCCCAAGCACTTGTTTCACAAGTGACACATAAAAAACTGCATGTAGGTGGCTTTTTGAGGGGAGGGAGGCGCTAAGAGCACACAACCTTCCCAATGTGGGCTTTCCAACATGAATGGCCTGAAGGAACAGGCTGCTTACTTCAGATGAGCACATGTGGCTATGGATTTCTGACGATGAGGACGGAATTTCACAGCTTCCCCACATGGATTTTAACTCCGCGTGGACGCTTTTGGGGTTGATTGAGAATCATTGCTACACGCGATAAAAATGATTTTTTAGTTGTTGCAAAATCTCATCTCAATCGTGTAGTTGTCCGTTTGTGTGTTTTATACTTTGAACTCTTTCCATAAGTTACTCATGAAGGCGGAGTTATGATCACTGACTATGGATCTCAAAAACCTATGTAGGCGGGCTACACTGTGGATGAAGGTGTTGACCATTGTCGGTGCCGTGAAAGGGTGCATAGTTGAACGAGAGTCATGTACTTTGAGAGTTGATCCACCATCATCAAAATACAATTGTATCTTGCTGATTTGGGTAACCATGCAATGAAGTCCTTGGAGATCACATACCAGCTCGAGTACAAAGAGGTTGAAGTAGTCTCCCTATAAATGTTGCCTCTGACTTGACATGCTAGCATGACAAGCAGATTGACACAAATTGTTCTACAAAGCATGCCAAATCAATTAAAGTGATGTCAGAATACACCCCTACCCCCACCCAGCACGTGGACAACAATTAGAGTGTTGTGAAATCTTGTCAAATATCTAGGAATTCAAGTTGATGTCGTCGACCTGACCAGTCGGCCTTGATGCTGGATACCCCCCCACGCGCAAGCGCAAGCGTACACACACAAGGTTAAGGTTTTTTATTTGTGTAGATTGTCCGACATGCCTTCTATGATGCCACAGAGTGCCAGATCCGCCTCAACCTCCTCGTGAATGAGGGTTGACTCTTGACTCCCACACTGAGCCATCTGAGATGTTTTCTTAGACTGTCCCGAGAGAGTGTCAGTTGTCCTATTGGTGTTCCTTGCTTTGAACTCGACTGTGAAATCATACCCAAGAATTTTTGCACCCACGCTTGCTTGACTGAGATAGAGATCTTCTGGCCAAAGAGGTAACGTAGGCTGATGATTTTTGTAGATGGTGAAGTAATGACACAAAAGATATGGTCGTCAGTGTTGAAACCGGAACCCGGCTTCCTGTGGAGCTCGCCCTTGAAAGTGGTGGTCTCGCGCCTACTTCGCTCCTGCAAGGAAAAACAACAAAATAAGGAGAAACAGACCCAAGGGCTCGGCGGGGAGGTCCCACCACAAACCGGAAGATCTCAGAGCGCTTCCCCTCCTTAGCCTGAGGCCGAGCTATGGTACCCTCAGAAATCACTTGAAGATTTTGGGTAGAAGAGCACAGGAAGAACCTGCTTTCTGGGGTACCCCTTGGGTCCTATTATAGTTTTGAAATCCGGACTGCCAATAACCAAATAACTGACCTGAAATTACCAGAAAACCCCCGCTGGGTCTGCCAACAGCCAAACTCCGCTGTTCTGAAGGGCTATGGGCAGACCAGCAGGGGCAAAACAGTAAAAAGCACCTCTGACACCCAGGCGAGCTGGGAGCTCTGGCCACCTCGGCATGTACTGCTCGCTCGCTGCTGCCGAGCTCCACTGCGAGGCGCAAGTTGCAGCCCGCTCGGCGAATGCGAGCTCGGGGTCGCCGATCGGCGATCTCTGCCGACGGATGCCGAGCTCAGCCTCGCCCCTGCCGCTGCGAGCTCGCCTGCTGCTCCCAGTCTGATCTGCTCGCCCTCTGGTGACCTTGCTCGCCGGACACGGGGTTGTACAGTCAGAGCTGCACGAAGAGGATGAGGGCTATCAGCTTAATTTCGTAAACCCAATGCGACCAGATGGCTGTGGAGGAGTGACAAGAAGGGAGCTCTGCATGGGGACTGTGCCAATACCTTTCTGAGACATCACTCTTGATAATGAATAATTGAGAAAAATCAAGTGTAATTGAGTTTCCTGGAGATTCAGTGAAAATCATGGAGGCCTTGGAGGACCAATGAAAAGTGGTGCCTTCGCTCTTTTTGAAGAGGGCCTATTGGATGATCGCTACTGTTGAAACCGAAAACTGGCTTCTGTGGAGTTTGAACCCTAAGGAGTGACCGCACACCTACTTCTCCAAATGAGCTTACTCAACCAGAAATTTAGGATTAGAGAATGACCCACAGCTGCAGCACGGAGGTCCCACCACACAAGCACCAAAATGTTGAAACCCGAAACCGGCTTCTGTGGAGTTCGGACCCTAAGAAGGACTGACCGCACACCTATTTCTCCAAATGAGCTCACTCAACCAGAAACTTGGGATTAGAGAATGACCCACGACAGCAGCACGGAGGTCCCACCGCACACCCGAAAGATCTTAGAGCGCTTCCCCTCCTTAGCCAGTGCTGAGCTAAGAGTACCTCAGAAAGCGCTACAAGACCAAGAAATGAGAAAGGCTTCTCTTTTGTGGTACCCTGTGAGTCTATTTATAGATTTATGAGCCTGACCTGCTAATAGCGTAACTCTGCCTTTTTGTTTTACTATACGCAACCCAAGATGGGTCTGCCAACAGCGAAACTCCGATGTTTGAAGAGGCTACTGGCAGCTCAAATTATATTATGTACATGCTATTAGCACCCCACGTATGGGGGCGAGCGCGAGCCAGCTCGTCAATCCCCTGGAGAGGTGCGGCCATGCCCTCGCGATCCGCCTGCCTCTTAGGCGAGTGCGAGTCGGGTTCCTGCGACTTGCCCGCCTCTCAGGCGGGTGCGGGACGGTCCCCGCGGCTAGCCCGCCTGCTTGGCTGATGCAAGCCGACTGCCCCTGGCTCGCCCGCCTGCTGAATTGATGCGGGACGGCTCCCTCTGCTCGTTTGCATGCCGAGTTGATGCGGGCCGGCTCCCTCGGTTCGCCTAGGACTATCCCATGGCCTATCCCGAGGGCATCAGTTCGCTCGGCTTTGTTGGATCCACTCGGCGAACACGAGGTTGTACACAATCTCCGCTCTTTATGAGCTTTTGCAAAGCTCAAAAAGAATATCCAACCCCAAGTGTTCGGTGAGTGCTTGTTGAGCTGGAGGGAATCTTTTGCTGGGTCCCACCTTCTTGCTATATATATATCGCTGGCCTCAAAAGAATTCACCCACTTACTTCCTCCTTTTTCTGCACGTTACTGTAGCGGTGTGCCTGATGCCTATCTCGGAGGAGATGCGTGCTCGCATGGAGGTCGCGAGTGCGAAGAGTACTAGATCTTTGAATTCCTTCTTGAAGTCCTCGAACATTCTGAGGGTGGCCAGGGGAATGGGAGGCGGCGAGTCTGCCGGGTCAGCTCCTTGTCCTTCACCTCCAGTCATTGAACTCACTAAGGATTTTCTGTGCTGGTCACGCTCCACGCTCACTGCACCAAAATGTTGAAACCGGAAACCGGCTTCTGTGGAGTTCGGACCCTAAGAAGGAGTGACCGCACTCCGACTTCTCCAAATGAGCTCACTCAACCAAAAACTTAGGATTAGAGAATGACCCACGGCTGCAGCACGGAGGTCCCACCACACAAGCACCAAAATGTTGAAACCGGAAACTGGCTTCTGTGGAGTTCGGACCTTAAGAAGGAGTGACCGCATACCTACTTCTCCAAATGAGCTCACTCAACCGGAAACTTAGGATTAGAGAATGACCCACGGCTGCAGCACGGAGGTCCCATCACACACCCGAAAGATCTTAGAGCGCTTCCCCTCCTTAGTCAGTGCTGAGCTAAGGGTACCTCAGAAAGCGCTACAAGACCAAGAAATGAGAAAGGCTTCTCTTCTGTGGTACCCCTGCGGGTTTATTTATAGATTTCTGAGCATGGTCTGCTAATATCGTAACTCCGCCTTTTTGTTTTACTATACGCAACCCAAGATGGGTCTGCCAACAGCGAAACTCTGTTGTTTGAAGAGGCTACTGGCAGACCAAATTATATTAAGTACATGCTATTAGCACCCCGCGTATGGGGACGAGCGCGAGCCAGCTCTCCAATCCCCTGGAGAGGTGCGACAATCCCCTCGCGATCCGCCTGCCTCTTAGGCGAGCGCGAGCCGGGTTCCTGCGACTCGCCCGCCTCTCAGGTGGGTGCGGGACGGTCCCCGCGGCTCGCCCGCCTGCTTGGCTGATGCAGGCCGACTGCCCTTGGCTCGCCCGCCTGCTGAGCTGATGCGGGCCGGCTCCCTCGGCTCGCCTGCCTGCCGAGCTGATGCGGGCAGGCTCCCTCGGCTCGCCTGCCTGTCGAGCTGATGCGGGCCGGCTCCCTCGGTTCGCCTAGGACTATCCCATGGCCTATCCCGAGGGCATCACTTCGCTCGGCCTTGTTGGATCCACTCGGCGAACACGGGGTTGCACAACTACCATAATCATGAATTAATTGATGGTATTAACCAATGTAGCTGATGAAGTCGTGTATATCAAGCAGAAACTGCAAAATCTATAATTTAAGGATCCCCGTGTCTGTCTCGGTCAATGCATACACTTTGCGTGAGATAGTATAACCCAAATAGTTGACCTCATGTTGACCAATTTTAAATCTGAGATGGATTATTGATCAAGGGTGTACTTCCCCTTGCATCGGGGATTAGGTGACCATTCCAAGTTCCTGGATTATTGATTTCCTTTCTCCTTCCACTCGATCACCTCCTCCACGAAATACCAATTAACATATTTGCTCTTGCCCATCCTAAAAACTGATGGTTCAATATTTGAGTCAATTCCAAATTTAAATAGCTTCTCAAGGGTTAGAAAGAAAAAAAACATGACTTGCACCACCATGCTTTTGCAACAAAGAGCAGAGGACCATCACATGATAATTTCCTACTATCGATGATACTCAAATTTTTACGACAAGAATGCGGCAGACAAAGCGAATAATTTTTATGATAATGAAATAATCTAGTATGAAGGGAGACTCAAGAAAAAAAGAAGAAGCGTTGATGAAGAGGAGTGAAAGTCTTGAGAGGGTGGTGTAAGAAAGTTATCACAAGCGATAAATGAGAGAGTCAAGGTAATTATCATTCTCAATTCGACAGCATTAGCATTTTAGGAAATGAGCTGAATTTATACAGCAATTCCATAATTTCAACTAAAATTTCTTCAATTAATACTCCTATTTTTTCTTCTTATTTCACAATCTTTTAGGTTGATGCCCATGTGAAAGCTCTCAGAACTCTATGCAAGCAAAAAGCTGCATCTCCAAAAGAGGGAGATGTGCTTATAGGAAAATGGGTGCATCAATTACTCTCCGGGGCTCTCAACATTCTTGAAAGCTACATTTCAGAACTCTCTGGTTCTTTGAAGACTGATAGCTTTCTCACTCCACCAAGTGGTAAAAGGAAAGGAAAAGATGAAGTGACTTCATCAAAGTTGTTGTCTCAAGCCATAACCGCAGTTTTCACCATCGGTTCGGTAGTTTTGATTTTCCCCTCAGCTGATTTGCATGGTATTCTCCCTCTCTTACATACAATGATAACATCTGCTAAGCCTGGAACCGAGATAACAAAACTCGTGGGCCTTTCTGTCTCTTTGAAAGAAATGTCGCCTTCTCTTTATATTCAATCATGGGTCACCATGGGGAAGATATGCCTTGTTGATGATAAATTGGCGAAGCGCTACATTCCACTGTTTGTGCAGGTTGGTTCATGCAACTTCAAAACAAATTGATGGCTTGCTTTCTTTTTACTCAGATTCCTGAGAATTTTTTATTGACTTTTTAGGAACTTGAGAAGAGTGATTCTGCAGCTCTTCGCAACAATATCTTGGTTTTGATGGTTGATTTTTGTGTTCGGTACACGGCTTTAGTAGACTGGTACCTCACACACTAATTCAATTAACTATTTATGGTTGGTGGTTTAAGAATCATTTTCTATTTTTTCTTGTTTATTGGTGCTGAAGTCATTCTTCGTAAATTAGTTTGAACTTCTAACCATGTCCAATCAGTGTGTTTTCTACACTAATCCTCTAACACTATTTTAATCTACCCCTCTAATATGTGCATTTGCCATCCTAGAAAAAATAACTCGTCTTTTAATCTATTACATTACATATTTAGCATATAAACTAACTTAATAATATCATTATCCCAATCAGTCATAAATATACTTACCAGTGTACAATTATATATATATAGTTGGAATTGTGTTGTATTTTGTATTTTTATATTTTTCGTATTTTATTTTTCTGCTCTTGCCCTTTGTAATTTCTCCCTCCTACATTTAGGAGAGAACCTCCTTGTGAAAATTAAGGATCATTTCTCAACTCTCCAACATGGTATCAAAGTCGGGCGTGCCATAGCCGCCTCATCTTCCCGCTCGCGCCACTGGATCCCGCTCCCACCTCCTCTCCTCTTCTCGCGCGACCTCCACCCTTCCTCGCTCGTCTTCCAGCAAGCTCGCCCGCGTTCACCACTCCGCTTCCGCTTGCCACCGCCTCTCCCCCAACCTCCCTTGTCTTTCCGCAATCGAAGGTCTCTCCACATCCACGGTTTTCCCGCCTCTCTCTTCCGACGCCAGATTTATGTTGGCTTGATTCTGTAGTTTCTCTTATGGCGTCCGTTCTTCTTTCTCTAGCGGGAATGTTTTCTCCCTCTCATTTTCATGCGTGATTGTGATCTACAGTTGGTTCTGTTGTCGGGTTAGGTCCCGGTTTCTCTCCTTTCTATAAGTGAGACCCTTTTTTCAGCAGCCCCGCGATTTCTATTCTAGGGTTGCTATGTCTGGTAGTGTTGACTCTCTGAATGTCTCCTCTGATGGGAGTGCCCCTCCCGATCCTATGCTTTCTACTGGCTCTATACGTACCTCACATGATCACGGGACTCTTAAAATCACTACTATTAAATTGGATGAAACCAATTATCTCCCCTGGGCTCGTTCTATCACTCTTGCTCTAAAGAGACGTCGTATGTTTGGATACATCAATGGTACCACCAGGGAATCAACACCAAGCCACCGTGTCCTTGGATTGGTCTCAATGAGAGTTTGAGAACTCCTTAGTGATGTCGTGGCTGATCAACTACTTGATGGAATCAATTGCCCAGAACTATCTTTTTCTAGAAACTGTAGTTACCATTTGGTAGAGGTCACCTATTCTTGGCGTGGAAACGCCGCTCAATTTTTTCAATTGCGGCGACAGATATTCCTTTTGTGCCAAGGGGACCGTCCCCTCGCGGCCTACAACTTAGAGTTTACCTAACTTTACCTGGAGTATGACCATTTCGACTCGCTTAATCTCATCTCCCTGCAGGATTAAATGTTGGTTCATGCAAGAGAGGAGCACAACTAGATATTCAAATTCCTTCACGGTCTCCATCGCAACTTTGATCCCATTAGTGTTCAGATTCTTGGACGTTCTCCTCTTCCTTCCTCACCTGAGGTGTACAACTTGGTGCAACAAGAATATGATCGCAGGCAAACTCTTCCACCATACATTGTTGTAGAGGGCTCTGCTCTGGTTACTCGGTTCAGCCCCGATGGCCGCTCCACCCGTGACACCGGATCCAAGTATATGGATAAGGACCATTTGACGTGTGATTATTATGGGAAAGTCTGCCATACTAGGAACACTTGTTTTAAGCTTCATGACTTACCCCCTCGCAGGGGTCCTCCTCGCGGAGGTCGTGACTTTGGTCTTTCCCTGAGTTGATCATCTCCTTCTTGCTCTGCTCACCTCTATGATGTTGTGGATGATTCGCTCCTTACTGTGGACCTGATGCCCCTGAGGTTCCTTCTGCTCTCTTTGTTAAGGAGATTCAAGTCTTTTGTTGCTTCATGTTTGACCACTCATCCGAGTCTGCTAGCTCTCCATATGCTCACTAGGGGCTTCCAGGTACTCACTCTGCCACCACCTGCTCTTTCACTCAGTGTATTCTTAACTACGTTGCCACAGACCACATGACTGGTTCTGCTATAGGTTTTGTGTCCTCCATACCTTTGTCTGGTAGGGGACAAAGTGAGCATTGCCCCTGAGATTCCTTGCTCCTCCCCCACTCTTTCCTTTGTTTTTCATGTTTTTAAGTTTACTCACAACCTATTTTCTATTAGTCACCTGACTAATTCCATGAACTGTCCGGTAACTATTTTTTCTCATTTTGTATATTTCAGGACCTGAAGCTGGGGACCGTGATTGAATCTGGTAGACTGTGCGATGATCTCTACCTATTTAACCCCCCCCCCCCCCCACCACAGCTTCGTCTCTTCTTCACGTGCCCTTTTTACAGATCAGACTTCTATTGTGGACACCTAGCACTGTCGCCTGGGCTATCCCTCTATCTCTACTAGCGCCTTTTATTTCCTAATATGTCAATTGTATCTTTGAATGAGTTTAAATGTGATGTGTGTGCCCTCAATAAACATCACCGTGTCTCTCTTAATCATGTGTCGCAACCTAGTGATTCTCTTTTTGTTGTTGTCCATACTGATGTTTGGGGTCCTTGCCCTATTGCTTCTATTTCTGATTTTCACTGGTCTGTTACTTTCATCGTTGTACTTGCCACTTGGGTGTACTTAATGAAAAAAATGATGTTTTTACCTTATTTTAACGTTTTCATAAGATGGTGACTACCCAGTTTAACACTGCAATTAAGGTCCTACGCAAGGACAACGACCGCAAGTACATTGATTCTCACTTTGAGTGTTACCTCGGTGATCTGGGCATTATACATCAAATCTCTTATGTCTATACCCCCGCTCAGAATGGGGTAGCCGAGCGCAAGAATCGTCACCTCCTTGAAGTAGCTCGTTGCCTCCTCCTAAAGATGCACCTTCCTAAGCATTATTGAGGAGATACGGTTCATACTGCTGCTTACCTTATTAATCGCATGCCTACACATGTCCTTGGCAACAAATTCTCTCTTGATGCTCTTCATGTTTCCCCCACTCAACTTCTCCCTCAAATCTTTGGGCCCCCAAGTCCAAGTTTGATCCTCGTGCCCTCAAGTGTATCTTTATTGGGTATTCCCCTACCCAGAAAGGGTACAAATGATTTCACTTTGCTTCCAAAAAGGCCTTTGTTACTATGTATGCCACTTCTCGGGAGTTTGAGTCATACTACGAACCCTCACTTCAGAGGTAGTCCTCTCCTATAGAAGTGAGCTCTCCTCTTCCTCAACCCATTCCTCCTTCGGTCCTTCCTATCCTCCTCTTATCTCAATGTCTATGTCTGCTACTCCTACCCCTTTGCCCGCTCCTCCTTTATAGGTGTATACTCGGAGGAATAGGGGTCCAAGCACATCTGCTTCGCTTAGGCTACCCGCTCCAACATCGTATCCATCTTCGAGGACTCAAGGTAATCGTATCTCTACCCAACATCCGCTGTCATACTTTGTGTCCTATGACATAATATCCCCTTCACATAAAACTTTTGTTGCATCTCTCCCCTTTATTTTTATCCCCTCAACCTCACAAGAATCTATTGAGCACCAAAAGTGGTTGGATGCCATGCATGAGGAAATGTTGGCACTGAAAAAGAATTGCACATGAGACTTAGTTCCTCTACCTCCAAGAAAGACCGTGGTTGGGTGTAAGTGGGTGTTCTCTGTCAAGTCAAACTCTCAAGGTGTTGTTGAATAATGCAAGGCTCAATTGGTGGCTAGGGGATATACCCAGACCACGGGGAGAAACCTTTGCTCATGTGGCAAAGATGAATTCTATAATAAGAGTTTCGCTCTCGTGTGCTGCCTGCAAAGAGTGGATCTTGATCCAGTAGGATGTGAAAAATGTCTTCCTTCATGGAAACTTAGAAGAAGAAATATACATGTCTTTATCACCGGGTCTTACCCCAGAAGGATCTAGAGGGAAGGTGTGCAAGTTGAAGAAGGTCTTGTATGGCCTAAAGCAATCCTCTCGTGCCTGATTTGGGAGATTCCATAAAGCTATGGTGACTTTTGGATACTTACAGAGCAATGGTATACTTTATTTGTAAGGCACAAGCTTGAGAGATTAACTGCTCTCATTGTTTATGGAGATGATATCATTATAACAGGAGATGACACAGGAGAAATCCAAACACTAAAACAAAGTTTGACAAGGGAATTTGAAGTAAAGGACCTGAGAAATCTCAGGCACTTCCTAGGCATTGAGGTTGCTCGGTCAAAGCATGAGATATTCATATATCAGAGGAAGTACAGTCTAAACTTGCTTCAGTCATCTAGGATGAGCGAGTCTAGACATGCTGACACCCCAATTGAAATCAACCATAGATTGGGAAGAGATGACGGGGAAGCGATAGCAGATATCACTGGATTCCAACGACTGGTTGATCGTCTTACCTATTTAGCTTATCCTCGCCCAGATATTTCTTACGTAGTTTGTGTCATCAGTCAGTTCATCCACTCACCAAAAACGCATCATTTAAAGGCAACTCACAGAATCCTTCAGTATCTCAAGTCCTCTCCTGGGAAGGGTATCCTGTTCTCCCCGAGTAAAGAATTAACTGTTGAAGTCTATACAGATGCTGACTAGGCTGACTCTGTTGATGATCGGAGAACCAACTTTCGATATTGTTCTCTAGTCGATGGTAGTTTGGTAACTTGAAGAAGTAAAAAAACATGTGGTTGCCAGATCAAGTGCGGAGGTAGAATTCAGAGCTATGACCCATGAGATTTGTGAAGGATTGTGGATTAGGTCTCTTTTGAATGATCTTGGCATGGAAAACAAGGGCCCATTGAGACTTTATTGTGATAGTAAAGTTGTCATCTATGGAGCACCGATACATGTATGAGTATCAGGTACGATGCGTATCTGGTACGGTGATACGTGGAGGTCAAAAAATAAGTATATTGGTATTTTTGTGCATGATGTTAATAAAACATAGAAAATTTCATATTGAGCAAGTCGAAAAAATATCTAATCCTCAAATACATAGTAAATTAACAAAATAATCAAATTTTTCGTAGTTTTAGCGATAAAAAGAAACATACGTCAGGATCACATTTTGTTACTATGATAAACAAACACCGCTAGTTACATTTATGAGTCATTTTTTCTTTTCTAAAATACAGGGAGAAGTTTTTTATTTACTTTAGAAAAACATAGTCATATTGCAAAATGCAGAACGATCTATCAAATCTAAGTTTATCCTCAGACTTGAATAGCGGGTGTATCCGGAGTATCGAGTACGTACCGGTACCTGAAACGTTCCCGGTACAGGTACGCGGCCCACGGGAAAGTATCCGTGCTTCATAGTCTGTTATAAACTTTGCTTACAATTATGTCCAACATGACCGCACGTGCGCGCACACCCACACACAATTAAGAGTACCACTTTGGAGTAAATCTTCGGGGGGGGGGGGCATGAATGTTATCTTACTATTTTGACTTTCAGGATTACTGCAGGCTTCCCATCTTATTATTTTGACTTCGATTCATGATGTAAGCGGCGGTACATCATTTATAGGATTTTTTTGCTTGGTTTCTGAAAAAATTGTATCTTGCTATTTCGTGGACAGTTACATTCCTAAGATAACCATGACATTGCGTGATCCTTGCGAAGTTGTGAGAAGACAGACATTCATCTTGCTTTCAAGATTACTCCAGGTCTGTCTCTCCGATTGAATGGAACTCATACACATTCTCTGCTCTGCTCGGTTAATTTAAATGCTTTTGTCACCTCTCACAAAAAAACAAGCTTTGGTACAGAGAGATTATGTGAAGTGGAGAGGTGTTCTGTTCCTTAGATTCCTCTTGTCACTTGTTGATGATTCTGAGAAGATAAGGAATCTCGCAGATTATCTATTTGGAAACATTCTTAAAGGTGATATTCTCAATGATATCACTTCATAACCAGTTCAGACTCCAGAGCACTTTTCCTGATTGATATATTTTTGCAGTTAAGGCACCACTTCTTGCATATAACAGCTTTATAGAAGCTATATTTTTCCTTAATGGTTCTAATGACCATTCTGGACTAAGCGAGGCTTCCGAAAAGGGATCTCGTCTTTTCTCATTAAGGTATCATCTCTTCATGCATATATATATATATATATATATATATATATATATATATATATATATATATATATATATATATCCCTCAAAGGCTGCTACTTCTTCATCTTTCACTTATCTTCTATTTGGTTATGGAACTATGCTTGAGATGCTTTATTGGTGCAGTGGCAGTGATGAAAAAGCAAGATCACAGCGGATGCACATATATGTTTCTTTGTTAAAACAAATGGCGCCGGAGCATCTTTTAGCTACTTCGGCCAAGTTATGTGCGGAAGTCTTGGCGGCTGCTTCTGATGGCTTGCTCAACATTGATGATGTCAAAGGACAATGTGTTGTGCAGGTATGCTTCATCATTATAAACCTTCATCTAAATAGTATCATTTGGCATCACAAAGCATAGATTAGCGTCACAGACCAGAGGAGGAGGGTCCCGTCAACCGTGTTTGGAAGGTGTAAATGTTTCGGGTCGCACCTATGGTGGGAGGTATGATCCCAAACATGGATTTGGATGGGGGAACAGAGTCTCTGGTGGAACCGGGGCCCCCGTTGAGCGGGAAGACAAAAACCGTGTGTTTGACTGAATTGGCCCCCCGATAGCTAATTGAGGCTCAATGCGGCGTATTCTACTCTTTAATTATTCTTGTTTTTTGTTGTTTACCCCTAGGGGTGGGGATAGTTGGAGGGGAGTATTTAAGATTATGTTATATGCTTGAAGTATTATCTCGAACCCTAGTGCTGTTTTCATCTCTATTATCTCTTTTTCTTCTTCCCCCTCTATACTTCTCTGTCGATTTTGTGGTACCCTAAGCGTGTCATTTGGTCCAACATGCCGCGACCGCCTTCCTTTCGTCATCGGATACCATCTTCTATCGTCTAGCTGCCGTTATGCCTCCTCGCCTCGCCTTGTCTATTGCTACCTTCTTCCAGTCTACAACTGCGATCTTGTCCCGATTCGATATTGACCACCTCCTATTTTCTCCCTTTCGGTGTATGCCCAACACCAGCACCATGACAGACACTACTGTCGCCGATTCTGCGCTATACCTCCACCTTGACGCTCAAGATTATTGCTTCAACCCCCAAGTCAACCGCCTCACCTCCATCAATGCTTCTCTTTTTTCCATCTTCGCACGACTAAAGCTCCTCTCCTCTAACTATTTTGGCTCCGTTCGCCACTTCCACCGCCGCCGAGCCGCTTTCCCTTCGCAGTCGTCCCCTAGACCACTTGTCTGGCCTATTGGCAGTGGTCGTACTTTTCTCCCACGCACCACGAGCGCTTTTGGTCCCCCATTTCGATGAATCGGATCTCATTGGATGGCTTGCCAAGACCAAGCATTTTTTGTCCTCAATTGAACACTATAGACACAAAGGGTTCTTATTATTCCCTTGAGTTTGCAGACTTATATAGAAGAAGAAAAAGCCTATATAGAAGAAGAAAAAGTTTATATAGAAGAAGTCTATATAAAAGAAGAAACTTATATAGAAGAAAAATAAGCTTATATAGAAGAAGAGACCTATAGTGAAAAATAAGTCTATATTGAAAAAGAAGAAACATATATAGAAGAAAAATAAAAAACCTATAAAGAAAAATAAGTCTATATAGAGATGAAGAAGAAGTCTTTTTAATAGAAGAAGTCTTTTTAAAAGAAGAAGTCTATGTAAAAGAAGGAAGAATAAGTAGTTTATATGGAAGAAGAAGAGGAAACTAATATAGAAGATGAACCCTATAAAGAAGAAGTAGCCAATATGGAAGAAAATGAATATACAGAAGAATGCATAAAAACCTATATAGAAAAAAAGACTATATAGAAGAAAAAGAAGAAACCCATTCCCTGTCCTCAAGTGGGAGGTCCTAAAGCAAGAAATCTTGAAGCATTATGATGTCCGCTACTTGGCCAACACAGTCGAACACCTATGCGGTATCCGACAATTTGAATATCTGGATGATTACATGGATAAGTTCATTGCCCTCATCATGCACATGCCAAGCTTACCACCGGACCATTACTTGGGCTTCTTCATGTAAGGTTTCCTATCATCCTTTCGTTTGTGGATCCATACACATCATCCTCTCACCATCTCTGATGCTATGGAAGTCGCTCTCTTAGCGGAGGTCACGTGTCCCCCATCAGTAGTTTAACCCATGGCCACTACCCGACACCTCTGCATATGTTTGCCCCGAAACCTCTCTTAGGTCCCCTCCTGAGGCTGGCATTCCAACCTCTTCCTAACCGACCACCTTTGGCTCATCAACTTATCAATTAGGAATATGTCAACCTTCGACAAACAATCATATTGATCGACTCATGACTGCCTTATGAAAGAATTTGGGCTCTCACCGGGGACAAAGACCCCAAGGTGACATATGCGAACTTTAAGGCATTGAAAATCATCGAGGAGGAGACTTTCCATCAATTAGACCTCCCTTGCTATTCGGTTGGGGCATTTTGTGACCCCAAAGCAAGAAACTTCTCGGCTAGTTGGTACACACTTCATCATGATCGATAGTGGCATGAGTTGTAACTTTATTTCTCACAAACTCGTGACTGACCTACACCTTTGGACAACCCAGGCTCCGTCCTTCGTGGTTTGCCTCAACGACACCATGTGACGAGTCTCTGTTCTGCATTGTCACTTTTGGTGCGACCGTGTTCAGTCACCATCGAGTTTTATGCCTTCGGAATGGGATGCATTGCCGTTATTTCAGGATTTGCTTGGCTCCACATTCTTGGTAATGCTCACATCAATTGGGGTTGCATAACTATGACTTTTCTGCAATAGAGACGATCCTTGCTCCTGAGCAGTGAAGCCCTCTTCTTTGAACTCCTACCTCCATAACGAGCGATCTACAAGACCCGTCGTGGAGTTCTCCGCCCTTCTGTGGCAGGTTACAATTGCACTTAACGACGCACCAGACATCTCCCGCATACGTAGCAGTGATTGATGGTTTTCCCACGGTATTTTACGGCACCATGTCGTTTCTTGTGGGATGTCACACTAACCATTTCATTTGTTGCAATCAGGTATCCAAGCTATTTCCATTCGCCCCTACCGCTACAACCACATTCAGAAAGACAAGATCGAGTGCCTCATGCACGATATGCTTGTTGGCGGGTTTATCTGCCTGAGTTACAGTCCGATCCTCCTCGTGCGCAAAAAAATGAGAGCTGGCAGTTTTGCACCAACTATCGCCAACTTAACAAAACCACCGTGGCGAACAAGTACCCGATTCTGATGATTCAAGAGCTTTAGAACGAGCTCCGTGGGGGTGTTCTTTACCAAGTCCGCCCTTCGGACTAGTTACAACCAGGTTTGGGTCTGCGACCTTGACATCCCCAAGACCGCGTTCCGCACCCACGACAGTCATTACAGGTTCCTCGTCATGCCTTTCGGCCTCACGATTGCTTCAACCACCTTCCCAAGCTACCATGTACTTTGTGTTTCGCTAGGTGCTCCGCAAGTAGATATTGGTGTTTTTTTGACGATATTATGATTTACAGCCTAACTTAGGCTTCATTTGGTTCAGCGGTGGCGGGTCGATCCGGCGGGTGGAAACGGAGTGTTCGAATCGGAGGGGGGAGGTGGCTTCTCCAAACGGAGCTTTTTGGGGCGTTTCTCAAGGCGGGCAGGTGGAAACGGAGCAAACGCCGCCGGAGGTTCATTTGTTTACCCGCCTTCCGGCGGTGTTTGCCCCAAACGGAGCGGCAAAACGCCCAACCAAATAGAGCCTTAGCAGGACCACCTTCTCCATGTGGACGCCACCTTGGTCACCCTCCAACAACACACTTTCTACATCAACCTGAAAAAAGTGCGGCTTCGGGCAATTGAATGTTAGTTACTTGGATCACATGATCTCCATCAACAAGGCGGCCATGGACCAGAACAAGATTGAGGTTGTGCTCCGCTCTCCATTGGCCGCCGCCACAGAGCATTCTAACTCCATTTTGGTGAGATAAAAACACTTGGTGTGTTTGATAAACCTATATTTTGGAGCTCCAACATGGTGTAGAAGACAAACAAACTCAATTTTTAGCTCTATTTTTCGCCTGAGCATCATTTTCCACCAGAGCCAACAGCACAGCCCTCCCAGATGGATTCTTAATTGATGATTTCACCTCATATGTGTATGCCTTACAAAAATGCATCTTATAATTAGTAGAGTCTCTCTGCAAGTCAGAACAATCAAAAACAGCTCATGCTTGAATGAATACCTGATACAGGACTCTTTAAACATCTTGGCTTGCAAAGAGATGAAGATCCAGTCCAGCAAAGCTTCTGATGCCGCCGCCGCCGCGGACATGGATGACGAAGGCGGCGAAGGCGCCGCCGCTCTTCTTGCTTCCAAAGGCAGAGTGGTGACCCAGGTGGCCAAGAAGAACCTCGTCCAGCACGCCATCCCAATCTTCATCGAGCTCAAGCGCCTCCTCGAGGGCAAAAACAGCCCTCTGATCGGCAGCCTCATGGATTGCCTCCGCGTGATTCTCAAGGACTACCGGAACGAAATCGAAGAGATCCTCGTCGCCGATAAGCAGCTGCGGAAGGAGCTCATCTACGACATGGAGAAGTACGACGCCGCCAAGGCCAAATCCGTCGTATCGGAGGCGATGGCTCACGCCAAGCAGCAGCATCAGGCCTTCTCGTCGCCCGCCGCCGTCTTGGCGAAGCTGTCGGAGAAGCTGGGAAGCCACGGGAAGATCGGTTCGGCCGTGGCGAATGCGGCGGCGGCGATCACCGCAAAATCGGTGCTCCGGGAAGCTAATCGGAGCGGCGGCGGCCTGCAATCAAAGATCGCACCCATGATTAGGACGGGGGGAGATCGCATTCCGGCTGACCCTCAAAAAGCTCATGTGCTGGATTCGTTGCGCCGGAGACAGATGTTTGAGTTTGATGAGGAAGATTAAAAAGGCTCTCTTCAAAATGAGTTTGGTGAACAGCGGCCAGCGGTGGCGTTTCTATTATATTTAATTATCTTCAGGAGGAGAGGCTGGGCTTTCAGAAAACGGGAGAGGGCTTTCCTTCCATGGCGTTCGACTTCCAGGTGTGGTGTCGTCCTCGACGTCTACTGGTGCTCTACTCCAAGCACCATTGGGAAAGCTCGTTGGCAGGCGTGTGACAAATCGGTGGAAACTGGATTTGCCCTTTGAGAACCTCACTTTCACGTCTACTGGCCGGCAGGCCTTTTCCCCCTTTCACGTCGGCCGTTTTCAAGGGAGCTCGTGTTAGGTTCCCAAACAACGTTGTCCCGCCGGTTCAGCCCCGCCGGGTTCTCAAACAACTCAGTGTGACCCCGTACCAACAGGGCCGATCCGGAGGTGAGGTGTTTGGGAAATCAATGCGAGCTCCCTTTAACGATGGCCGACGTGAAAAGGAGCAAACCGACGGTTTTGCCGCTGGCCCTGCGAGCACCAATGCACCATTATTGCGGATGATCGTTTTCTCTCCTTCCGGCGCGCGCCCGGGGCTGGTTTGTAAAACGCAGCATAGGTTGTTAATAAATGATGTCTTAGATTGTATCATTGTATGGGTATTATTTTATGCATTTTGTTTTTCTTAAATTTAGATTCAATAATATGAACTATTTAATATATTTTTAAATTACTATTATTGAATTTGGAAGTCTTTTATATCAATTTGATTGTCTTTCTCTTGCTAAAATTTTTTTGAACATCTCTATTTTGTTGGAGTCATTTTTCGCTCATTTGGTCACCGTTTTTGACGTGTAAGTAGTCAAAATTCATTGTCTCGAAAAGAGACTATCCATGTTCGCAAAATGCTTTGGGAGGGCCCCCATGAATTTGCCCCTGTAGATGTTGAAATTATTCATAATATCAGAGAGCAGTGCTATTGTCATCGTGCCCGGCTCAAGATAGACTTGTCGGAGCATGGGGTCAGAAGATCGTCGGAGAAGTTTCTTACGAGACATACACTAGTCAAAAGAGGTAGGTTTAGACCTCTGGTCTGCGGATAGAGCTTTAAGGTCTATAAATAACAACCGTCTTTTTATTTATTTTTTTTTAATATAATTTCAGGCTTTCAGCAGCTTTTGCGGAGATGAAAAACGCGATCTCGCGCTATTTCTTCATCCCCGAGCCGCGGCTGTTCAGATCTGCATGATCTTCTTGTTTCTCCCTCCGTCGTGTCGCCGGAGGAGCACAAACCCTAAAAGCCATCATGAATTTCTTCTCATTTTCCCTGCTGCAGCCCCTCGCCGACGTATCAGTGGCCGCGATTTCTCTCGTCTTCGTTCTAGGGTTTTTCTCCGTGCTGCTATTCATTTTCGGATCCGTGGCCTTCTTCAGCAACTCAAATTCCTCGCCCTAGACGAAATTTCACATTTCTGAAATCCCCTCCTACAGAGAGAGAAGTTTTGAAGGTGAGAAAGTGAAACTCTGTTCTTTATTTCTTCTGCTGAATGCAAATAATACTGTCTTGATATCTAAATTGGCATTTTCTCACATCGCATCTTCACCTTCGACCTTCAGTATTCTTTTCATGTATTATTAGGGTTTAGAGAGTGTTACGACCGTCCGTTCGTCACTTGGAATCGAACGAAGAGGAGAATGCCAGCTGTCACAAATAAGCAATGTATTTGTACCGTTAAATGTGTACCGTTACTTGTAGTTTTATAAATGGTTAGCTGCTGTAATTATGGATTAAGGAATTAATAAAGTTACCTTCCCTAAACTCGTCTTCTTCCGTTTCCCCTTTCCTCTGTTCTTTCCCCCGCCAGTAATGGCTTCTTCCGGCTACTGCTCAACTCCGTAACCACCTCCATCATTTGGTGCTCTCGTCCATCTTGCTCCTCGCCTCCTCCGCCATGGCCGACAAAACTCGCTCCCATGATTCCCACAACCAGTTCTTGGCGGCATTACAAACAGAGCAAACTGCTCGCCAAGCCCAGATTGAAGAAGTAAAACGGGCTTTGAACACGGATTTGGCACAGCAACCGGCGGCTTCCCGCGACGCATCGACGGAGCAGCTATCTTCGTTCCGTAAGGAGATTCTTGCACTCTTAGCCGACATCCGAAACCCCCCCAGAGATCCGCCTTCAGCGGTTCGGCATGCCGCTGCCGCCAGCCCGTTTGATCCGCCTCCTCCGTCCGCTCCAGCATCGTCGTCGGCATCCACTCCGGTTCTTGGTCATTTCGCCGCCGCATTTACAGCCACCAACGCCGCCACGCCGCCGGTTTCAGAATCCTTTTCAGGCCTCCTTGGACAGTTCGGTGTTCCTCCTGTAACCCAGGTCGTACCTCTTCCTCATCATAAACCTGTTAGAATTACTTGTCCTCGTTTTAGTGATGGCAATCCTACGGATTGGTTATACGACTTAAAGCTTTTCTTTCAATATAATAACGTACTTCCACAAGATTATCTTGTGCTGGCTGCCATTCACCTAGATCCGCCAGCGTCGCGTTGGTATCATGCTACATTGTGTGATCATCCGGCTTTATCTTTTCCTGTTTTTGTTGACGCCATTTATAAACGATTTGGGCCTTCTTCGTATGATGATCCTACAGCGAGTCTCACTAAACTCACTCAGACCACCACTGTACACGAATATAAAAAACAATTTGAAGATCTTTGTACTCGTGTCACGGGTATGTCCCTAGCTGCACTCACTAGCACCTTCGTTTCGGGCCTAACTCCACAAATTCGTCATTTGGTTAAAACTCAACGGCCAACTAGTTTATACGATGCTTTCTCCTTAGCTCGCATGTATGAGGATGAAGTACAGGACGTAACACGGCCGCAAACTTCTTTCCATGCACATACCAAGTGGACACAACATTCTTTATCCAAACCTTCCCCTCGGCCATACCCCCATCAACGTCTAAGTTTCCAATTAAACGCCTTACGCCTGGCGAATTACAATATCGCCGAGACAAGGGCTTGTGTTATAACTGTGACGAGAAATACACTTACGGCCACCGTTGTAAAGGGAAAGGTACTCTGTTATATTTTTACGGTACTGAGGACGGAGACGATGAGTCCCTAGATATTACTTCTCATGACGAAATAGAGGAGCCCAATCTCTCGGCTGTCTCTATACATGCACTGCATGGTCCGATACCAGCCCATTGCTTACGTGTCACCACCATAATTAATTCTCACCCTCTCGAGTCTTTAGTCGACGGTGGCAGCTCGCATAATTTTATCTCAATAAAGGCTATATCGTTACTGCGCTTGCCAGTTACCAATATTCCATCGTTCCCCGTCTATATGGGTAACGGGACGTCAGTTCTTTGTCAGGGAAAATGCTCCTCTATTACCTTACTCATACAGGGAAACTCGTTTAAAACTCATTTATACGTCCTAGATCTGCACGGTTCCGATATCATCCTAGGCGCACCATGGCTTCACTCACTCGGTCCGGTCACCACAGATTATGACAAGAAAACAATATCTTTTCAGGGAGCTAACGAACTGATTATTCTCCAAGCCCATAGTTCCATACCTCTCTCAAAGGCCTCTTACCCACAAATTGCACGTCTCATGTCTTTACAAGGTGAATCGTGTTGTTTTTTGCTGCACACTTCTCCAATTCTACAGGAAAAGGGGTCGTCTGACCCAATAGCAATCCTGCCACCGAATTTTCAAACGTTATTATCACAATATCACATGCTCTTTCAAGAGCCACTCTCATTGCCACCCCACAGGGCTTTGAACCATTCTATTCCTCTAATTCCAAATTCAGCCCCAACCAATGTTAAACCTTTTAGGTATCCGCAATTTCAAAAAAATGAAATCGAAAAAATTGTTAACGAGTTGTTACAGTTAGGATACATCCGTCTGAGTACTTCGAGTTTTAGCGCCCCAGTCATCCTAATTAAGAAGAAGGACAATACATGACGCTTTTGTGTTGATTATAGGGCTTTAAATAAAATATCCATTAAGGATCGTTTCCCTATCCCAACAATCGATGAATTACTGGATGAACTCTTTTTGGCAAGGATTTTCTCTAAATTAGATTTACGTGCGGGATATCATCAGATACGTATGGCCGAACACGACATTCATAAAACAGCCTTCCGTACACACCATGGCCATTATGAATTTACGGTTATGTCATTTGGCTTAACCAATGCACCCTCAACCTTTCAAGCAGTAATGAACACTATTTTTCAAGCCTATTTACGGAAATTCATCGTGGTTTTTTTTTATGACATCCTCGTATATAGCGTTAATGAGGAAGATCATTTTTTCCATCTTACTATAGTCTTTGAATTATTGCAAAAACACCAACTTTTTGCAAAATTTTCTAAATGTCGGTTCCTCACTCGCACCATTGAATTTTTAGGCCATGAAATTTCTAACGGAACGGTATACCCTACGACCTCCAATATATACGCAATCCTTAATTTTTCGCAACCCAGGTCACAAAAAGACATTCGGGCCTTCCTAGGTTTAGCCGGATATTATCGCAAATTTATCAAAAATTTCTCAATATTGGCTGCCCCGTTATCAGATTTATTAAAGTCATCCTCTTTCGTGTGGGGTAATTCTGCCCAAACTGCATTTGTTACAGTAAAGCAACTATTAACCGAAATGCCCATTTTACAATTACCGGATTTTTTCGAAACCTTTTTGTATCGAGACTGATGCCTCTGGTATTGGAATTGGCGCCGTCTTGCTCCAAAATTCTAAACCTATTGCATATTATAGCCGTAAACTCACTGACTTAATGCAACGAAAATCTACTTATGTAAGGGAATTGTACGCGGTCACATCAGCTGTGGCAAAATGGCGACATTATCTCCTGGACATCATTTTATTATTTTTACGGATCATAAAAGTTTGCACAATTTATTAACTCAAGACTTACACACTCCGGAGCAACAGTTGTTCCTGTCAAAGTTACTTGGCTATGATTACTCCATACAATATAAACCGGGCAATCAAAATAGGGTGGCTGACCCCCTGTCCCGCTATACAGCCAGTACTATTTCCCAAGCTACTTTGAACACCTTAACTTCAGTCACTTCGCCCCTACTAGATGGGTTACTCCAAGATTATCAAAATGATGCTTTTACACAAAAATTGATACCAACTATACTCAATAACACCACATTGCCGGACTGGACATTACATGGGAGTATATATATTTTAAACATCGATTGTTCATTCCGGACAATTCGCTAATTAAAAGTTCAATCATAAAAGAAGCGCATAATACCTGTTTTGGGGGGCATTCGGGCATACATGGCACCATGCACATAATACAACAACAATTTCATATCTTCAATTTAAAATCGGAAGTCACTAAGTTTATTAAAGAATGTCTTATTTGTCAGCAAGCTAAACCTACGAATCATTCACCATTCGGTTTATTACAACCCCTACCAACTCCAACAAAATTATGGTCGGATGTAACAATGGACTTTATCACTCATTTGCCAATTTCTAATTCATTCAGCATAATCTTTGTGGTTGTGGATCGTTTCTCAAGGGCAGCACATTTTGCACCCATAAAACCACCTCTCACAGCACCTTCAGTGGCTGCGGTGTTTTGGGATAACGTAGGCAAATTACATGGCATACCCGAAACCATCATTTTCGATCGTGACCCGATATTTTTAAGCAACTTTTGGAAAGATTTATTTAAAATACAAGGCACTCAGCTAAAATATAGTTCCGCATATCACCCTCAAACGGATGGGTTAACGGAACGGGTGAATCGCTGCGTTCAACAATATTTACGCATATTTTCTTTTACACATCCAAAAAATGGTCTTATTATTTAAGTTCAGCAGAATTTCACTATAACACGTCGTTTAATTCAGCGGCTGACATGACCCCATTTGAGGTAATGTTCGGCCGCGCACCTCCTAGTTTACTCTCGTATTGTGCAGGTACCACAAAATTGGAAGCAGTGGAAACTACACTGCGGGAACGTGATGAGCTTATTCAGCATTTACGTGATAATTTACACAAATCGCAACAATGAATGAAAATGCAAGCAGACAAGCATCTCACCGATAAGGAGTTTAAGAAAGACGAGTGGGTTCTACTTCTACATCCGTATCGTCAAACCTCCTTGAAGCGTCCAGCATCGCGCAAACTTTCGTTGAAGTTTTATGGACCATTTCAGATTGAAGAACGCATCGGGGAAACCGCCTACAAGCTTATTCTCCTTGCAGATTCTAAGATTCATCCGGTGTTCCATATTTCAATGCTCAAACCATACTATGGATCTACCTATTTACCAGTTATAACACTACCAAACAAAAGTTACAACAACTGTCCAATACACACACCGCTGACAATTATTAGTCGAAGAGAAATTTACAGGAAGGGGAAAAAATAGCACAGGCTTTGGTCCAATGGTCGGGTTTACCTCCGGCTGACAGCACCTGGAAAGACGAAGACTCCTTGGAAGCAGATTTCATGCAACAAAGCTCAGCGGCCGCCAAGGCCGAACCAGCTGGGAACACTTGGTCATGGAAGAGCACGCGAAAGCGTTTGCCTAGGAGGAAAACTACAGGAAATGAGAAACAGGCATCATCCTTACAGGATTGGACTTGGCGGAAGACTGGAATACGTACCAAGCGGTGTCCTCGCTCTAGTAAAGCTGAGTTGTTCCAGTTGCTGCACTATCCCGTCAACCTGCAGGAAAGATCAAAGATTCACCATCGCAAGCCACCAGACCTTCGAGCAGCATCTACCCGGAGAGCATCTTCGTGTTCCACATCGATGTACCGACTATCACCGGCTCCAGCTGCACATTCCGCCGTCTTCCCGAAAAACTCCGCCTTTAGGGTTGGTTTTGGAGCGTACAAGCAGTCCAGCAATGAGGACATTGCTTTAAGGAGGGAGCAGATGTTACGACCGTCCGTTCGTCACTTGGAATCGAACGAAGAGGAGAGTGCCAGCTGTCAAAATTAAGCAATGTATTTGTACCGTTAATTGTGTACCGTTACTGGTAGTTTATAAATGGTTAGTTGCTGTAATTATGGATTAAGGAATTAATAAAGTTACCTTCCCTAAACTCGTCTTCTTCCGTTTCCCCTTTCCTCTGTTCTTTCCCCCGCCAGTAATGGCTTCTTCCGGCTACTGCTCAACTCCGTAACCACCTCCATCAGAGAGCAACTGGGAAGCCATGTAAACATGTGTGTTGAACTGATAAGCCACCTAGAAGCAAGAATCTGACAGCTTGGCAATCTGATTACCACATTTAACATTCATTATGTAATTAGCTTGCCGTTCTTTCGGAAATCATATCTTCCTTCTCTCCTTCCTTCTTTCCCCCTCCTAGGTAGAAACCCAATGCATTAATGGTGCTTTCGTTGAGTTCTCTCTCTCTCTCTTTGAGTTTGATTAAAAACATCATTATCATAGAATGTATGTTTGGCAAGACAAAGGTTATGACCTCTTCCAAGAAAATAAACTAGTTTTGAGCATAAAATGCATGAATTTTTTTAAGTGTGGTCGGGCATTCACAAATCACTGTTCATGACCACCGCGCTCATGACCGCCAACACTGTGCCAACAAAGCCTATATATTAAGGATGCATTTGGCGTAGCTTATCGCAGCTTATTTGCTTCGATGAGGTTGGAAAAAAACGTCATTGTCGTAGAATGTATGTTTTGTATGACAAATGTTACTACCATTACCAAAAAAAACTAGTTTGGGGCATAAGATTTTGGTATGACAATGACATTTTTGTCCAACCTCACCGGAGCAAATAAGCCGCGCCAAACGCAGTCTAAGTCAAACGGCAATTCTCACCATTATGACACTAGAGTGCATGATGCTAAGCAGAACCAACATCACTGTGCATGGAGCAAACACGAGAAATAGCCTAAGAAATGAAACAACACGACGCCCTGATTTCCAAGAATTTAAGGCAATGCAAGATTCTTCTAGCAAAAGATTTCATTCTTTTGATTTGGCCTTTCTAGAATTTCTATCCAGACCTCAGTTTCGTTATATGGAAGGATAGCAGCCCTGATGCATGCAAAATTTCAAATAGCTTTAGCGGGTGGATGAGCTGGAGTAATATTTGTTGGGCAGGTGTAGTTTTGTCTTCGGGGCTACTTTCATTTTGTATAAATAATGAGCGGGAGATTGGGCTTGGTATGAAAACATTTGTGATTTCTCATTCTGTTTAGTGCTCTCACTCCAGTGAGTTGAGAAGGCGATCTGTTCAAGGGCTTGCCCTTAGGATTGTATATGTCTGTCTGCACTTGTTAACCCCTGCCTTCCATTGCTTGTAATTCTGATTGTTCTTGTTAGTGAATTGGTTCATTGTGCTTGCAATTGAGGCTATTGTTAGTTGTTAGAGCTTGCCAATTATTTGGATCTTAACAAGCCCGGTTCCAACCACAAAGATATGAGGGTGAATCCTCATGCTCGTCACATATGGACGTCATCGAGCTACATTACCGGGGAATTCCTCTACTGGATCATAATCGGCTATAAAACTGTCATTAACTCGTTTTGCTTCTGGAGGCTCTTCCGATTGGATTTTTCAAGGTGAGTATTTCAGGTATATTCAGTTTAACCAAATGAATTTATGATTATTGCTTCTTTGGGCTTGACAAACTCGCATCAAGATGGTATCAAGGTTTGTGTGCGATGGATTATATGCGGATTGACATTCGTTCGTTTGTTCATGTTTTAATAGTCTAGGGTTTACCCCTCCAACTTTGAGGATCCCATAGGCTTTTAACTAAGGCTTCGTTTGGGGGGACTTATTTTCACCAGTCAAGTGGTTACGACCGCATGAATCAGACCTTATTTATGGTCCGATTCATGCGGTCGTAACCGCATGACCGGTGAAAATAAGTCCCCCAAATGGAGCCTAAATTAACCAACTCTCTAATGTTTCGGATTATCAAACATCTTTTGAAGTCTTGTCTTCCAGCGTTTCTGGCATAATTAGGTGGAGGAATTCTCAGAAGTGTTAGATTTTCGAACAAGTCTCGCAGAAACTTGATGAGAGGGGCTCTGTAAATCACAATTATTTTATTTCTTGAGGGGCAATTAATTCTTACGCGAGTTGCGATATGAGAGGAAAAGGTTACACCCTATCAGAGAGGACCTTAATAATCTAAATAGTGGAATTTTTAAAATTCAGAATGATTCCCTTCAATAAATCATAACTCCAAAATAACTCCAAATTTATTTCTTATATCAGTAAACGGAAGCCCTCCCATATCACACTAGCATTCAAGGAATTAAGAATATAGCTGGGGATAGAAAAGAGGAATTGAGAATATAGCTGGGGATAGAAAAGAGGGAGGATAGGATAGCAACCCTTCAGTTTATAGCCATTAAAACAACCCCCAAAATGACACATTTTAAAAGTATTTTAACTATAGAAAATCCCTCTTTAATGATGTATCACATTACTCAAGCCAGCATAGTAGGCTTAAAAGAGCGAAATAATTCATTATAGTCCCATGATAGGGTCAGGGTTGGCCATATTTGCTGGAAGCAGTCAGCAATCCAGAGAGTTAAAACATGGAAGTTTAAGGTTCAAATACAGCCCCATGAGTTCAACTAAAGCCTCATGACATAAACAATTCATCAATTAGTTCCATCAGCCACCATTTAAAGGAAAAGAAAAGGAAAAAAGGACAGCACCGTACTTCCCATAATCTGCATCATTGGAGATAATGTGAAGAAAAGACATTTTCATAGAATACGTTTCCACGGTCAAGCAAAGGCCTGATGAAGCAAAACTAAATTACTTCTAACATGAATTAGGCATGCTAGATGTTACTGGATAAGCCCTTATAAAACTCAGTAAAATATCAATCTAACACTCTTCATAAGAAATAATTATAATAACATTGTGTAATAACAAACACCTTCCTAATATTAACTAAAAACTAACCACAGATAACCTTAAAAATTTGCAAAATCAAACTTAGAGAAAAACAATTTCATTCTCAAAATAAATCTATTCTACAATTGTCAACCAGTCGATCACCGATCATTGATCTATTCCTCTAAATCAATGACTGACCCTATCTACAAACTATCCGCATCAACCTCTAATCAAACCCAATAATCGATTGCCGATCACTTAGCGACTCAATTGATGACCGACCACTGATAACCTTTGAGTAATGAAGAGTATGACATTTCATTATCCTCCGCCCACCATCCACTGTTCGATTTGGTTGCTCCAATTAGACTTACAAGTCTATTACAACACTCTTACTTAGTAAATGCCAATCTACCACTTGCTTTACTTGTTTCTATATAAATCATTCACCGTTAGATGACACCTTGCACTTTCTATTATCATTCCTTTTGTGCAAACTTTCACATTCAAACTCTCTTTCCCTCTCTCTAACTACCTGATCCTTCAAGCAATGAAGAAGCTTGACCCTGAGTTCAAAATCTATTTGAAATCTTTGGACACCTGTGAGAATGATTTCAACGAGTTTTTCAACTTGTAAAGGATGATGGACTCAAGTTATACTTCAAAAGAGGACAAAAATCCATCACTCAGATGTAGTGATGTGAACCGAACTCTATGGCTGTAGTTTTGAAATATAATAATTGTAATCTTTTAAAATAAATGCGACGCACGGGGACTTCGCGGGATATTTCTAACGAATAAAATGACCTAGGTGTTGCTCGCGAACGTAAGGCTACCGCACGTGCATGATAACGTCACAAATACTAAATTCACAAACATAGCAATTAGGTGCAGCTATTCCAGATATGAGAATAATAGTAATTAGGAGATGACGATTAACTAGGGAAAGCTCCAACAATTAACTATTCATTTAAGTTTAAGCATATAAATGAACTGTAGGACAATGAGGAATTCAAGAGGTTACCACAGGAACAGAATGGCAGCAACGGAGGGGTCTCCTAGAAGGATGAAAAAGGGGCAGCTAGAGGTACTTGGGCTGCTGGAGGTTGCCGGAAAAGTGACAGGCCGTGGAAGAGTCGCTGGAAGTGGATAAAGGCTCTGCTGCAGAAGTGAGGTAGGGAGAGGTGGAGTCGGTGGCTGGAGGAAGAGGAAGGTGTATTCCCGTCGGAGTCTTCGGTCGCAGGAGGGCACCGGAGCCCACTGGATCTGGCTGAGGACGGAGGAGGGGTCGCCGACGCCTAGGTATGCTCAGCGAGGTCGCCAACGGCTGGGGGTGGCTCTATAGGCGGCATCATCAATGAAGAGGGGCTCTAGAATGGTGTGGGTTGTCGGAGGTTGCCGTCGGGGAAGGGGAAAGCAACAGGAGATCTCGCCGGCCCGGGAAGAACCACCAAGGCAGTGCCGGAACCAAACGGGGTGGGGGAAAGGAAGGAAAGTCGGTGTCGGGCCTTCCGTCGAGTAGGCAGGCGGGGGTTGTCGCGGGTTGAGAGCGGCGCTGGGAGAACGACAACAAGAAATAAATTCATGTTCGTTCTATTCCAGCCGGTTTCAATGGGAGGGGAGGGCTTGTTTATATAGCAGTGGAGATTAGGGTTTTTAACTTTAGAGGTTAAGTGGGCTTCCAATAGATGGGCTTTTGGAGTGGGTTGGCAGAATGCTATGAAATCAGACTTAACTTGAAGGCTTTAGCAATTGTAAATGTGGGGGATTTCAGGCACGGGCCGATTGTAGGCATAAGGGATGCACAAATGAAAAGAGTTAATTAATTTGCTTTCCCAATGAACCTACCTCCTAAATTACCGGACCTATGCATTTAGGGTCTCGTTGATCGGTCACACCAACAAGGCAAACAAAAATTGCGCGAAAGTGTGCGTGATACAAAATTATCATCCAAGCGCTAATAACACGCGCAATACAACTCGACATTACACAATAATCCAAAAAATGCGCAAAAGTGTGCGCTATAATAATGAAAGACATGTGCAATAATAATAAAAACGAACGACGCGGGTTGCATCAATTCTCCCAGGGTTGCAAGAGCTCGACCTCGACGAGACTCGATGTGACCTGCAAGTTGAAAGTTCAAGCGTTGATCGAGAAATGCTGCAAACTTTCTTGTTGATGCTGTCGCTGCGACCCAAAACCTGGAAGTAACCTCTCATCCCCAAAAACTCGCAATCCATTAGTCAAATTTTTATGTCAAATATTCAATTAAATAATAATTATTAGAGCTTTCAGAGGATGATAGGGCAGTGTGAGGCAAATATGAGGCAGGGGAAAAACAGGAAACAAGAGCAAGGTAGGACGTAAAGCAGTAGGCAAGCGTGATCAACCTGTGAAAATAATTCATAACGCAACATACGCTCGCCCGATAGACACCTACGAACGTTTGCTAGACCCGGATCGAATACCGTCCTAATTTCACCTGATAAAATTCCGCTCGAGTCACAAATTTTAACAGATCCCAAATTTATCGTGTAAAATTTTCCATAAAAATCCCTTGAAACGGGTGTCCCGATGGGGAGTAAAATATCTAAGTATCGTCTCGGCTCCCTCAATACAAATAGACCTAGAAGTTTCAGACCTCGAACGATGGTGAGGTGGTGGTTCAACATGCTCGTTTACAATTAAAGAGATGTGGACTAAATGCGTGCTAGTCGAATACGTAATCGATGAAAGGTGGTGTCTCGAGGGCCACAGGAGAGGGGCCACCAAACACATTGTTTGTGGGCTCAAGGTTTTATGGCGGTAGTGTGATAAGAAAGTCGGACATATGACGAACGAGTTTAATTCTCCTAAGAGGGAGGCATCATCACCAATCAACTCCTCTGGAGAAGAGAGAGTGATGATGTGTCATCCGAGGTGGGTGACACATCACTAGAAAGGCCTTCTCCCTGGAGCGGGGCTCATGAAACAACTCGGCGACTGAAGGATGTGAGTCAATGTGGGCAAGTGGACACACCATGTCAATCGGGATGAAGGGATGAGAGGAAAAAAAACTCATCTTCCTAGAATCTGGAGACCTCCTCGACTAAAGAGTGTTGTCTCGGGAAAGAACCTCCGACCGGTCGACCGTGAACCGGCCCAGGTCCGATCCGTCAGGCTCTAAACCGGACCGCTCAGAACCGGGTGGTATGTGTGAGTCCCATACGACATGTACAGTCAGGGTGATAAAGTGTACGCGTAGGAGAAAGCTTTTCCCTTCGATTCCGAACAGGGGCTCAGGAGGAAGAATCTCCTCGACCGAAGTGAGTGTTACAGTGGGGGTGGGTGGAGCCAAAGTGCTCGTCGTGAAACTGACTAGATGTGAGGACAATCAAAACACCTAACCTCGGGTTCCACTATATGATATGAAGTGGGAAAGTATGCAGGACCAGCATAATGCATGCGCATGGACACCGCGAGGTTGTGAATAGAGGTGCACAACCCACTCAGAATCTACTTGCGGTCTGCGATTGACGCACTCAACTCTTTCAGCAAAGCTTTAATACGCGCATCTAAATCATCTATTTTTTAACGAAAAAATCTAAACCTAGAATCTGAAAACGACCGGCGCTTGCCTATCCCACGATAGGAGTGAGATATCTCAGCAGTCACACCAAACTGTCGTGAACCGAACTCAAGGCTGTAGTTTTGAAATATAATAATTGTGATCTTTTAAAATAAATGTGACGCACGGGGACTTCATGGGATAATTCTAACGAATAAAACGACCTAGGCGTTGCTCGTGAATGTAAGGCTACCACACATGTATGATAACGTCACAAATACTAAATCCATAGGCATAGCAATTAGGTGGCAACTATTCCAGATATGAGAATAACGATAATTAGAAGATGACGATTAATTAGGACAAGCTCCAACAATTAACTATTCATTTAAGTTTAAGCATAAAAATGAACTGTAGGACAGGAGTTTGAGAGGTTACCACAAACAAAATGGCAGCAGCGGACGAGTCTCCTGGAAGGATGAAAAAGGGGTAGCTAGAGGGAGTTGGGCTGCCTGGAGGTTGTCGGAAAAGTGACTGGCCGTGGAAGAGTCACTGGGAGTGGATAAAGGCTCTGGCGGCAGAGTGAGGTAGGGAGAAGTGGATTCGGCGGCTAGAGGAAGAGGAAGGTGTGTTCCCGTTGGAGTTTTTGGAGGAGGTCGCAGGAGGGCACCAGATCCCACTGGATCTGGCGGAGGACGGAGGAGGGGTCGTCGACGCCTAGGTATGCTCAGGCGAGGTCGCCGGCGGCTGGGGGTGGCTCTACAGGTGCCGACGTCAACGAAGAGGGGCTCTGGAATGGTGCGGGTTGTCGGAGGTTGCCGTCGGGGAAGGGGAAAGCAGCTGGAGATCTCGCCGGTCCCGGGAAGAACCACCAAATGCGGCGCCGGAACCGGACGGGGTGGAAAGGGAAGGAAAGTCGGTGTCGGGCCTTCTGTCGAGCAGGCAGGCATGGGGGGGGGGGGGGGGGGGTTTCGCGGGTTGAGAGGGCGCTGGGAGAACGAAACAGGAAAATAAATTCTTGTTCGTTCTATTCCAACCGGTTTCAATGGAATGGGATGGCTTGTTTATATAGCAGGAGAGATTAGGGTTTTTAATTTTAGATGTTAAGTGGGCTTTCAATAGATAGGCTTTTGGAGTGGGCTGGCAGAATGCAATGAAATCAACTTAATTTGAAGGCTTCAACAATTGTAAATGTGGGGGATTTCAGGGCACATGCCGATTGTAGGCATAGGGGACGCCACAAAATAAAATAGTTAATTAAATTTGTTTGCCCTAATTAACCTACCTCCTAAATTACCGGATCTATGCATTTAGGGTCTCGTTGGCCGGTCACACCAACGAGCTAAACAAAAATTGCGCGAAAGCGTGCACGATACAAAATTAACATCCAAGCGCTCATAACACTCGCAATGCAACTCGACGTTACACAATAATCCAAAGATATGCTAAAGTGTGCGCTACAATAATAAAAGACACGTGCAATAATAGTAAAATGATGCGACGGGGTTGCATCATGTAGTACAATCCTCTTTTCTGCCAACCAGACATTTAGTCACTGAGAGCTGATATTACCCTTACACAGATTTCTCAAGAATTGATTCACAATTGGTAACAACAATGCACGAGTAGGAGGAAGTTAACACATCTAATGTAGATGGTGCCAAAACCATCATGATGTATGCTGGATAAAAAAACCCTCGGTGCGTGTTCCTGCATGGGTATACGGAAATATAAACACATATATATATATATTGACAAGTGCTCGATCCCTCGAGCAATAAAAGTTGTGAGAAAGTATCGTCTCTGTTCCACAGAGATTAATTGTGTATGGCAGAATAACAATTAAAATCAATGAAAAGCAACTAATGAATTAAAAATATATAATTAAAAATAACAATTAAAATCTAAATTTGAATACTACTAGGATTAAGAGTTAGGGTGATTGTTTCATAATACAATTGTTAATTAAGATTAATAATGAGTGAAATGATTGTTTTTTCGAAGGTTTTTGTGTAAATGACTATGAGATTTTCTAAGTACTTCTATACGGTGAAACTCTTTGGTGTGAGTGAATCGATTATTTAGAGATTCAATAAAGTCCCAATGCACAAAGTATCCCCGTGCAGTGAGGGTGCAAGAAAGGGTCTCACCGCAAGGGTGAAATATAGACAAACCTCACCCTGCATTTTTTGCAGGAGGCTGCTTTCTGGCATGTGTATGGCACACGGGCCCTGTGTTTGGCACACGCCTTTTTGTAGGATGTGTTTAGAAACACAGACATACTTTGGGCCATGCATTTTTTGCATCGTGCCCCCGTGTCTTTGTTCATAACTCCCCATTCAATATGTCTAATTTAGCTCCATTAAGCTATATTTAGCTCCCAAGTACTCCTTCCTCAAGTCATTTAACAAAAGTAAATCAACAATCCGTAAATCCATCTCTAATTCAATAAAACACGAAATTTGAATGCCAAATATGGTGAAAGGAGGACAAATAAGTATCACCTCTTTGTTGTTATCAAACTTCTGGCAGATATATTAATAAAATGGTTTATGTTAAAGAAATAATCCTATGACACTATGGGTCAATGTATGACTTAGATTGTTTGTGAACTAAAATAGCTGAGAACATTGATAAAGGATTTTGGACACTTATTGTAGACCATTGTCCATGTACTATGGCAATAAAGCCACTGCTTACATATCTATCTTTCATGAAAGAATTAAACATATAGAGATTGTTCGTCATTTCATTTGGGAAGAAATTATCAATATTAGACAGAATATGTACTTCATTTGTTATACTGACAGACAACTTCACCAAAACTCTTGTTACTTCTTTTTCAGCAATTTGTACCAAACTGAGCATGGTCTCTCTCTCTATCTCTCTCTCTCTCTCTCTCTCTCTATATATATATATATATTATATATATATATATATATATATATATATATATCTATATATTGGTTTGGAATATATAAGCACCCCTCAAGCTTTTTTAAGGCTAAAAAAACTTGAGTTGGTTCTCTCATAATAAATATCGGAATTAGACAAATGATATATGCATTTCATGTAGCCAAGAACCTCCCCTGAGATCTACAACTTTTATGTTGAACATTTTTCCAAAAAAATCTGCACGGTTTAGCCCCCTGGAATCTGACCCCAAAGGTGGTGGCTCGAATTTTGAAATTTATTATTATTATATTCATTTCGAGTCAGCAACCTTTCGAGGAGATTCGGCCAAACCGTGAAAATTTTGAAAAATTGTTCACATGAAGTTTTAGATCTCATTCTTGGCTACAAAAATGCATATATTATTCGTCATATTTCCGAGCATATATTGTAAGAAAAGCAGCTCAAGTTTTTTTGACTTAAAAAAGCTAGAGCTATATATGTTATTCTTGCTTGAGTGGTAAGTGTTAAAGCCCCATTATAATCTTACTCTTTTTAGTCCTACGCCTAATGAAAATTGTTGTAAAACCCTCAACTCTCTATATGAGGTAAGTTTCAATGTAATATATACATGGAAAGGAATAGTACAATTTTACATTTCAAGTGTCAATATATGCTGCTAATCTGGGTAGATATTTGCACTGTGATTATGTTTTTTATATTGTGATGGTGTTGATTTAAACAATTTGATGTCGATCTGAGTAGATTTGATGCCGATCTGAGTAAGAATTGGTAGTGGTGGAGCTCTCTAGAGGGTTTTACTGATCACGCTCTTGAAATCAGTGTTTTAAGCTGTTTCTGGATAGCGTCGGTGCTGTATTAAATAAGCTTATTTGGCAGCTCAGCTTTCGATATTGGCAGCCCAGAAAAGTATAAAAAAACATACATATATGGCAACCCAAAATGCGGAACGCGTTTTGAAAATAGGTCATTTATTTTTAGAAAAATTAACATGAAAATTGTAGTCTTTCTTGTTGAGTAATATAGTAGACCTTGTTCAAAAGGCGCGGAGCCCGGGCGGAACTATGCAATTCGCCCGGGTTCCGCGTTTTTGAAATAGCTCTACATATTACATTTTTAGAATGGTTGTTTGATGATGATTGTGTACTATGTTTTTGCAAAGGGTTGTAAAATGTCATGAGATGCAAAAATGATTTGCAGGACACCTTCATAAAAAGGAGTTTTCTTTTGGAGTTGAGTTTGCAGAGTGGATGGATGTAGAGTTGGAAATCTTTCAATGATCTTAAAATCAAAACCAGACACTATTTCGCTTTGAGGAGAAAATTGTGTGACCGATCGAGGGGACAATTAGCATGCATTTTTGCTTGTGGGGCCGAAGATGTGAAATCAGTCTCATAGGAGATTGAATGTTTGCCCTGGAGATTGAAAAATGATCCCCTAGGTGATCAAAATGATCTCCAAAGAGATCCTCTGGACAGACAAACATCATGTCCAGATACCAGCCCCAAAATTTTTGCCTCTTTGAGAGGAAATATTTTTGGGTCAGTAGCCTGACCATGAGCATGGTCCGGAGAGCCAATGAGAAGCCCCAAAATGCGCCGGTCCCGCGCAAAAGTGTATGGCACAAGCCATAAATCCGCGGGCCCCACCTCCTTTGCAGGCTTCTCATTGATGCATGACCATGAGCATTATCAGGCTCCTGACCTAACTATTACTCCTTTGAGAGGGAGAGTTGTGGCAAATGGTCACCAGCATATCATAATGATTTGTATTACACATGGCATTAGCACTTCAAATGCAAATCAATCCAAAATTAAAATTTTCAACATATTAAAATATCATAAATATTTGTATAAATTAAATAAACAAATTTGTTTTATCTTTCATTTTATTTTCTAATATATATAGAACATAAGGTTATTTTATTTCTTTATTGAATAATGTTAAAAAAAAACTAATTTTCTCAAAAAATAAATAGTTTTATCTCAAATACACCTCACTTATTGGCAAATAGCTTAACTCACTTCAATGTATCTCAAATGCGCATGGAGAAAAACAAAATATAAGATACTTCTTTCTATCATAAGACGCAAACACTAGAGCTCGGACCCAAAAATTTACGAGAAATGGAGCACGGGGAACGATAATAAAAATGCCAGGCCAAACAAACCATATAATCTCTAAACAGCAGCTGTTGCTAATTTTCTTGTGTTCCACAGCAACCTTTGTTTCTCATGAATCCAGTGTGTTGACAAGAGACAACATAAAGATAACACTCAATAAATGATGCAGAGGAAAGCATACTTTGTGCAGCCTTCTTATATATTATTAATAACTATAGTTTAGGATTTAGGGAGGCATTGCTTTTCCAGTTGTTGATGGCTTGGTCTACTGTCGCCTTCGCCCTCCGCACTTCCTCGGCTGTAAATCTGTGCTCAACGATGCCCAGAGGACCAGGCCGCAGCACATCAGCTACAGTTTCCACATCACGCTCCGTCTGCCTGTGCAACCAAACCAAATATAAACACAGTTATGCGGGCGGGGCACAACGTTAAACATGAATTGCGTCGAGTTGGGCATGAAGCGCCCCTAGTTCGGGGGCCATTGACAGTGGGCCACGCACAACAAACCTGATCACCTAAACCAGCAGGAGATGGTGATACGTGTCCCGCTCATAACAACGCATACCTCATTGCAACGGTCCTCCGCAGGGCTCTCAGTTTCAAAGGAGGATTCTCGCTTTTACATTTGGCTCTAGCTCGACTCGGGCATTCCTCACACGACGATTACATAGCACCCAAATAATGTACTTAAAGTTGAAAGTTTTCACAGCATGCTTTATCTGGCCGCACGGTTTGGTGAAAATTTATAAATGTAAACCAAATTGTTTGATTTGAACCTCCAGTGCTATCAATTAAAGTAACATAACTGTTCAAATATCTCTAGAAACCCATAAATGTTGATGAAGAAGGAAGAAAGCTGAAAGAAAACAAAGTCCAGTGTGATATCTGAGTTCAGACTACCTCAACAGCTTCGAAAAGTTAGTAAGTAAAGGTAGCCATGAAAAGGACATCGCAATAAACTTTTCTGAAATTCTTACTCAAAGACCTGAAAGTGGAAAGAGCATATAAATTGAGAAAAAAAGCAACCAAGCAAAAAAGAAGTATCATTTCAACAAAACAATGTAAGCCGACATAAATCACTTCTGACATTCATGCTATATGAATCCAGCAATGGCCCCATAGCATATGTAATGCAAATTGTCTTCCTACTTCATAACATAGTATGAATACAAGTACTAAAGAATATAAGTTTGAAAAATTATTCAACAATGCACTTTTCTCTGGGATTGAATGAAAAGTTTATTGAGGTGGATAGCTTCATAATATAAGCTTTGGATTGATAGATTAATAAGAACTATATATATATATATAGTGTTTTAAATATTGGATGTCGGACACATATCGGATTGTGTTTTAAAATGTCGGATGTTAGAAGTCGGAGACATGTCGGGGATATTTTAAAATATCGGATTTCCGTATATTATAAATAAAAATTTATTTAATGTATACTAACTATAATTATATGTTATAAAAATAGAAAAATAATATAACAAATAGATAAAAAATGAGTCATTTATATTATGAAATAAATTTAAATAGTATATAAGAAAAAATATTATTAACAAATACAAAATAATACATTGTAAAATATATTTAATACTATACACTAATTTTATTTTGATAACAATAAGTTTATTGCAAATAAAAAAGACTTAAAAGTTAAAAATACTTGATTTATTATAAGTTTTTTCAAACTTATAAATTTATATTAAAAATATGTAACAATCATCTAATAAATGTATTAAATATTTTCCTATTTTTTATAATATGAAATTAAAAATTTGTGAAATAATTATATAAAATTGATTGCAAGAATAAAACATTAAAAAATTGAAACAATAAATTTAATCGATTTAAACATACATAATATAGTATACATAATATAGAATCCATATGCGATTTAAATATATGATATTTGTCTGCAAATATAACATAAAATAAAATATCGGGTGATATATTTAAAAGTCGCGTCGGCTGATATATCGGAAAAGATCAGACATGTCGGCCTATATTTTACAAAATGACATAATCTATTATTTTGAGAAAAACATATCGTTTTCCTCTAAAAAATGACATGTCGGGAGACATGTCGGACATGTCGCAGGACATTTAAAACAGTGTATATATATATAGATAGATATATAATATCAACTTTAATGTTAAGGTAATAACCTTACTGAAGACGTACCATCAAAATCAAAGTGTAACAAAAGGCAGTATGTGTGACCAAATCACTTCATCTAAAAGCTTTAAAATTATGACATTAACTGTTCTGGTAGTTTCTGTAAATGACATGATATTGAATACACCATGAATGCTAAAAATTGGTAAAAATAGCAACTACAAGGTTTAGCAACCATCATTTAGGCTCAGTTTGGGAGGACTTATTTTCAGCGGTCAAGCGATCACGACCGCATGAATCGGGACTTAATTAAGGCCTGGTTCATACGGTCGTTACCGCTTGACCGGTGAAAATAAGTCCCCCCAAACGGAGCCTTAGTTGATGAAAGAAACCAAGGTAAGGAGAAAAAACTATTCCTCACAATTTATATCCCAACTTCATTTTCATTCTATAATGTGTTACACAGACATTTGAAATCTATTTTGAGTCAACCATTTTTCACAAGTTCTACCTACAACTCTTTTTTCTCTTAATCCTTCAACATTAATTCTACCTATAAATTTTACTGATGAATCTTCATAATCAACTAGGATGCCTTCAATCTTTTTATATAATAACAGAAAATGCCCAGGTGGTTTTTGAAAAAAAAAAGGTTTCCTTCAGCATAACAGCAGACATAGCAACGGAGCGCTACATGTGTTGTTTTCAACGTCGGGTTTCCGTAGTTTTATGTTAACGTAATGCTAATTTCCAATAGCCTTATAGAAATTATTTGAGGTCGGCTTTATAATTCCTCATTCTACATTGATTATCATCATTGATCTTATCCTGACCCAGAAACACATTAATAAGGCTGGAATGGCAGAAACAAGGAATGATTGATTTTAATCACTATAGTTCTTCATTTTTATATATTGTTGAACAAAACTTTAGCAAATATATCAATTTCCAAATAAAATTTATTATAAATATAATCACTTGTTCAATACTTTCAAGTATGTTATATCAAAAGTTCAGTCATATTGCATGTTATGAACATTCTATACACATCATCACAGGGCACAGCAATTATGTTATGAACATTAAGGCTTCATTTGTTTTAGCGGTGACGGATCGATCCGGCGGATGGAAACGGAAAGTTCGAACCGGAGGGGGGAGGTGGCTGCTCCAAACGAAGCTTTTTGGGGCGTTTCTCAAGGCGGGTGGGCGGGTGGAAACGGAGCAAACGCCGCCGGAAGTTTATTTGTTTACCCTCCTTCCAGCGGCGTTTGCCCAAAACGGAGTTGCGAAACGCCCAAACAAATAGAGCCTAAGTAACAATAACACTTACCACGTCTTCAAACAATAAGGCTTAACAAGTCACATACTACTATCAAGAGTACAACTGAAGGCAAATCAATCAGCTCAAACAATTAGATTACAATATACAATTATATGCAACTCGTCAGTAAACAAAATATTATTTAAGTTGATCACGCAAAGACTGATTACTTAAGTTGATCACACAACTCGTCAGTACATTATACAATTATAAGCAACTCGTCAGTACATTCATGGCTCATAAACAAAATATTACTTAAGTTGATCACGCAAAGACTGATTATCATTACATTAACACAATACATTCACGCACACATCTACTCAAAACAAATAGAATCATGATTGTTATTGTAGAAACACACCAAAAGGGAGAAATACAAATAAGATTTTAATAATTTCTCAATTAATTCTCTTGATACATCATATGTATTTATACATATGTATAGGAGGAGAAGGGAGAGCCAAAACTCTATCCCAAGATGTGGGACTAATTCCTAAGAGAGCTTTACATGGGCCTTCAAGATGGGTCTTCAAGATGGGCTTTCTTTATACTTTTTTCACCACTCTCCCGCAAGTTGGAGCATACAAGTCGTAGGAGCCAAGCTTGGACAAGAACTGAAAATATAAAGGTCTTGGAAGAACTTTTGTAAGAATATCAGTTACTTGTTCTGCAGTAGGAACATGTCTCAAGTCCAATTTCCTGAGTTGAATCTTTTTCCAAATAAAGTGACAATCAATCTCTACATGCTTGGTATATTCATGAAACACAAGATTTTTGGTAATATGAATGACAGCTTCACTATCTCAGAACAAGGTGGCAGAAGAGGAGAGTTTGACACAGGTCTCTCAGAAGGCTTTCTAGCCATGTGAGTTCAGAGACGACAGAGGCCATTTATCGATACTCAGCTTCTGCAGATGAGCGTGCAACGACAGATTGCTTCTTGCTTTGTCAGGTTACAAGATGTCCGTCAAAGTATGTGCAAAAATAACTTGTATAACGACGATGCATAGTAGTTTATAGCATGCATAAACCTACTGTTGAATCAGCTCCATGCATAGTATGCGCCTTTGCCAATGATAGTCCGCGTCCGCCGATCCTGTATGACAAGAAGATGTGAATATGACAGAGCAATCAAGATCATTAGTAAGGTGACTAACAGAAAGTAAATTGAATGGGGAGCTCGGAACATGAAGAGCCGAGCGAAGTGAGATCGACGGGTTGAGAGAGAGGTCCGCCGAGCCGGAGACGGGAACCGTCGCCCCATTAGCCACAGTGATACACTTCGGATGAGGAGAACCCGAGTACTGGGCAGGCCGTCGCGAGGTAATGTGATGAGTGGAACCTGAGTCCACGATCCAACACGGACTGATGGATAAACAAGCAGTACTTGTGTTGGAGACGGAGACAATGGAGGCAGAGGGCGGGTTGAGTAGCCCCTGGAGTTGCTGGAGCTGGAGACGAACAGCCTCAAGGTCAGGAGGGGAGGCAGAGGAGGCGTCAACAGCAACAGAAGCCGTCGGACGAGAAGGATAAGCAATCTTCCGATAGCAGGTCGCCTCAAGGTGGTCGTCCTTACCGCAGTAGGAACACTTCGGCCGACCCCGGCCACCGCGCCCACAGCCCCGAGATCCCGAACGTCCGCTACGAGCGGAGGTAAGTGGGAAAGGTAGGGGACGGGGCCGCTGAAGAAGGGTCAGGGAAGAAGGCGCAGAAGTATTCGGAGGAGGTGATACACGGAGGAGCATGGAGCAAACATAAGAGGAAGACGGTGTTGTGGGAGAAGCCAGAACCTGAGTCCGAATACTCTGAAGGTGATGCGGAACACGAGCCATCATGATGGCAATGCAGACGGCTTTCTTCTGAGCGCGCTGAGCAGCATGATCATTGGTAGACGGATGATGCTGGCTCCAGGCCTCAGCAAGGGTCTTGGCTCGAGCGACAAAGTAGGTCATGTCCGAAGCCCCTCCAGTGTCGAGAGCGAGAAGATCAGTGAGTATGTCGTATAGATGTTGAAGGCTGTCTCGGCCTGAGTACAAGGAATGCAGCTCATCCCACATAGCTTTGGCAGTTTCGTGATACATGGCCATCTGATAAGGTTCAACATCCAAGAAATTGAGGAGCCAAATCTGAACGCGACCATCATTGCAGAGCCAGTCGTTGGTAGGAGGAGAAGGAGGTGCCTAAGTGAGGTGAGGCAAAAGGCCCTTGGCCTGAAGAACCCGTCGAACAGAATGCACCCAAGGGATAAAGTTCTTCCCAGAGAGAGAAATGGTAGTTATCCGCAGCTCATTGAGGATTTCAGCAGGACAAGTCGGGCTGTCTGCAGGACAAGCCGGGCGGTCTGCAGGCGGACTAGCCGCCGGGCCGGTGGAGTTGACAGAAGATCCCATAGAAGCAGGAGAGTGACCGTTGCAAGTCGGGCGGTCTGCAAGTCGCAGCGACTAGAGACTGTAGCGGATGACGAAGACCGCTGCGAGAAGAACTCGAGACCGCTCGGCAGGCAGTCAAGGAGAAGGCCGCGAGAATCGAGAGAGAAAACCGGGGAAGCTCGAGAGAGAAGACCGCAACCACAATGCGGGAAAAACAAACCGCACGGTCACAGTATGGACACCAGCGGCCAGACGGGCCGCAACCAAAATGCGGAAAGAAGATAGACGGCACGGTCTCAGTTAGCACACCAGCGGTCAGAGCAAAAAGGAGGCCGCGAGTAGAACTTGAGCGGACAGGAAGAGGAAGCCGCGAGTAGAAGAACGAGCGGGCAAGAGGAGGAAGCCGCGAGTAGGAGAACTCGAGCGGTCAGAAGAAGAATCCGTGAGTTAGAGAACTCGAGCGGATAGAAGAAGAGTCCGCGAGTTAGAGAACTCGAGCGGATAGGCAGAGAGGCCGGGCGAGTAGCACCGGAGGAGGGGCCCACAGGTCAGATGATAAAAGCTATAAAAGGAGAGGAAATGATGGAGGAAACTGGAGCCACGGAAGGAAGGTGGAGAGCGAACAAGTCGCTGAGGTCGGAGCGGATAGCGCGAATAGAGAGCGAGTAGGAGCGAATAGGAGCGGATAGCGCGAGAAATCCGCAGAGTCCGCGGTTACAGGCGGTTAAAAAAAATCTAACTGGACAGATCGGAACTTGCCTCTGATACCATGTTGAGAGAGCACAAAAACTTGTATGTATTGCTTGTGTATGTAAATACAAAGGGAGAATACAAATATATAGGAGGAAGAAAGAGAGAGAACAATCATATACATGATGTGGGACTAAAGAAGAGAGAAGATGGAAAACAATAATGGGCTCTTTACATGTGCTTTTCTAACAGGTACAAGTGTAATCATTGCAGGAATATATCAAAATATTATCATACTCATAACTCTAAACAAGTAATCGCAATCTTAAATAGTATACTCGCTCAAAAACTGAATAACAACTGAGACCCACAAGCCTCAATCTCATTAACTACCGCACATACCTCACCCCAGGTCCACAGCACACACCACGAAAGCGGACAGATGGAAACTCAAGTACCATATAGAAATGGTACTCCATATCTAGAACTGAAGCATACATACCATAACAATCCTAATTGCAGGCCATATAATTATTCACAATATAATTTTCATATTCTTAATCTCATCTTGATGTAATTATGCCAACACTTACTGTATACTGATTGGCTTGACCAGATGGCTCCAAACTCAACTATCCACCGCACTAATATTCCTCAGCTTGTCATGTAAGAGTGGCGAGAAAATGATATTGTGATTAATGAAAAACACCGGTCCTTACTCATACATATCCCTTACTCATACATATACTTGAGTAAGGGAAAACCTAAAACAAGAGAAAGGACAAAACCACCCCAACCTGGGGTGAAAATAGAAAAATACTAAACGACTTGATAATAACATTTCACAACTCTCCCCCTCAAGTCGGACGGAAGATATCAGTCATCCCAAGCTTTTGGATATCATCGGTAAACACATCACACATTCACACCCCAAGCTTTTGGTGAACACATCAGTCAGCTGGTCTGGAATGAACAAACGGAGTAACAACTGTTTTCTTATCCAAGTGATTTTTAATAAAATGTCGATCCACTTCAACATGTTTTGTCCTGTCAATCTGTCATGTTGGACCGAGTTATGAGCAATATTAATGACAGCCTTATTGTCACAGAATAAGGAGAAAGGGACTGTCACAGAGAAACCCAGATCCTGTAATACAGTACGCAGTCATAATCCCTCACATAAGCCTTGGGACATGACACGATATTCTGCCTCTGCACTTGACCTGGCCACCACATTCTGCTTCTTGCTCTGCCACGTTACGAGGTTACCACCAACAAAGGAGCAGTATCTTGTTGTGGACTTTCTGTCATCCTGACAACCAGCCCAATCAGTGTCAGTAAAAACCTCAATCTCCAAGTTGTTGTTCCTAGAGAATAAGAGGTCGCGATCAGGAGCTTTCTTTAAATACCTCAGTAGACGATACGCCGCTTCTTGATGTTTGATTCTAGGAGAATGCATATATCTGCTGAGAATATCAACTGCATACGTAATGTCGGGACGTGTGTGAGATAGATATATAAGTTTTTCGACCAATCTTTGGTAACGTGATACATCCGCGTGATCACCATCACCATCTTCATCAATCCTGTGATTTTCCTCCATAGAGATGTTCGCAGGAATACAACCAAGCATACCAGTTTCCTTTAAGAGATCCAATATGTACTTCCGTTGGGATATAAAGATACCCCGCTCAGATCTAACCACTTCGATACCCAGGAAATACCGTAATCTTTCCAAGTCCTTAACTTCAAATTCAGCAGATAGGAGGGTATTGAGGTTGGCAATCTCCTCTGTATCATTTCCAGTAATCACGATGTCATCCACGTAGACAATGAGAACCACAACACGCTAGTCATGTCTCCGGATAAACATGGTATGATTAGAATGGGCTTACTTGTACCCAAACTTGAGCATTGTTGTGAGAAATTTTTCAAACCAGGCACCGAGAGATTGCTTCAGGCCATATAAGGATTTCCTTAGACGACAGACAAGCCCTTCAGCTCCTTTCTTCACAAAACCAGGAGGGAATTTCATGTACACCTCCTCAAGCTCACCATTGAGAAACACAATTTTCATGTCCAGTTGATGAAGTTTCCAGTCCAGGCAAGCTGCACATGATAATAAAACCCGAATAGAGTCCATCTTTGCTATAGGAGCAAAAGTACCAAGACCGTGCACCTGGAGGGGTTCGCCGCAAGGTGGGACCCACGTTAACCATACTAAGATTAGCATTCCAATCTTAGTATGATTCACGATCGGATGGCTTTCTTTCCTGAAGGGAGAGCGGAGATATCTCACGTATGATTTTTGTCCAAGGAGGACATCTCATCTCGAATAGTCTGTGTCCAAGCAGGTATCTCCGAAGCTTCCTGTCATGTCTTAAGAATAACAACTAGAGAAAGGGATGAAACAAAAGTCTGATGAATCAGAGTAAGATGATGATAAGCCACGTGATTAGAAATTGGATATTGCGTGCAAGTAGTTTTACCCTTCTTTACCAAAGCAAGAGGAATATGTAGATCAGCATCATCAGAATCTGATTTCGAAGTCAGCACTGGTAGAGGTGGAGCGGTGGTGACCTGTGTACCTGAACGACGGTGGTATACATGAGGAAAAGGAGAAATCCATCGTATGTAGTACTACTCTCCCACTGACAAAAAACATGAGTCGAGGAAGAAAGTAGGACTCCCCCCTCACGGAAGGTAACATTCATGGTACAGAATATATGCCGGGAGGGGGGGTGATAACAGCGATATCCTTTGGTCGTGGAAGAATAGCCCAGGAAGACACAACGTTGAGCCCTAGGGTCAAGTTTGTCACGTTGAGGTTGGTGCACGTGCACGTAACAGACACAACCAGACACGGGGGTGGCAAATGAGAAGTATGAACCACGCCAGAGGTGGGAGACGGGCTAGAGGAGTAGTAAAGGAGAGGACACGAGAAGGAAGACTGTTGATAAGGTGTGCAGCAGTAAGCACCGCATCACCCCAATAGGTTTTAGGGAGGTGCATCGTCAATAGGAGACAACGAGCAACCTCGAGAAGATGCCGATTTTTTCGTTCGGTCACTCCATTCTGAGTAGATGTGTAAGCACAAGTTTTCTGGTAGATGATACCGTGAGAGGTGAGGTAAGCGTCAAAGGAACTACGATCACCATACTCCTCTCCATTATCACTTCGAAGAACACGGATAGAGGCATTGAATTGATTTTGCACCATTTTATGAAAGACTTGAAACAAGGAAAAAACATCACTTTTTTTCAACAGATAAACTCACGTAGTACGCGAGAAACAATCAATAAAGGTGACGAACCAGCGAAAACCAGTTAACGAAACAACGGGGGACGGCCCCCAAACATCAGAATGTATAACATCAAATGGAGTGCTATTAAGAAAAGAAAGATGTGAAGAGCTCTGTCGCACATGTTTAAACCGATCACAAATATCACAAGAGAAGTTTTGAAGAAAAGATAAAAAACAGGAAATAATTTTTGCAGGTAGACAGAGGACGTATTCGATCTGAGCAGGAGAAGGCGGAACGAGAGGCTATAACACAAGATTGCTCTGATACCAAGTGGAGAGAAAATAATATTGTGATTAATGAAAAACACAGGTCCTTACTCATACATATACTTGAGTAAGGGAAAACCTAAAACAAGAGAAAAGACAAAACTACCCCAACCTGGGGTGAAAATAGAAAAAGACTAAACGACTTGATAATAACATTTCACAACTGTAAGCAAGTCCAACATAGGCACTCTTGTGATATAGGAGTAAGTTCTCATGGGGGAGCATCTCTCTGGATCTCAAGAGTGAAGACATCGTTCTTAAGGGTGAAATACATCATCTGACGCGCTACTACAATCCTAGGCATGTCGTATGAGAAAGTTCCTCCTCCTAGATGGTTTACTCCATAAACCTATACGCTTACGACAACTGTAAGCGCGTCATGTGGGCAAGTCCCCTCCTAGGCACCCACTCGTTAAAGGGAGTTTCCTCTCTTAAGACCTCAGAGTCAATCTTACTTGGGGGTGTAACCTCTACACTATTGTCGAACTTATGTGTATTGAGTGAAAAAAGTTACCATCTAACCACCTACTCCTTGTGGCTGCATCTATGGATCCATGTTGCAACCCTAACCAAAGGAACTCGGACTAATGGGTACCCTCTTTACCTTTTGTCTTTCGCGAGCCATATACTTAATAGTTAATGTTGGTTGATTAATACATCAAATAAAATTTTAAATTTATGAATTCCATTTCACAACATGGCAACAGTCATACAATACAAATTGTATACAATAAAATACACATCAAAACACAATCTATAACTACGTACTATTTTTTCAACATCATGAATCATACTAAGATTAGCATTCCAAGACACGACAAATCAATTAACAAACTGATGGAGAGCCATCAGATCGTGCACCTGGAGGGGTTCGCCGCAAGGTGGGACCCACGTTCATTTATTCGCGCAAGAAGACTTGATCGGATCGCCGATCCAACTCCACGGTTTCGTCTGGCATGTCGCCGCGAGTCAAAAACATACATTAATTTATATTTTTTGGTTTATTATTTATGAATTTTAGTGCCCGACCCCACCGGTCAATCATAGTCGGTAATGGGGAAGCCATAGCTTGGTTTTTCTTATAAATAGGAGTGTTAGGGGTTGAACGAAGCATTGCAGAATTTTGGAGAGCTTTCTTCCCGGATTCCAGCAATCACCCCTCGGTGTCAACGTCGTGGAACTCTTGGTGACGACTACGAGGCACTCAAACTCCTCCCCAAGGTACTACCAATCCATAGCCTTCTTCTTCCCCCTCTGAAACCCTCATTTGCAGCCCCTTCAGCGCCCAAATTCCAAGCCCCTGCTGCTGTCCAGGAAACCCTAACCCTTGGTGATTCTTCTGACGACTGCAGAATTTAGATAACTCGTTAGGGTGAATAAACACATTGAAGTAGTGCTTAGGAACAGGCAAGAGTACCCGGAATAATTGTCAGATCAGTTTGGTTTTGTCATATTTGACGTTGACGTCTCATTTTAGTTAGTTTTTGCATTCTTGCGCTCCGAGCATTTTTTTGGGCAATTAACAATGGGTCTTGAATGGGATCAATGTGAAGATTGTGTGTTGGAGGTTGAATCACATGGCCATGGCGATGTACGCGCACTCGCATTTCTCTTAGCTTTAGCATTTGTACAGCTCTTGCGGACCGCTGCATTGCAAGTTGTTGCGTTCTTTTTGAATCCTCGGCATACCCCGCTTTCGAGTTCGAGAAGTCTACAAATATGAAGAAAGTAACATTATTTATACCGTAGTCGTTGAAATATATGTGGAGAGGCGGGGTATTTACGAATCGCGGGTTGCAAGGGAGCATGGACGGCCAAGTTGTTTTGGGTGCTTTGATTGCAAGTCACCGTAGATGTATTCGTTTTGTGTCGTCGCCTATGTTGAAGGTGTAAAAATCGAGCCCTTCTTGCAGTTCGCTGCACATCTTGTATAAGTCTTCTCGTTGTAGCAGTTGGCGGTAAATGACTGGAAGAATGTCTTGAGAGTTGGACATTAGTGTGTAGATTTGACATTTGTGTACGTAGATATCTACGTCTTGCATTTCTCTGCTCACGTAGTTGTATAGTTAGTGGACGTATTCGGGATGTGCTTTGCATTTCCTCACTAAGACATGATATTCCAAGCACTTGTACTCGGCAGCATTTGAAAAGATTCTTTCCATTGCAAAAACGAAAAAAAAAGAGTGAATTTTTTTAAAAGTCGAATGGAATTACCTAGAGAGAGGAACAACATATAAAAAAAATACTTAGAATTAAATTCCGAATGGCAAATATGTACAAAATTATCGAAATTACCAAAGTAGAGGAAATTACCTGGAGGCCGAAGTAGATAAATTATCTGCTTGAAGAAGCCAAATTATCTGCTTGAAGAAGCCGGCGTGTACAAAATCACCAAAATTTTAAGCAGTGGAACATGTACAAAAAAAAAATTATTTGATGTCTTTCGGAGGGGGAGGAGCAGAGGCGGAAGCATAAAAATGAGAACCTTGAGGAGGGGGAGGAGCGCCGGTGAGGGGAGCGGCGGCCTGCGGGGCGGCGGCCTGAGGAGCGGTAGTCCGGAGGCGAGCTTGATGAAAGGAGAAAGAAGTGATAGAACCGACGCTGGTGGAGGGTTCTGAGCCGGCGCTGGCGGAGGGTCTGAGCCGGTGGGGAGGAAGTCCGGTGGAGGCGCGGAGACACCGACCGGAGGCGAGCCTGTGCGGACGAAAGCCGGGGCGGAGTGGATTTTCTGGTCGGGCGGTTAGGGTTGGGGAGCGGAGTGATTAATATGACTATTCTCAGCGTTGCTTTTTCTTAGAATTTAGGTTTTTTTTTTGTGGGTGACATTTAATATTATATGAGCTGTAACATATGAGATCAACGATCAGTATTTAATTGAGCGTCTATTTCTAAGTGAGAGTAACTCATCTAAAATTTTTTTTGTATAAGGATGAGACCAATTGCTGTGTGATTAAGCTACGAGACAACATGGCATTATTCACAAACTTTGATCTTTCGCGTGATTAAACTAACATACACCTGTAGTTGGCTGAATAGACTCAAATATTCACATACGTCTGTAGTTGACTAAATAAAAACATTTCCCACATTTTTTTGTCCAATCTCTAGTAGGGGTGTGCGGACAAATCGAAAAACACACAAAACTGTCAAACTGCACCACCGCATTTCAAGCAAAACCGCTCGATTGTAGTGCGGTGCAGTTGTGCTTTATGTGCTTGCAAGCCAACAACCTATTGGTGTGGTGGTTTATGCACTCCTCAAAACCGTGCAAACCGCACTGCGTGATTCTTAATTCATGCACACTAAAGAGCAAACCGCAAACCCGCATGTTGTCCTGCAAGCGCAAATTGCTATCCCCCTTGCAATCGCAAACCGCAATTCAGCGAATTCGCAAACCGCAATTCGGCGAATTTGCAAATCAGGTTCACCTTCTCGTTCTTAATTTTTATTTCTCAAACCACAAACTTGAACAATCTCATTTCTCAACATAAAACCCGCAATCTTAATTAGGCTTTGCACCATGCGAGTTCGAATTAAGATCGGCAAAAGGAGGCGCTGATATATAATAAGGGCCTGTTCGGTGCGTCTTCTCCGACAGGAGGTGGGATGAAGGCCGATGGGAACATCGGCTCCAATTCGAACATAGGGCTTTTCTGCGGTGACAAAGAAGCCCAAACGCCGCTGCGCCGCTCACGGTCTTTGACTTTGAGTTGCATCCATTGCTGCCATGCTAGAGCCCGAACGGCGCACTAAATAGGGCCTTAGTAAATCAAACAATATGAGGAGAACAGGCTGTGAACAATAAGCCCCATCCACATAAAATTCATAAATCTTGCATTCCATCATGCCAATTCTCGGTCTACATAAGTATATTATGTGTGGTGATTCATTACAAGCGCTTGACAATTTTTCTATGTAAAGCTAAAACACGGTTATCGTTCATGAACGCGTGGTTATGAACACTCATCGTTCATGAACGCACGGCCTCACCTATGGAACTTCATGCAACCATTGTCTTGCCAAGCAACGCCGAAAACCCATGGCATTTTGACTATATTTGATTCGGCTTTTCGCTGCTCCGTTTGGGGCAAACGCCACCAGAAGACGGGTAAACAAATGAACCTCCGGCGACATTTGCTCCGTTTCCACCCGCCCGGGCGCCTTGAGAAACGCCTCAAAAAGCTCCGTTTGGAGCAACCACCTCCCTCCTCCGTTTCGAACCCTCTGTTTCCACCCGCCGGATCGACCCGCCACCGCCGAACCAAACGAAGCCTTTGGTGCCGTGTGTGTGAATGTGCATGCATTTATGTCTGTGTTCTATGCATGTGCGTGTGTGGGCGTGTGAACCTACTCATTTGTAGGTGAAATTGTGCGTGCATGCGCTTTTTTCGTTGTTTTTGTGTTTTTTTTGTTGTTTATATGGTGCGTGATTTATCTATCTTTATATTTGTGTGTTCTATGTATGTGTGTGTAAATGCACTCATTTGTGGATAAAATTGTGCTTGCGTACGTGACATTTTGATAATTATGTTGTTGGTATATAATTTTGAAATTATCAATTCCAATTTTTATGACAGAATTCATATCTTCAACTGAACGAAAGAATTGACTTCAATTTCAATTTCTGAACCAATTTCAATTTCCATCTCTAAATTCCTTTAAAACGAACCGATTTGGGTTTTTTTTCATTCTACCCCCTCCATGCTCACATATTACAAACACAATCAATGTAACCTTTCTCGACGGCATTGTCGGACTCAAATTCCAACCCCTAATAATAAGATTCCATGAATAATTCATCGTTGAGATCTCCAAAAACTCGCATATTACTTCACCTCAATACGACGGCGGCATTTCTGAGGGATAGATATCGCTGCACATATTCGTTCGGAAGCATTCTGATTCGCTTAAATATTTCGGGATTTGCATAACGAAGAGTTGTTCTGGGATCCACATACGGTGCCTGCATCCACCAAATTTCATTAAAAAAATGTATGTATGTATGTATGTATATATGGTTGATTATCGTGACGTCCCCTGGGAGTTTGCATAATTACAGGCTGCACCCTTACATTTACCTCCCCACTAAATTTCTCTGATTTACAAAAATGTCCCTTTCGTTAGAAATATAGATGGAAAATGATAAAAATTTGCCAAATTATTTTATTATATTTCAATTTTACCCTTCGTAATGACTCTACATCGAAAGTTGCGACTTTTTTCCTTTAGAAATATAGATGGAAGTGATCAAATATGTCAAATTATTTTATGATATTCCAATTTTACCCTTTGTGATAACTCTACATAGAAAAAGGTGTGTTACATTTCTCCATTTGTAATGAATCTAGAATCATTACAAATCTACCCAATTATTTTATGATTTTTCAAATTTATTCTTTTGTAATGATTCTAGAGTCATTGCAAATGGTAAAACGTAACGCGCCTTTTTCAATGTAGAGTTATTACAAAGAATAAAATTGAAATATCGTAAAATAATTTGACAGATTTGAACACTTTCCATCTATATTTTCTAAAACAAAATGTCACAACTTTCAATGCAAGTCATTGCAAATGGTAAAATGTAACTCACCTTTTCAATGTAGAGTTATTACAAAGAATAAAATTGAAATATCATAAATAATTTGACAGATTTGAACATTTTCCATCTATATTTTCTAAAACAAAATGTCACAACTTTCAATGCAAGTCATTACAAAGGATAAAATTATATATCATAAAATAATTTGGCTGATTTTGGCTCCGTTTGGGAGAACTTATTTTCACCGGTCAAGCGGTCACGATCGCATGAACCGAACCTTAATTAAGGTCAAGTTCATACGGTCGTGACCGTTTGACCGGTGAAAATAAGTCCTCCCAAACGAAGCCTTTATCATTTTTTATCCATATTTCTAATGGAAGGGGCATTTTTGTAAACTGGGAAAACTTAAAGGGGGATGTAAATGTAATTTTAAAAGAAAGAGAGGTGCAACCAGTAATTATGCAAATTCCCAGGGGAGGTTCTGGTAATTAACTCCTGTGAGTTCACATTAATGTGCATGCATGCTATCTTACATTTCTCGATGTTCACAAGGGAAATTTATATGGTTATGTAAAATAGCAGAACAAGAGATTTTTGTGGGGGAGAAAATGATTACATACCTCAAAGCCAGTTATGTCGCAAAATTTTTTTGATGGGTAGGCCGAAGGAGGTGCCTCAATATTTAAGTCTGATAAATAAGGTGATGATGACTGTCAAAAGCAAGAAAAATTCATACAGAAATAACAGCAATGACTGATCTTGCAAGGCTAGTTAATGCAAAGCTTGAAATTAGCTCTTCAACGTTCAAAAACCTAGGCTGCGTTTGACGGTGTTTATCGTAGCTTATTTGTTCTGGTGAGGTTGGACAAAAACGTTATTGTCATAGAATGTATGTTTAGTATCACAAATGTTACAAAAAAGCAACTAGTTTGAGGCATAAGATTTTGGTATGACAATGACATTTTTGTTCAACCTCATCGGAGCAAAGAAGTCTGAAGTCACGATAAGCCGCGCCAAACGCAGCCTTAATCATGATTGAACAGCTTTTGTTGATGTTATCTTGGGTTCACACCTCTGCTACATGTTCGATCGACACTATTTTTTAACCATAATCGTCGAAATAGTACATTTTTAACCATAACCTTGGCATCTATGCTCAAAAATGGACGTGGCCCAAGTAAAACGGTGTTGGCATCTATCTTCAAAACAATTGCAAAGGGTTTAAATATTTGACCATAATAAATAGCAAAAAAATAGCCGTGAGATGCATTCCTTTTGGTTGACATGAAACTGGACTAGCCAAAAACAGTTTGAGGTGGAATATGTGGATCTACAACGAGGAACTATAAATCAAAATACAACAACAACACTCAAGCTTTTATCCCACTATAGTGGCATCGGCTATATGGATCTTTTCTCGCTATTGTGCCCTATCTTTAGTCATAATCTCAGTAATGCATGAGTATTTCATGTCTTTCCTCACAGTTTCATTTCATATTTTTATTGGTCTACTCCCCTATTTAACATGCCTAATGACTAAACTCTCACAGCGCCTAATAGATGCCTCTAATGGTCTCCTTTGTACGTGGCCAAACCATCTTAGTCGAGCTTCTTGCATATTCTCTGCAATTGGTGTCACTCCTGACTTATCCCTGATGCATTAATTCCTAATTTTATCCAATCTCGTGTGTCCACACATCCACCTAAGCATTCTCATCTCCGTAACAATCCATTTTTTGCTCATGTACACAATTCACTGCCCAACGCTCAGAACCAGAGAGCATCGCTGGTCGAATTGCAGTATTATAAATCAAAATGACCATCATAAAATATTAGTACAAACTTCCATAGATAAAGCCGAAAGACGACATTCATGGTTGCTTGACATGTTGTTGAACGTTGTTTAAATCAACAGGACATAACCCAAAATCAAGTATGCCATGAGTTTGAAAAGTTGTCTTCGGAACATCTACTTCTCATAGAGAATTTGACGATACTTGGATTTGAGATCAGGCTTGAGAGTTCATTTTAATTCATTCATTAAGATTTGTATGAAAGGAATAAGGTCTTTGTCTGTGATGTTGGCACGATTTAGCTCCCATTGATCTACAGTTCTGCCCAAGCGTCAGTTCCCATCATTGTTTTGTTATCAGGAGAACAGGGCCAAAAAATATACTTGAACTAGGGCTGACGATGTAGGCTCTCGGCATTCTGGAGATCAGTCTATACACAGGTGTCCATATCTGTATGGCTGTACGTATATATGATGAACATCAAGCGGCAATATGGTTATCAGAGTGCAAGGTAGATAGTATTTGGATGGTTCCTAGGAGGCCGTAAGGCGCATAACCAACAAGTTCTATAATGAATGTGATTTACAAGTGAGAAAGGGGTGTGGTTAGCATCGAGCTTTGTGCCATGTAGCCAGAGTAACGCGCAAAAGTTAGCGTTGATAGTTTCCATAATAGATCGTATTGAAGTCGGAGTGTGTCAAGGAGGCATCATGTAACACCCAACACATGAATTGAAGTTTTAAAAGAAATTCCCCAATGACTAGACAAGATTTTTCCAGAATTTTATCGTTATTTTACGCATTTGTCTTGACGATGATTTTTCGACGAATGTTTGTGACGGGCATTTGATCTATTTATTTGCCGATGCGTGACGTTATCGGGGTTTTAAATAATTTATTTCGTTAGTTGAAATGAGATGAAGGGTGGCTTTTTCCCTCCGGGTTCAGATGATTATGTGAGCAGGCTGCTTAAGAATTAAGAGCTGATGGATTCATTAGGTGGTTAAGACTTAAGATAAAACCCGTAATTTATTTAAGTTGGTTCCAAACCGAACTCTATGCGCAATATTAAAATGAGCCAGGAATTTCCATTTCATTCCTGTTTTATCTGGACGATTCTCTCCTCTCATTCCTGTTAGGGCTCAACTAGTCCTCTTCCAGGGATCGACACAGTGGTGTTTCTCCTCCTCCTTTAATTTCGATGAGGGAGCTTCCTGCTGAGCTGCTCGGCAGAGGCGAAATACCTTGTGATTTCTTCTTTTCCCCCACACTGTAAGCTCTCCTCTCATCTCATTTTTTCTTTCCTTCTCATCTTTCTTTCCTTCTCATCTATTTATGTGAGATGACATGAATATGTTTTTTTTCTGTTAGGGATAAATGGCATGTTATGATTGATGGAATTATGATTTTCTTATTCTTCCTCCCTCTTCATGTTTTTGAAATCAGATTTCTTTATATCAGCAGTTGGTTATTAAATTTGTGGGGAATTGATGTTAGTCGGCAGTTTGGGACTTTATTATACATATTCTGTTGAATTTCTCAGTATAATGTTGGTCGACTGTAGATTTGATATGGGAATTGATTATGCTTTTGGAAATGTGATTTATTTGATGTTATGGCCGATTGTTTATGGAGTTTTTCATCCTCCACTTGCTTATGATGTGGTTGTTCTTTTTGGTTGGCTGGCCATGCTAAGCTGATCTTGAGGGGAATTTTTATGCTTATCAAATGGATGGCTGATTGGAGATTTATTATGAGGATTTGGACAGTTTTGGCTTAGGCCCAAGAAAAAAATTTTGATATTTTCCATGTGAATCGAGCTTTAATGCATTTCTCGGGTTTGGATTTTGATTTCCCGATTTCTCGTTGATTTGATTTGAAAACTCTTGGTCATTTAATACAATCATTATTGTCACTATTTCAAGATGCAACCCAATTAAACTCGATGTCTAATAAATGATACTATAGAGGATGACATCTCGTGATAGACACGATGATGTGCCGAAGAATGACAGAGAAAAATAGAAGATGATGGTGAGTGGTGATTACATCTTTGATTATGTAGAGAAAACCTCAAACTTGTATATACTTTCTCAATGATCAAATACAAGGTATGAATACACATTTATAGGAGGGAGAAAGAGAGAAGAGAACCTTATAAATGATGTGGGACTAAAGAGAGAAAAGAAGAAAACAAAATAAAAGGGCTCCAATATGAGCCTTTTTACATGGGCTTTTCAACACTCTTCCGCAAGCTGCAGCGTACAAGTCGTAGGCACCCAGCTTGGACAGGAACTGATAGAATATGGTACTTGGTAGGGCCTTTCTGAGGATATCAGCAACTTGTTCGGTACCCGGAACATGCTTCAATTCTATCTTCTTCATTTGAACTCTCTCCCAGATAAAGTAACAATCCACTTCAACATGTTTCGTTCTTTCATGGAAGACTGGATTCTTTGCTATGTGTATAGTTGTTTGGCTGTCGCATAACAGGATGGCAGGTGAGGGAATTTTTACTCTTAGATCGGCAAGGAGACTTTCAAGCCATGTAAGCTCAGAGACAACAGATCTCATTGATCGGTATTCTGCTTCAGCTGAGGATCGAGCAACCACGGCTTGTTCCTTACTCCGCCAGACAACAAGATGACCTCCAAAGTAGGTACAAAAGTCACTGGTTGATCGTCGATCATCCAAGAAAGCAGCATAATCTGCATCAGAATACGCAACCAATGTTGGAGTAGAGGATGAGATTTTGTATATCAGCCCTTTACCTAGAGTTGTTTTAAGGTATCTTAGGATGCGCCCAACGGCTTGAAGGTGAGATATCCGAGGGGCATGCATAAACCGGCAGACCACCCCAACAGCAAAGGATATATCCGGTCTTGTGATCGTTAGGTAGATCAATTTCCCAACAATTCGTCGATAGTATTCCGGATTTAGGAGAGGAATGCCTGTATCGGAAACATGTGCACACAGCTTATGATTTGCATCCATTGGAGTAGTAGTGGTCTTGCATCCAGAGTAGTCAGCATCTTGAAGGAGATCCAGACAGTACTTCCGTTGGGAGAGGACAAGTCCATCCGGACGTCTCGCGATCTCAAGGCCAAGAAAGTATCGAAGATGCCCCAAATCTTTTGTCTGAAAGACGGAGCTAAGGTGTTGTTTGCCTGCTCGGATGTCCTTTGAATCGTCACCAGTGATTAAGATGTCATCAACATATACTAACAGAAGAACCGTTCATGTTGCCTGATGACGAGTGAAGAGAGAGAAGTCTACTGAGCTCAAAGTAAAGCCGACGTCCCGGACGGCCTTACTAAACTTGTCGAACCATGTCCGAGGGGATTGTTTGAGACCATAGATGGATTTCTTAAGATGACAAACTCGGGACTCCCTCGTGGTCTTAAACCCGGGAGATTGCTGCATGTACACTGTTTCCTGAAAGTCGTCGTTCAGAAACGCATTTTTGATGTTCAGTTGATGTAAGGGTCATTGGCGATGTACAGCCATGGAGAGGAGGCCACGAACGGTGTTGAGCTTGGCCACGGGAGAGAATGTTTCCTCATAATCGAGACATTGTTGTTGGGTGAAGCCACGAGCCACCAGGCGGGCCTTCAGATGATCAATTGTCCCATCAGGAGCATGTTTGATGACAAAAACTCATTTACACTCAACAGGTGTCTGACCGGCAGGTAGATGTACCCGGTTCAAGGTCTGGTTAGCCCATAGAGCGGTCATTTCTTCTTTCATGGCCGCCCGCCAGTCAGGATGTTGGAGAGCCTCCTGCCAAGGTTGTCAGGATCGAGAACCTAGATGAGATCGTTTCGAGGTAGGATCAGATCTGATAGTAGTGTCGGATCGAGGATCGTTTTACAAAATAAGGATCGATTTACAAAATCTGAATCGTATGATCGTAAGATCCTATGATCTAGATCGCGATCCTGACAACCTTGCCTACTGCACAGAGTTAGGTACAGAAATCGAGGATAATGAAGTGGCAAAAGTTTGAAGTCGTGGGGATAGGCAATGTAAGGATACATAATTCAACATTGGATGAGCGGTAGATTCTGGTGCCGGATCAGCAGGATGCGGAGCGTCAGAGATTGAAGCCGACTGCAGAGGGCAACGGAACTAGGATGGCGACGTGTGTAAACACGTATAAGAGGTGGCTTGGAAATTGGGGGAGCCCGGTCAAGAATTTTTGGTGGTGGAGTGGTAACGGGAATGACAGGACGCAGGACGGGTGGTGGTGGAGGTGTTGGATTTGGAGCAGAGAAGAAAAGAAGATCCTCCCGAAAGGTAATATCAGCAGAAACAGTCACCTTGTGGGTAGCCGGAGAGTAGCATACATAGCCTTTCTGAGTCCGTGAATAGCCAACAAAGATTTGTTTAGCTGCCCGGGGATCCAACTTGTCCATGGATGGACCAAGTATGTGAACGTAGCAAGTGCACCCAAAGATGCGGGATATGAGAGAGAATCTCGGAGTAGAGGGGAACATGAGGCTAAACGGAGTAGCATTGTGGAGTATGGGGGAAGGGAGACGGTTAATCAGATAGCAAGCCGTCGAAATGGCAAAGTTCCAATAACCTTTGGGAACCTGCGTTTGAAGCATGAGGGAGCGAGCCACATCGAGAAGATGTCGATTTTTACGTTCGGCGACTTCGTTCTGTTGGCGAGTATAGGCACACATGTTTGGTGAATGACTCCAAATTCATAACAAAGGTTCACAAATTCGTGGCTAGTGTATTCGCGAGCATTGTCAGTGCGAATGGTTTTGTTGTTCGCGGAGAACTACGTGCGGGTCTCAACGAGGAAATCCCGAAAGACACGAGGAAGTTTGGAGCGATCACGAAATAAATATAGTCACGTCATTCGAGAATAATCATCAATAAAAGTTAGGAAACAGTGATATCCAAAAATGATAGTGATTTTGTACGGTCCCCAAATATCAGAGTGTACTAAAATAAAAGGAGCAGAGCTCCGAGCACAATGAGATAAAAAAGATGAATGAGGTTGCTTGCCGAAAATACAAGATTCACACTGAAAAAGAGGAAGAAATACATATGGTAGAGGCTTCTGGAGGACTGGTAAAGGGGCATGCCCAAGACACCGAGGATACGAAACAGAGGATAGTAGGAGAGTCATCAAGAAGGTAAAGTCCGTTCTGCAGTCGTCGCTTACCAATGATAATTCGCGTCTGTCGATCCTGTATCAGAAAAGAATAAGATGTAAAGATTACAGAGCAATTTAAATCAGCAGTAAGGTGACCAACAGAAAGTAAATTAAACAGGGAGCCCGTAACATGAAGAGTCGAGCGGAGAGATAGAGAAGAGGTGAGTGGGATATCAGCAGAGCCGGAGACCAGAACAGTGTCCCCATTGGTCATTGTGATACACTTAAGATGAGGAGAATCCAGGTACTGATGCGGCTGCAGGGAGGTGATGTGATGAGTGGCACCGGAATCCACTATCCAGCACGAACTAGTGGAGAGACAAGCGATAACTTCATGTGAGATGGAGGCAGCAGAGGCAACGGAGGCAGGTGGGCGACTGAGCAGACCATGAAGTTGTTGGAGCTGAAGTCGGACCTCTTCAAGGTCAGTGCAAGTGGCAGAGGAGTCGGTGGCAGCAACAGCGGCCTGTGGACGAGGAGGAAGTCCATGCTTGCGATAGCAAGTAGCCTCAAGGTGGTCGTCCTTACCGCAGAAAGAACACTTTGGTCGTGGCCGACCTCCCCTACCTCGGCCCCGAGAGCCTGAACGCCCCCTACGAGCAGGAGGGAGAGGCAGTAAGGGCGCAGAAGTCTGCTGAAGGAGAGCTGGTGACAGAGGTCCAGAGCTATCAGGAAGTGGTGAGATCTTGAGCAACATGGAACACACATCTGATAGTGATGTAGTAGCAGTAGAGGAAAGGATCTGAGTCCGAACGCTCTGAAAATGAGGTGGTACATGAGCCATCATCATGACAACACCGACGACTTCTTTTTGAGTACGTTGTGCAACAAGATCCATCGTAGGAGGTTGATGTTGAATCCAAGTTTCAACCAGAGTCTTGGCCTGAGCAACAAAGGAGGTGAGGTCGGTGGCCCCGCCAATATCAAGAGTCTGAAGATCAGTTATGATGTCATATAGGTGCTGGAGACTATCTTTTCTGGAATATAAAGACTGGAGCTCATCCCACATTGCCTTGGCCGTTTCATGATACATGATCATGCGATAAGATTCGCCATCAAGGGAGTTGAGGAGCCACGTCTGAACTCGGCCATCGTTGCGCAACCAGTCTTCAGTAGGAGCAGCGGGAATAGCTTGGGTCGAGTGATGTAGAAAGTCTTTGGACTGAAGAACGCGGAGAACAGAGTGCACCCACTCCACAAAATTCTTCTTTCCGACTAAAGAAATGGTGGTGATCCGCAATTCATCCCGGAGTTCAGGGACAAGGGCCAGGCGGTCTGCAGGAGGGGAAGCCGCCTGTCCGGTAGAATCAAGAGAGGACCCCATGTCCAGGCGGTCAGGAGGCAACATCGGCGGCAAGAAGACCAGCGGCTAGAAAGGAAAACCGCTCGGTAAACCGCGCGAGAAGACCAGCACAGTCTCGGTGACAACACACCAGCGGCCAGGGAGAGGAGAGGCCGCGACCAAAATGCAGAGCGGTTAGAGAGGAGAAGCCGCCGTGACTAGCGAACAGGAGAAGCCCCACGGTCTCGGTGACAACACACCAGCGGCCATGGAGAGGAGAGGCCGCGGCCAAAATGCGGAGCGGTTAGAGAGGAGAAGCCGCTGCGACTAACCAGAGAAGAAACCGCGCGAGAAGTCCACATGGTCACGGTGAGCACACCAGCGGCAAGGAAAGATACTGCGACCTAGATGCGGAGCTCACAACGGTTAGGAAAGCCGTATCGACTAAGCAAAGACGAAGTCGTGCGAGAAGTCCGCAAGACCACGGTGAGCACACCAGCGGCAAGGAAAGATATCGCAACCTAAATGCGGAGCTCGCAGGGGGGGAAGCCGCAGCGACTAAGAGAATTCGCGGCGAGAAGAGAGGAGAGCGGTGAATAAGAGAATTTGCGTCGACAAGAGAAGTCGCGGCGACTTAAGATAAGTCGCGGCGACTTAAGATAAGTCACGGCGAGAACATAGGAGAGCAGCGAGAAGGCTAGAGCTTGGCGGGTAGACAAGGAGACCGCGGCGAGTAGACAAGAAGCGGGTAGCCAGGAGGAAACCGCGCGGGTAGAGGAAAAAAAGGAGAAGGCCCCACCTGACAGAGAGAGAGTTATAAAAGGGAAAGGGGGAAGAAGAAGAAGAGGTGGAAGCCACGAGAGAGAGAGCAGGAGAAGCGGTTAGAAGAACTTAACCGCGCGGGAAGCCGCAGTTAGAAAGGGAGTTAATCGCACGGGAAGCCGCGGTTAGAAAACGACTTAACCGCGAGGAGGCCCGGTTACCTCTGATACCATGTAGAGAAAATCTCAAACTTGTATATACTTTCTCAATGATCAAATACAAGGTATGAATACACATTTATAGGAGGGAGAAAGAGAGAAGAGAACCTTATACATGATGAGGAACTAAAGAGAGAAAAGAAGAAAACAAAATAAAAGGGCTCCAATATGGGCCTCTTTACATGGACTTTTCCAACAGCTTACATTTAAATTCAAATTATTTTGAATTATAAATGCATTATATTTTCTTAATTAACTATAATTGACTGCATGTGCATACCATTTTAACTTAATCAAGTTTGATATTTGAAATCACTGATAACCCTAATCGCTAAGATTGACTAAAAAGAATATGCAAACAACTATGAATATTTTGAGGGGAAAATAAAATAAGAAACATCTAATTTATTTAATGTTAGCTAATATTTGTATTACCATATATATAGGTGGTTTTCTGTTTCAATACAATAGTTTTATTTTTCTCTTTTTCCGTTTAACATGGTATCAGAGCTACGGGAAGGAAAAAATCCCTAGCCGTCGCTCGCCGCTCGCCGCTCTGCAGCCCAGCAACCTCCACCGCCAGCCACCCTTCTACCATCCACCTCCTCCCTTCTCCCTTTCATTTCTCAACATCCGTTTTTTGCGGGTGCTCGCATACCCCCCGATCGACGGACGAGGTCCGATCGGCTCCCTGGATGGCCGCCGCTCCGACAACCGTCTGATTTTCCCCATTTTTCACAGAAAAGTTTTGTTTTTCATCCCTCTACCTCCTATTAGGGGGATCAAGTAATCTCTCCACCGGATCTCCGTATATGATGGATCTTGAGATTTTTCTCTTTTGTTTTCTCTCATGAAAAGCCTTCCACCTCCTCATTCAAGCCTCCTTTGACTTCAACACTCATGGATCTATTGTTCTAGGATCTGAGGCGGTCCTATTGGTGGTGTCTGGCATTTTTATGGTATCCCCCTTTTCCGACGATCTCGTGGAGGCTGGTTTTCTTCTTCTCGGAAATTTTTTTCTTCTACCGGCACATCTTTGTTCGCTGATTTCATTATGTCTGACGTGGTGGTTTCTCCTGACGTATCAAAACCTGTTGGATCTACCCGGGTCAGGCATGATCATACAGGGTCTCAGATCACCACGATTCGTCTTGATACAATAAATTACCTATCATGATCTCGATCTATTGTCTTAGCCCTTAAGAGTCGTCGTTTGTTTGACTATGTTAACGGGACTATTACGGAGCCAGCATGGGCTCAATGGGAATCAGAGAACTCTTTGATTATGTCATGGTTGATTAATTCCATGCAAGAGACTATTGGACGAAATTACCTATTATTGGATACCGCAGTAGATATTTAAAGTCGTGTTGAATCTACCTATTCCCAGAAAGGTAACTGATGGAGAGCCATCAGATCATGCACCTGGAGGGGTTCGCCGCAAGGCGGGACCCACGTTCATTTATTCGCGCAGGAAGGCTTGATCGGGTTGCCGATCCGACTCTGCGGTTGCGTCCGGCACGTCGCCGCGAGTCAAAAACATATATTAGTTTATTTTTTTAGGTTTATCATTTATGTATTTTAGTGGCCGACCCCACCGGCTAATCATAGTCGTTGATGGGGAAGCCCTAGTTTTGCTTTCTTATAAATAGGAGTGTTAGGGGGCTGAAAAGAGACATTGTAGAATTTTGGAGAGCTTTTTTCCCGAATTCCAGCGATCACCCCTCGGTATCGACGTCGTGAAACCCTTGGTGACGACCCCTAGATGCTCAAACTCCTCCCCAAGGTACTACCCATCCATAGCCTTCTTCTTCCCCCTCCAAAACCCTCATCTGCAGCCCCTACAACCCCAAAGTCCAACCCCCTACTGCTGTCCAGGAAACCCGGGTGTTGTTCACGACGGGCACCGTTCACGAAGGCTATTGTTCACGTCGGGTACTGTTCACGCAGGTTACTATTCACGCTGGTTACTGTTCATGTCGACCCCTCCCTACAACCAACCTTCATCCCAAGTCGCCGGCTTGGCCTCCATCCCCCTTCCCTCCCGTGGATCCACTCTCATTTAGCCCTAATTCCTTGGATCAATTCAGATATAGGAATTTCAGCCCCGATCCATTATTTTCACCTTCCGCTCAACACCCCTCCACCTGGATCCAATCCCAAAATATTGGATCTAGCCTCCCCCGCCCGATCGCCCTCCTAATGGCCGGATCTTTCCATTTTCGGTCTGATATCCCCACTCTCCGCCAAGGACAACCAGCGCCACCATCTCCATGTCGTTGGGTCCATCTTCGATCGTCGATCTACACATCTGGTTCCATAATCTTCAGTGCTTCGGTTCAGTCCGCTACTTTTGTGAGTTCCTCGTAGTGTTGGTTTATGTGATTCAACATTTATCATTGGTGAATTAATATATATTGCTTTGATTTTTGCTAGTGGAGATTTGTTTCGATACACTACTAATTTGCAGGAGGAATTATTCGTCGCGAGCTTGGCCTTGGCCCTCCGAGCGGAGGAACGCCATATAAAATTGCTTAATTGAATAATTGTTTTCACTCTTGATTATTTGCATGGTGTTAAAAAATTATCATTGCTCAATTTATTTGTTGTCACTTCCGACAATCACATTGCATGTGGTTTAGAACTAGCGTGTCACATTTGCATTTCTCCCATAAGTAACACTGCTCAGATATTTCAGCTACTACAAAATATATTTCTCCTTCGACAGGTGGATCGACCACCGTCCGCGTATTATTTGGAGTTCACTCAACTATATCAGGAGTATGACCATTTTACATCCCTCGACCTTGTTTGCACTGTTGATGCTCATCTTGTTCGTGCTCACGAAGATCGGAATAGGGTGTTTGAGTTTTTACAGGGTTTACACCAAGACTTTGATCAGATTATTGTTCAGACCATTGGTCGCATATCAGTCTCTTTGTTGTCAGAGAACTATAGCATTGTCCAGCAGGAATATGACTGTCGTCAGTCTTGGAGTTCAGAGGGTCTTTATAGGGGTTTTACTCTTGCGGTTTCTCATTCTGGAGGAACCACTTCTTGGTACTTTAGGCCCCGGCCCTCGGACAAAGGCCACTTGATGTGTGATTATTGTGGTCGAAGTAGTCATACTTGCGACACTTGCCTCAAATTGCATGGGCTTCCTCCATCGAGAGGTGGCATGGTTCCTTGTGGGGGTCGTGGTGGACGTGGTTGTAGCCGCTCAAATTTCAGCTCTCATCGCTCGGCTCACCCGACTGAGTTCGTTGATGATAGTACTTCCAGTGCCTAAATTTCAGAGTTACTGTCTCTACCTGGGGCCTTTTCTGTTGATGAGATGATGACTCTTTGCCGCACGATGCAGGGGTTATCCTCGGAGCCCACTTCTGGTCCATCCTCATCCTTTGCTCATTTAGGTAGTCCAAGTGCTCACTCTGTTGTTGTAATGTCTTCCACTCATTAGATTATTGATTCTGGAGCTACAAATCATATGACTGGGTCATCGTCAGGTTTTGTTTCTTATTCATCATTATCTGGCAGAGACAAGGTATGCAATGTCGATGGAACCCTTTCCTCTATTGCAGGAAAAGGCTATCACTTGCTCTTCTCTTACTTTGCCTTCTACCATTCACGTCCTTTCTTTTATTCGCAATCTCTTATATGTTAGTCATATTACAAATTCCATGAACTGCTCCGACACTTTCTTTACTTCTTATTTTGTCTTTCAGGACCTGCAAACGAAAAAGGTGATTGGCTCGAGTAGAATGTGTGGTGGATTGTACGTGCTTGATGCTACTGTTCCTCAGGCCTTTCATGCTCACCAGCTTTCTCAGTTGGCTACCTGGTATCGTCGCTTGGGTCACCCCTCTAGTTCTACTATGCAGACGTTATTTCCTAGTTTTTCATCTTTTGTTTTTACAACTTTTATGTGCAATGCTTGTGAACTTACTAAGCATAAACGTTTCTCTTTCAATCATGTGTCTAAGTCTTCTGTTGTACCATTTCATACTATTCATAGTGATGTATGGGGCTCTGGTCCTATTGATTCAATATCTGGTTATCATTGGTTTGTTTTTTTCATTGATTGTTTTTCTCGTACCACATGGGTTTATTTGATGCATAGTAAAAATGAAGTATTCTCTCTTTTCTAAAAATTTCATAAAATGATTTTGACTCAATTTGGTGCCACTAGTTAAAATTCTTCACTATGATAATGGGCGTGAATATATGGATATCAAATTTGAAAACTATATGAGTTCTCATGGTATCGTTCATCAAATCACTTGTGTACATTCTTCTGCACAAACTGGTATTGCTGAACGAAAAAATCATCATCTTCTTAAAGTGACACGATATTTGTTATTTACGATGTCTCTTCCAAAATCTCATTGCGGCTTACCATATCAATCGTATGTTGTCTCGCCATCTGGACAAGCGTACTTCTCATCATACCCTTGGCATACCTCCTACTACCCTTGTATCTCGTGTGTTTGGGTGTTTATGTTTTGTTCGTATTCATAACACTACTCGAACAAAACTTGATCATTGTGTCATTCGTTGTGTGTTCATTGGTTATTCCCCTACACAGAAAGGGTACAAATGTCATCATCCTCCAAGCAGGAAAATTTTTGTCTCCATGGATGTTGTGTTTCATGAAAGTACCTCCTATTATGAGTCCTCCTGTATTCTCGCCAAACTGATAGCATGACTCAGGCTGCGGGGCATGTAAGCATGAACCTCGTCCCGTAGGTGATCCTTTAGACCCGAGACAAAACAGCTCAGCAAGGTTCACTCCTCCCAACGGACCCGGTGGGCCAATCTCTCAAACTCGGTGCAATATTCCATCACGGTTCCCCGTTATTGTAGTTTCTGTAACATAGCCTCGACGTCTTCATACTCCAAAGGCCCAAACCGAGCTGAGAATTCCCCGACGAACTCGGTCCATGGCGCAAAATCTCATCCCCTCAAAAACCACTGTGTCCACGGATAGGTGTCATCCTCCAGGTGGAAGCCTGCTAGTTTGCACCCATTGCTCCTCGGAAATTTCCTGATAATGGAAAAACAATTTCGCATTTTGTACCCACTCGACTACGTGCCCGCCCCTAAACTTCAGAAAATTCATGTGAATCCTCTTGGGTGCCATGTGGGCCCATTGATGCGCTTGTCCAACATCTCATGTATGTACCCCGCTGCCTCTGTTGTTCCACAGGGGGGTATGGTCCCTGAGGTCTGGGGAAGTGTATTCCTCCTGGGGCTGCAGCTGGAAAAAACGTTTCCTCCCTTGTTCGCCACCCGGGTGTTGACCATCCCCATAAATCCCTGTCGGTGGTGGTCGTATGTGCCCTTGCTCGCCAATTTTGTAGCCCGTGGGGTGTCCGATACTCCGGGGAAGGGGTAATAACCCAGCGATCCCTCTAGTGGAACCACCCCGAGCTGCCGAACACCGCATCTGCCCCATCGCCTGCTCCGTAAGCCTCCCAAAGGGCGTGCGTCCTACGCCGAATTTGCCCAAGCCCGTGGAAGAGCCGCTCAGGCCATGCGCTCCTTCCGCCTGCTCCGGAGGTCGCCAGAACCTCGCGCGTCCGCCTCCGGCCTCGATTCCTGTCGGGTAGCCTCCGCCCGTGCCGAACATCGGGTGCGGGAAGCCATCGGGGTCGATCTGCGCGAAATGGCTCGAACCCGATAGCGGGCACTGTTGCAGAGCGAGATCGGGTATTTCCGCATCCAATCCCTCTGTAACCACTGCCTTTCCTTTTAGGTTTTGAGTTAGGAGGGTATTGATCTCCTCCATGCGGGCATCCATTCGTTCTTCCATTTGTTGGGTTAAAACCTTCATTCTTTCCTCCATGGCCGCTACCGAATCCGTCAACACGATGTAGTTTTCCTCTAGCGACGCTAGTCGGCCGGCATCTTCACTCGAACGGGTGTTCACCATGGTGGGAGGAAGAGACCTCTGATACCAAATGTTATGTTACTAGAAGAAAAGCTATGAGGTAGAGAGAAGAAATTAGGGTTGGGGTAAGAAGGAGAGGGAAAGTACCTGGATTAATTCTTCATAATGCTCTAAGAGGGGTTCCGGGTATATATACTCGGAACCAAGGGGCCGGCCGGCCCCCCAAATGGGCTGAACTGGTTGGTTCAGCCCCGCCGGTCCGAGATTAGTGAATGGGGGCTGAACCGGTTGGTTCAGCCTCGTTGCTTCCTGTCGCCTCCTTGGGTCGTCGAGCATATTTGTGCCCCTTGAACCGTAGCACGTTCGGGGGCATAACAATCTGTGCCTTGAAACTCAAACTTGCTAGTGAATTTGAAGTGAAAGACTTGGGTAAGTTGAGATATTTTCTAAGGATTGAGTTTGCCAGATCAAAATATGGTATTCATATTTCTCAGCGGAAGTATGTCCTTGATTTGTTAAAACAGACAGGAATGAGTGGTTGCAAGCCTGCCGATACTCCTATTGAAGTGAACCGCAAACTTGGACGTGATAATGGGGAGTTAGTGGAAGATATTTCTGATTATCAGAAGTTGGTTGGTAAACTGATCTACCTATCTCATACCCGTCCAGACATCTCATATACAGTAGGAGTGGTACGTCAATACATGCATTCCCCTAAAGTCCGACATCATGATGTCGTGCACAGAATTTTGTGGTATTTAAAGACACCTCGCTTGGTAGGGGAATTCTATTATCCCCCTTGTGATCACTTAAAAATTGAAATATATACTGATCCTGATTGGGCCAGATAGTTGATGATAGGAGATCTACCACAAGATATTGTTCATTTGTTGGGGCTAATCTAGTCACGCGGAGAAGCAAGAAACTTGTGGTGGCTCGCTCTAGTGCAGAGACCGAGTTTAGAGCCATGGATCATTGGATATGTGAGGTGATGTGGCTTCGTTCCCTCTTGAATGATATTGGTTTATTTGAAACCGGGTCTTCAATTTATATTGTGACAATAAGCCTGCAATCAACATCGCTCAAAACCATATCCAGCATGACCGCACCAAGCATGTTGAAGATGACCGATACTTCACTAAAGAAAATATTGTGAAAGGGATTGTATGGACCTCTTTCATTCACTCGGAGGGACAACTTGTTGATTTTCTTACCAAGGCATTAAGTGAGAAAACATTTGCATCGATTATTAGCAAGTTATACATGAAGAACAATACATGTCCAACTTGAGTGGGAGTGTTAGCTAATGTATTACCTTATATATATATGGGGTTTTCTTTTTCAATACAATAGTTTTTTTTTTCCCTTTTACCGTTTAACATTTCACGAAATGAAAAATAAAACACTGAAACGCATCGATAGTTCGATACATGGGAAAAGGGTTAACCTCGGTAGGGGGTGTGAATCGCCTACTAGATTGATGATTAATATTTCCACTTTAGAGGGCCAACAGTCCTAGTGCGTGTTAAATCACCCTAAGTTGGAAAAGAAGGCTAAGGTAGGGGTAAAAGGCCTATTGTGTGTTCGATCGTCCTGACCTAGCTAGAGATGATAGAAGGGTCGGGCTCAAATGACAGATGCGGATTCAACAGCTACCTTAGTATTCCTGATGAAATGAACTTGAAATAACCTGATGAACCAATATGAACCTAAAATGATATAGGAGGAGGAATTGATATATGAATAAAGAAGTGATATAAGAAATGATGAAAAACATGATATAAGAAATGATGAAAAACATGATATAAGAAATGATGAAAAACATGATATGAGAAGCGATGTAAAACATGATATAAGAAACGACAAATTAAGAAAACTGAAAAATGATAAATGAAATTGAATTTATTTATACCGTTTAATATTTTCTTTCCATTACGAGTTACCTTTTATTTGATTATACACTAGCTTGATCATTTTCAATATTAGATCTATACATATTGGTACTCACTTTTTGTATTTGCTTGTATAGCAATTAAAGAGGTAAAACTCTCACTTAGTCATTTCACTATGACTAATCCCGTGTTATTTTATCGGAATAGAAGAAGCTGGGGAAAGACATGTAGAGATGTGTTAGAACTTGCAGTGTCCGGTATGCAACCAGTTAGATGACTAAGCGGTTTTGTGTCAGCGATAGTAGGTGGAGTGGAGTGTGTCAATTGTATATTATATAGTGGATGTAATATGTAGGAGTATAGGTTGCGGATATATCTCTAACTTGATAATGTAAGAAAGTTCTATTAAGCTCCAATTTAGCATTCATTGTGCTTTGAATTTTTATATTGTGTTGTACTTTGAAAACTTAGATATCAATTTAAATTGTGATAGTCTGCAGAGCGTCACAATTAAGTGATATCAGAATCAGGTTTTCGATGCTTTGGCCGAGGTGATTACCTTATAGTTGGACATAATAATGACTTGAGACTACCTTGCATTGAGTATGCTCAAATAGAAGCTAATGATGTCCTTTTCTCCAGGAATCACTGCAAGTGTACTCGAGTCGAAGAGCGTCCGAGGCTCGAAAAGAAGAAGCTAAGGAAGCTATCTCTGCAAAAAGTGATGAATGGCACAAGCAGTAGCTTCAAGTGTCGATATTGCCCAAGCAATTGCAGAAGCAATATGATTAGTACGAGATACTCCGCCAGCGGTGCCTCAGATTGGCTTAGAAATTCTAGTTGGTTCATTACTACAGCCCAAGCCACGACAAGTTGACGTGGGTCTTAAGCAATTCCTGGAATCGAAATCAACAACCTTCCGAGGTGGTTTAACTCTGCTTGAAACTGAAGACTGGATTATGAGACTAAAGACAATCTTCCACATTATGTGTTTCCTAGAAGATAGGAAGGTGGATTTAGATACTTTTTGTTGGAAGTTGAAGCAAAAAGGTGGTGAGACAATATCATGCGAGAGAAATTTGTAGTGAAAGGATTCACGAGCATCTCGTGGGATGAATTTGTTCAAGAATTTACAAAATGCCTTGTGCCAACTTCTGAGAAGAGATTATCATACGAGAAATTCCTAAAATTGGTGCAGGGCAACAAGTCAGTACTGTAATATGAAGCACAATTTTCTAATTTGGCCTATTATGTTGGATCTCTGGTAGCAACAGAAGCAGAAAGATGTTTGTGATTCCAACAAGGCCTTCGCGATAACATTCATACATATTTGGTGACTCTGGAGATTACGGATTATGAGGCTTTGGTGGAGAAGGCGCTTCTAATCGAGATTGACTTGGAACGATCGCAGAAGAGGAAGAAATTCTTGAAGAAAAGAACGATAGAAAGGCAGAGTAAAGAAACCTGTTCTGGGGTAAGATCAGAAGATTCACTGTGGAAAAAGAAGAAGATAGCACAGTTGGCACCGACGGTAAGAAGCGGTGTGCAGTAAGGATTAAGCAAGTGTGAAAAATGCATAAATATGCACAGAGGAGAATGCTATAGATGAGTTTGTTTTATCTGTTGCCAACCGGGAATTGACGGAATGATTGTCGTAGATTGAAGTCAAGAGAAGAAGGAAGTTCTAGAGTAATCCTAGCGTTGCCATCACAAAAATTATACCATATGGGGGTGTCGAAAGATTTGGAGTCTATGGCGTCTGCTCCAGCACCCCTGAAAGAAGCCTGCGAAGAGCGACATATTCAACCCCGAGTGTTTAACTTGGGGGACCAAGAGGCAAAAGCAGATAATACAGTTGTGATAGGCATGTTTTATGCGCATGATTACTTCTTAAAAAAATTATTCAATACCGACGCAAGCCCTTCGTTTATTTCAGTCAGCATACTAAACTATTTACAAATACAATCATACGAAGTAAATGATACACTGAATGTGGTAATGCCTAATAATATTGTAATGTCTACACGCTTGCAAGCACGAATACCACTTTCTTTTAGTGAGAAACAGTTAGAAGTGAATTTTCTTGCATTGCCAATAGTGGAAGATGATATTATTGTGGGAATGGAGTGGTTATCGAAGCAGGAAACTGTGATAAATTTCTCGGACCAGAGCCTCGTAGTATTTAAAGGGCTATGAAGATTTTGATTTCCACTATAGAAGTGTTGAAACAAGTAGGAAAAGGTTGCGGAGCAGTGCTTGTGGTACTTAGAGGGGCAAAGGAAGATAAGAGAGACATCTCTTCAATCCCAGTTGTTCGACAATTTATTCAGTTCTTGTTTTCGATTTTTTGAGGCATTTTCAAGACATCGGTTTTGAGATTAATTTAATTGAAGAAGCGACTCCAGTAGCAAAAGCACCCTACCGTATGGCTCTTAAAGAGTTGGCGGAATTGAAATCTTAATTGCAGAAGCCGTTCGTCTCAGTTCATCACCCTGGGGAGCTCCAGTGTTATTCGTCAAAAAAGAAAGATGGGACGCTAAGGTTATATGTCGACATCAGGAACTGAATAAACTGACAATCAGAAAAAAAATATCCTCCTCCCCGTATCAACAATCTATTTGATCAATTAGTCGACGCGAAGGTGTTTTCAAAGATTGATCTTCAAGCGAGTTGTCATCAATTGCGAATCAAATAGGAAGATATCCAAAAAACAGATTTTAATACCCGGTATAAGAAGTTTGAATTTATTGCACTGCCATTTTTCCATAATGAATTCCCCTGCAACTTTTATGAATCTGATGCATCGAGTATTTAAGGAATATCTCGATAAATTCGTTATCATATTTATTGATGATAGCTTGATCTATTCAAAGACAGAAGAAGAACATGTGCAACATTTACGGATAGCTTTATAGACATTAAAGGATCACCAATTATAAGCCAAATTTTCTAAATGCATATTTTGGTTGAAGGAGGTATCATTTTTAGGACATGTTATAAATTAGCAAGAACTATCAGTGGACCCTGCAAAGGTTGAAATCGTGACAAAGTGGTCATAAACAACAATTGTAACAGAGGTGCAAAATTTTTTGGGCTTGGCTGAATATTACCAGTGGTTTATTAATGACTTCGCCAAAATAACATTGCTTTTAACTCAATTAACAAGGAAGAATGTACCATTTAAATGGACGTAAGAATGACAGTGTGCGTTTGAAGAATTGAAAGAAACGTTGACAACTACTCTTGTGCTAGTAATGTCATTGGATACAGGGGTGGATCGAGAGGGGGGACCCGAGGGACACTGGTCCCCCCATTATTTTTCAAAATGATTAGTGGATTTGGATTTCTCTTGTCGAGACAATGAATTTTGACTACTTATACGTCAAAAATGGTAGCCAGATGAGGGAGAAATAGCTCCGATAAGATGGAAGCGTTCAAATTTTGTTGTTGGAGGAAGTTAATTTCTGGCCCCCCTTGTTAAAATTTCTAGAACCCAGTGACGCATTTCTATGGTGAGGGACGATCATAGGAAAAAAATATCATGCACTCGACGCACATGAGCTGAGTTCATCTAAGAGTATCATGTTCATTGTTTGATGTTTGATTCACACTACAGTGGTACTTCAAAAATTTTCTGAAAAAAATGCTTCTTCAATTTAAAAAAATATAATAAATGTTTGTGTTATTTATTTTTTTAAAAAAATTGTGCACCTTCATTATCAATTTTTTGGATCCGCCACTAATTGGGTATAGAATGGTTTCAAATATACAGCGATGCATTATATAAGGGCATCGGTTGTGTATTGATGCAAAATGGGAGGGCGATTGTGTATGCGTCCAGACTATACAACTCGTATTCGACGAGGTGGACCCAAGCCTAATTCTAGGTCCCAGGACCTCAGAAGGTTGATAATTGACCAAAAGAGATGACGTTATCGAAGGCAGTTGGAATTCACTAGGAGCTTGCCTCTTAAGTAATCAGCTCGCCAGCCAATTCTTCTAAGGCTCATTGGCTCGCGTTAACTGAAACCCTTGAGCATGTGTGCGACCTTCCCTCTTAAAAGCGCGGACTTAAGCAGCCCGCTAGCGAAATCCTTTCGAGCTCGCCAGCTAGCTCACCTGACTGAACCCAGGCTCGCAAGTGAGCTCTCCTGACAGACAACCCCGACATAGCGAGCTAGCCCAGAAGGAGACCGGCTCAAACGACCTTTTCTAAAGTGTTCTCAATCAGCTCGCCTTAGTCAGAGGCCTCCAGAGGTGAGGTTGCCCGGGTGACAGGTATCTCGTATCCAATAAAGGTGGAGAAGGTTGTCCGCAGACCATAAACCTCTTGGATTGTCTATAAATAGGAGCCCAAGACGCAAGTTGAAGACACGTTGAGCCCCACCCCAAGATTCCCACCTGACTAGTGTGTGTCGTGTGTCGAGCTCAGCACTGGCTTTAAGAGGGGAAGTTCTATAAACTTACGGGTGTGTGGCAGGATCTCACTGCCGCACACGAGTTTTATTTATAGGTCGTCCAGTGATTGTTCTTCGTTCTCTGATTTCTTCTAGTTGTGTCTTGTTCGAGTCGACCGCTAGACAAGTAGTCTTTGGTCACCATTTGGTTCAAACTTTGTGAACCACAATTTTCTTGGTTCCAACATTTTGGTGTGGTGAGCGTAGACCGTGATCGGAGGAAGAAGCTTTAGTGCGAGATCTAATGGCGAACAACAATGGGAGGGAGTCGAAGATCAGCAACCCGCGAGCTACGAGCAAGTTTGTCATGCGAGCTGACCTCGCAAAGTTCAGGCAGGGAATGATGGAGACGATGCGATCTCTTCTCGTGTCAGGTGTCGAGGTCACAGCAGCCTCACCGCCAGTGGTCGTCTCGATAGAGGATGTTGAGCCGTCCAGATGGCATGGAAAGAGGATCGCTACTTATTCGGAGGAGGAGCGACCTCATTAAAAACAAAGCCAGTGCGTCACTCCGCGAGCTCTTCGCTTCCCGGGGATGATCCAAATTACCCACAGCCAACTCAGTAAACTGGGTCGGCAAGCCCGTTTTGCGAAGATGTGTTGAGCGCGCCAGTTCCATAGGGGTGGTTTCACGAGCCCATGCTAAGCTATTATACGGGGAAGGATGACCACATTCAACACCTGCAGTGGCTTTATGATATAGTTTCCATTCGAACTATGACTGACGCTTTCAAGTGCAGATTTTTCGCGATCACCTTCAAGGGGAAGACAAGGGATTGGTTTCATCAGTTACCGCAGGTTTCATCCAATGCTTTAAGGATCTACGTTGAGGGATGATGTTGTATTTCGCGACGTCGAAGAAAAGGAAAACGGGGACAACCGCTTTCTTTCTCCACAAGTAGTGACCCAAAAAGTCGTTGGGGAATTACATAGGCCGTTTCCAGGAGGTCTTGCAGATCGAGGAGGTGTATAGTTATACCCTTCAGCTAACACTTACACTCGGCCTGCAGGAGGGGTTGTTCAAGATGGAGGTGTACAGAGATCCACAAGTCTCTTTTGAAAAACTGATCGACCACAGAGGGCGGTTCATCCAGGCAGAATCCACTAACAAGAACTTCATAGCGTTCTTGACAAGGCTAACAAAGTCAAACTGGGCGGAGAGTTCAGGAGGTCGGAAGTTATTCCAGAGCGTAGGGAACCTAAGAGGAGGTTCCAAGCCCCGATGAATAATCCTCCTTAGAGGCCAGGAGAAGGGTCTCATATGTTTGAACCAGGTCTGCATCGTTCTCCAAAGCATCGAGCCCGTTTCAACGCGCCAAAAAGGCGTCAGGAGGTCAGGAGACTCATAAGATCTCCGCCTCGGGAGGTGATGACCATCAATCTCCAAGACCACAATCAGCGGAGGAGAGCTCTGATTCGGGAGTAGCGAGGAGCGAACACAATTCTCTACTGTGATTTCCATTAGCTGGGGGGGCACACTACTTTGGCAAGCCCAAAATTCTTGGAGATGAGGAGAATGGCCGAAGGAGCGGGAAGAGCCCCAGGAGCGGGGCAGGGAGATCAACAGCAAGAGACGGCGGGAGGGGTGTTCTTGTCCCAGCCCTCGCTTGAAGACGATGTGAAGAGCGAGTTGATGTTAGGACTCGATGAGGCATCAACTCCATCCATGGAGGAGCAGGCGTAGAAGCTTCTCGCAAAGGGAACCTACACAGTATCTACAAGAGAAGCGCCGCTTCAACGACTCAAGGCCCTCCCCCGATTGGAGAGATTACGTTCTCGGCCGAGGATATGTCAGCGAACGAGAACGCGTTCCACGATGTCGTCATCATCCAGGCAGCGATCAAGAACTTTACCGTTTCTCGAATCCTGGTAAACAATGGAAGCTCGTTCAATGTCACCTTCAAGAAGGCGTTTGACTCAATGACGATGGAGGTCAAGAGGAAGACGACCTAAAATTTAAAAAAAAGGTGACGACCTCAAATGGCTTGTTGTTCAGTTTTTCAGGAGAAAGGAAGTGGAAGGAGGAGTGCAATTGTTGGCGACCCTTGGAGGCACCCCAAGAACTGTCAAATCATCATTATGAATGCTTCGAGTAATTACAATGTGATTTTTAGGAGGCCTCTCAGCGGTGCCTTCCAATCAGTACCCTCCTCATTCTATTAATGCCTGAAGTATAATCAAGGGGTGTAGATTCGGATCAGGAGCGATCTAAATGTCGTCAACAGTCAACACCATCGGCTGGACGGAAGACGCAGAGGAGGTTGATCGGGTGCTGGAAAGGATGGCACACTTGGAAGTCACCACGAGAGTGGAGAAGGTTGAAGTGGTTGCAGTAGGCAAAAGACCCAGAAGCGTGAAGGGCAGCGTGGGCTGACGGGGGAGGACAAGCAAAACATTGCGACATGCCTGCAGGCAAACATCGACATCTTCACATGGAGCACCGCAAACATGTCCGACATCAGCGCTGATGTAGCTTTTCATCGCCTCAATCTCGATCTGGAAGTTCGCCTCATCATACAGAATAAGAGAGCAATAGCCACCTCTTTGGCCGAGCCCATCCACGAAGAGGTGTCGAAGCTGCTGAAGGCAAAATTTGTATCAGAAATCCAACACCTAGGTTGGGTCTCTAATGTTGTCATGGTGAAGAAAACAAGAGGGAAGTGACGAATGTGTATTGAATTCTCTTTATTCAACAAAGTCCGTCATAAAGATTGTTATCCTCTGCCTCGAATCGGCACGCTGATTGACTCTGTCATCGGTTTTGTTGTGATGAGCTTTTTTAATATCATTTCAGAATATCACTAGATCCGGATGCATCCCCCCAACGTCGAAGATGTCTCCTTCATAACCAACGATGGGTGTTACTGCTGTAAAAATGATATTGTTCGGTTTGAAATATTCGGGGGAGACCAACCAGAGGATGATGGGCCGGGTCTTCAAAGTTCAGAAGGGGCGAAACTTGGAGGTCTATGTTAATGTTCTCATGGTCAAGAGCAAAAGCGTGTCAGGGCATTTAGAGGACTTGGCGGAGACTTTCACAACACAGCGAAGTACCAAATGAGGCTCAACCTGCTAAGTGCGTCTTCAGAACTAGCATGGGGAAGTTCTTGGGACACCCCCTCGCCCCAACAAGAGTGAAGCCGAATCCAGACAAGGTGAAGGCTATCACGGAGATGGCCTCCCTCAGAGACATTAAGAAAGTGCAGCGAATGACTGGGAGGCTCTCCGGTCTGAGTTGGTTCTTATCTAAGACTGGGGAGAAGTGCTCACCTTTCATACCAATTAGAGGTTCAAGTTGACTGATTGGCACTTTCAATCCTTCTTTGTGCAGTATGTCCCGAGAGAGAAGAACAGTGCGGCAGACCAGTTGACCAAATATGGTCTGAGCGCAGGAGGCACCCTGACCGAACTATTTAGACCTTTTATTGAAGAAGGAGAAATGATAGAAATTGAGCAGCATCCCCCCTGAATGGATCCTTTCATCACCTATCACTATAGGAGAGCTCCCTGAGACATTAGGAGACAAGTGGAGTTTCCGATACAAATCGATCTATTATTTGCTTCATGACGGAAGCTTGTATCTGAGAACCAATTCTGACTCTCTGGCTCGGTGCCTCTCGGAGGTCGCAGTTTCTTGAGTTCTGGAGGAGGTGCACTCCGATGAGTGCAGCAGTTACTTAGGGAGCCGCACGCTAGAGAAGAGAATATTGAGGCAAGGATAATTCTGGCCGACAATTTGAAAAGATACGGAGAGCTTCGCTCAGTGCTTCCAGAACTGTCAGCTCTACGCTTCATTGCAACAGCTACCGCCTCAGCAGTTACGTACTATATGGCCAATTGTTATCTGGGGAATGGACCTACTAGGACCTCCCCCCCCCCCCCCCCGCCCCCACAGTCAGCGACGCTTCATTTTGGTGATGCTTGATTACTTCACAAAGTGGATAGAGGCAAAAGTATAGGCAAAGACTACGTCTCAGGACGTAAGAATTTTCATATGGGGAAACATCGTATGCAGGTTTGGAATGACTCTGGCCATTTTCACTGATAACGGCCCTTAGGTTGCTAGCATTGAACTAGAAGAGTTCCATAGGATGATTGAGATTGATTTGCGCTTCGCTTCGGTGCATCATCACCGGAGCAACGACTACGTGGACGTGGTCAACAAGCTCATTCTCAACCACTTGAAAAAAGAAGGATGAAAATCTTCTGGGGCAATTGGGTGAAGCAGCTCCCCTCTGCCTTGTGGGCATTGAGGAAAACTCCAAATTCGTCCCCGAGGGAGACGTCATTTAAGTTATTCCATGGATCAGAGGCTCTCATTCCAGTCGAGTTTGAGGTCAGCAGCCCCATGGTTATTGCAGTCGAAGATGGAAGTGAGAATGGCGGCTCGAGAACAAGGAAGATCTCACTGGTCTCTGTGGAAGAGCTCTGGGACCTTGTCACTATGAGATCAAGAGGAGAATGACCAAGTATTTTGACAAGCACATCAGGATCAATCAGTTCGAGAAGGGCGACCAAGGTCATGAAGAAGGCCGATGTCGCTGCCAGATTAGCGGCTATAGGGAAACTCAACCCGAACTGGGAATGACCATTTATAGACCCGTAGTCCAAGAAGCCCTGAAGACCGGTGGATACCGCCTGGAGAAACTAGAAGAAGAAGCACTTTGGAACACCTGGAGCGAGAATAACATGAAAAAATTCTACCCTTGAACTTGCAGCTCAAGATAAGAGACAAATGCATGGAGGGTCATGGTAACCCTATATAATGGTATTCTCATTTCAATATAGTTGTCCAAACTTTTTCAAAAGAAAACTTTGGCCTGATGTTATTTTAAAATGACACGTCAAGGAGCGATCAATCTATGTAAGCATTCTAGCTTATGAATTTAGACCTCGCCACTTGAGACCCTTAGTCGAGCAATGAGAAGAAACTTTGGATTCCGTGAGTTCTAAGTCCACACCTTTGTGAAAGTAAAAAAATTATGTGACCAGTGGTTGTTGAACAAGGAAAATCGACATCCATGCATTTGTCTCAATAATAAACCTCTTTATGAAGTTGGGTAATGCCAAGGCAAGAAAATCACTCATATCCTATTTAAATTTCTGAAAAGTTAGTTATGTCGCATCAGTCCATTAAAACTGGTTCTTTCAACATTTAAATTTCTTGATTGTGAGAGGTGAAGGCCAGTGCACCATATCCTGGCAATGTTAGGTTCAGCTGCCACCTCTTAACCTAAATTTATGTCCTAAGTATTTCACATAAGTCTCCCCAAAACTGCATTTATTTTGTTTTAAGAGCAGTACATTCTCACACTAGTAGTACTGCTTGTCTAAGATGATGTATATGTTCAGTCCAGCTTCTTTTATAGAGGCGTGAATATCCCGATTCATGGGATTCTGGAATCAGATAAGCCGAAATGTGAAACGACGAACAAAAGTGTTCTTGATTGATCATAAGGTCGTTTTTTCAATGCCGCCGACACATTATAGCTTGATGATATCAAACCGGAGATCCAATTTTGAAAAGTATTTTGTCCCATGTAACTCATCTAAAAGTTTTTCAATGATAGGTGTTGTATCTTTTTTAAGTATAATGTTGGTCATGTCAGCATTTGTTGAAGTTGTATTTGACTACCTATCGGTACATGTTGGTCATGCCATGCGTTTTGGTATTGAAACGACGATCTATCTTTGTATGAAAAGCGTTGGATCATACATACTCTTAACATAAGTAACTCAACTGGTTTTTGAATTAAGTTTTACATCTGTTTCCAATTGAAAATGCCAATTATAGATGCATTGCTGCCTCTAAGGGAAACCTTCACCTTAGACGGGATTCTATTTCTTTTAATTCACTAAAATCTCATGAGATCTTTCCTATGGTGATTAACCGTTGTACACCCTAAACTATATCATGACTACATAAAACTAGAAGGAGAAAAAACCATATGAATGGTAAATCAAAGCTCCTAAGAACAAAGAATAGCAAAAAGAATCGTCTTCTCTGATGCAACTAATATGTTCTGAGTTCCGGCAAATCACAACAACACTCTTCCCAAGAATGAAGAATTTGGATTTGCTCTCAACATAAGAGCATGGAGTGTGCCATGAGAAAGATCCAAAAATTCTAATGTAATGGGAGTGAAAGGCAAAAGAAGCAGAATAGGGGAGATGAAATTTGATACTTCATTCCATACTCATTGCTGCTACAAACTGTGTTTTAATAGACTTTAAAGTAACTGGAGAATCCACAAACGGCCAAAGTCCTTGTCATGGATCATTTGTTATCATTGAGATCGTATCAAAACTTCGTAAAAGAACAAAAATCAGAAACACGTTAGCCAAGGTGTTATCCATCATCAAAGAAATAAAAAAACCTGGCTTTTTGGCATAATGCACCGCAGAAATATCAGTTTTTAGCAGAATGTAACCTGAAAGTTTAAATATAGCACAATGCAACCCACACTCCCCCCCCCCCCCACACACACACACAAGGAAATTGATTTTTTTGCCAATGTGCACCCTACACTCCTCAACCCCCCACCCCCACAAAAGGAAATTGGTTTTTTTGCCAATGTGCACCCTACGCTCCTCAACCCCACCCCCCACCCCACCCCCACCACACACACACACACACACACACACACACACAAAAGGAAATTGGTTTTTTGCCAATGTGCACCCTATGCTCCTCAACCCACCCACCCCCCATCCCACCCACCCCCCCCCCCCCCCCACAACCAAAAGGAAATTGATTTTTTGTCAATGTGCACCCTACGCTGAAAAAACAGAAGTGAAGAAGTTATAACAGCTTAAGGTGCACATTACCAAAAAATTGTTTCTGGAGATGCATTGTGCTATATTTAAACTTTCATGGTGGATTCTGCCAAAAAGGGATTTTTGGCACTTTGCACCCCCCAATTAGGGGGATTTGGCACATTGCACCCTACAATTCAAATTTTGGCACTTTGCACCCCCAAATCTTCTATTATAGGCACTTTGCACCCTCATTATATTTTTCTCATTTATTAAAATCCAGAAAATCATTTCTTTTATTTAATTTATTTATGTGAGGGGTAGTATTGGAATCAAACCTAACCTAAACTAAAGGCCCGCTGCATTCGTCGATCGCTGATGAAAGAGAGGGACGAATGAAAACAGGTAAACATCAGCGATCGACGAACGATCACTGTTTTCATTCGCCGCTCTTTCTATTTGCAGAAGCCCTAGATGCACAATGCTGCGAAAACTGGACTCTCCAACGAGAAATCCTTCCAGCGGCAACTGTTCTCCGGCGTCGCTCTACTGCTGCGAAGCACCGTCCATCTACTACTGCGATCTCCAGCTGAGTTCTACTGCTGCTGCGATCTACTCCTTGGGAAGCAGCGCCGATCTCTGACAGCAAAGCACCGCCGATCTCATCATTTTGTTACTGCATTCTTGTCCTCCCGCTACCTCTCCTCTTAGTTTTTTATTTAGGGTTATTTGAGGACTGCTTATCTTATCTACTGGTGGTGTATAATTATTTGATCTACAGTCCACATTCTCCCGCTACTGCATTGTTCTTTCAGCCCGAAGATTATTCTATAGCTGTGGAGCATATTTGCCCAGCTTCCCCTCCTTGGCAGGTATACTTTAGTACCAACCTTAAGTGTCTAAATTATTTTTCTTACGTTCATCTCCACCAAGTTGTATGGTCTAATTTTTTTGTTGGAGGTGTTGAGTACATTCATTTTCTTTTTTTTTCATGTAAAAGAACAATGTGGATTGTTAGAGCTAATGATAAGATTTGTTGTGCATGATATACACCATTTGAAGTTTCTTTATTCACCATCCGATTGCATCATTTGGGATCATTCATAGGTTCCACAAACGTTACTTATGTACCTGATGTAATAAATTATGTTGATTACTACACTTGCGATGAAATAGTCCTTCATGATTTGCATGAAATGACAATGCAACTTGGTCACAGTGAATGAACCAGATTTTTCGTTTGTTTATCTGGGTGTGGTGACTGCAGTAATTTGATATTGTTAGATAATGATGCGGATGTTAAAGGTTTGATACAGTATACAAACATGAGCAGAGAAGTTGATGTTTACATTGACACAGTGGTAGCTCAAGTAGTCTCGGTGAGTGATGATACTACACCAATAATTGAACTTCAAAATTACAGCTCAAATGAAAATGACATTGATGACATTGATGACACTGATTCCACTTTTACTGATGGCTTTCAAGATGGTGATTATGATACTGATGATCTGCATTTTGACGAAAATATTGATGAATATGTAGAATGGGTTGGAGTGAAAGAGCCAACTCAAATAATTGCACATAGTTCTTTTGTTGTCACCTCCAATCCGAAGAAAAGTAGATCAACACATTATAAGATTTACGAAGGCGATGCAGGTAACTCAATGTTTGAATTTCAAGTTGGACAATACTTTAACAATTCCCAATAATTTAGAGATGCGGTGCGGACATATGCAAATATGCAAGGGAGACCAATTAAATTTACAAAAAATTGTAGTGATAAAGTGCAGATAACTTGCAAATGTGGATGGGTTTTGTACGCATCATTCATTTCTAAGAATGATCACACATTTCAAGTGAAGACTATCAACAAGATAGTTCATGGTACGGAGTTGGAACAATATGCCAGATTATGGGATTATTGTGAAGAATTGCGTCAAAATAATCCTAACACAACAGTTAAACTTCAATGTAAGCAGGTATCTGAAAATCAAGCATGTGTATTTAAAAGACTCTATATATGTTGGGGTGCTTTAAAGATGGGTTTTATTGCTGGGTGTCGCCAAATTGTAGGACTTGATGGAACTCACCTAAAAACTTCTACCAGAGGAGTTCTATTATGTGCGGTTGGTATTGATGGGAACAATGAGATGTATCATATAGCTTATGTTATGGTTTTCAGAGAGAATATAAAAAGTTGGCACTGGTTTATTAGTCTTTTAATGTAAGATTTAAATATCGAAAATAGCTATGCATGGACAATAATGTCTGATAAACAGAAGGGCCTAATACGAGCAGTTGAAAAATTGTTACCTAACGCGGAACATAGGTTTTGTTTAAGGCACATGTATAGTAACTTCAAGCGGTTACATAAAGGTTTGCAACTCAAATCCTTGTTGTGGAAGGCTGCATCATCGGCACGATTAGTTGATTTCAACATGGAGATGAAGTTGAAAGAATGCAATATTTAGGCTTATGAATGGGTAAGGGCAAAAGATCCCAAAAATTGGGCAAGATCACATTTTAGTACGTGGACAAAATGTGATATTCTTCTTAATAATTTATGTGAATGCTTCAATAATGTAATAATGAAAGCAAGAGACAAACCCATAATCACGATGCTTGAGATTATTAGAATTATTATGATGAAAAAGATGCATATACAAAGGGATAAAATATATAAATGTATGGGTGAAATATGTCCGACAATTCAAAAGATTCTGGAAAAAAACAAAACAGAAGTTCAGGACTACATTTTAGAGTGGAATGGAAAAGAGAAATTTGAGGTGAAAGGTTGGGCGGGGGATACGTGGTTTGTTGATTTAACATCCAAAGGTTACACTTGCAAGAAGTGGGACCTAAGTGGAATACCATGTGTGCATGCTATAGCTTGCATCTTTTTTAAAAGGGAGAAGGTAGTCTTTTTCCTGGAACCTTTTGTCTGTCTGTTTGCTGTCAGCATACATCTTCATTCGTTGCTGGGAGCGTTGCAGATTTTCCCTTAGCTGTTGTAATATTTCCTCCCTGGTGCGCAAAGTCAGCTCCACCGCTTCAATCCTCGTACTCCCTTCACAGTAAGTTAAAAGCACAGGGGGCGGTCGACCGTACATGCCCTCAAAAGGGGACATGTCGGTCGAGGTGTTTGTACAACCCCGTATCCGGCGAGTGAGGTCGCCAGAGACCAGACCGGCCGGTTCAGATCGCCCAAGCAGCAGACGAGCTCAGCAGAGGAATCTGAAGGTAGTAGGCGAGCTCGGCAGAGAAAGCTGGAGGCAGCAGGCGAGCTCGGCATTCGTCGACCCAAAGCTCGGCACTCGCCGGGCTAAGCCCAGGCTTCGTCGATCTGAGCTCGACTAATGGAGGAAGATCGCATGGCGAGCACCGTAGTCAGCTCGCACTCGCCATATGGAGCTCGGCAGACAGTAGGCGAGCAGGACTTTCAGGGGTGGCCGAGCTCCTCAGCTCTCCCAGGTTTATGAGGTACTTTTTACTATTTTGCCCCCGCTGGCCTGCCCATAGCCCTTCAGAACAGCGGAGTTACGCTGTTGGCAGGCCAACCTGGACTGCACATAGCCGTTCAGGACAGCGGAGGTTGGCTATTTGCAGGCCGTTTTCAGAAATCTATAAATAGGACCTAAGGGGTACCCCAGAAAGCACGTTGTCAGTGTCCTCTTGCTCCATCTTTCAAGCGCTTTCTGAGGATACCTTAGCTCGGTCTTTGGCTAAGTAGGGGAAGCGCTCTAAGATCTTTTGGGTGTGTGGTGGGACCTCCCCGCCGAGCTCTTGGGTCAGTTTTTCTTGTTTCCCTTGTTGTTTTGCTTGCAGGAGCGAAGTAGATGCGCGATCACCCCTTCCCCAAGGGTGAACTCCACAGAAGACCGATTTTTGGTTTCAACATTTTGGTGCGGTGAGCTGGAGCGTGGTCAGTACCGAAAAACTTCAGCGAGATCGATGACAGGAGGGCAAGGATCTGACAGGTCGGACTCGCCGCCCCCCCCCCCACCTCTGGCCACGGTGGGGATGTTTGAAGATTTTAGGAACGAGGTGTTGGGCCTCATCAAGTTCGCACGCGGGCCGAGTGCTCGACTCCAGCTATCCAGATCGCAGCCGCCCCCTCTCTGGGCGAGGACGCCCCCGGCAGGCGAGACGGGAAGGAAGTTGTCGAGGAAGGCCGGGGGTGCGAGCTCCCCGGGCGCGAGCTCTTCCCCGGCTCGGCAGGCAGAGGCTGGATCTGCGAGTTGGGCCCGCGAGACGCGCCAGCTCGCCCAGTAGGGGGAGGCAGCCCCTTCAGCGAGTTGGTCTCTTCTGCTCCAGTTTCGGAGGGGTTCAGGGAACCCGAGATGTCCTACTACATCGGGAAGGGAGACTCGGTCCAAAACGTCCAGTGGTTTGAGGACGTGGTCTCGATCCGGCAGATGTCGGATGGGTTCAAGTGCCGACTCTTCGTCATCACCCTCAAAGAAAAGGCGAGGGAGTGGTTTCACCAGCTGCCATCCAGCTCCATCTACTACTTCGAGGACCTACGTCGGGGGTTCATGCTGAGGTTCACTACCTCGAAGAGGAGGAAGAAGGAGTCGGAGTCCTTGTTCCACATCAAACAGGGAGTGAATGAGACGTTGGGGAGCTACGTTGACCGGTTCCAGGAGGAGGTCACCCAGGTCCAGGAGATGTCAGGCCACAGTCTGATGATGGCTTTCACCCTGGGCCTGCAGCAGGGTTTCTTCAGGATGGAGTTGAAAAGAGTGCCCCACCCCCACCCCCACCCGCTCCTACGAGGAGTTGATGGAGAGGGCGGCGAGAGAAGTTGACGGGGAGGCATCAAATCCGGAGTTTGCCCGGAAGCTGGTCAGGTGTGCCACGGAGGAGGAGAAGGAGCCAAGAGGAGGAAGAGGGCAGGAGGAGAGGAGAGTCGAGCCCCGGCAGAGGGAGCAGAGGCAGCTCCAGGGGCAGCAGCAGCCCCGGTGGGGGCCTCAGGAGCCCGACCGTCGGCTGGGTTGGAGGCCCGAGTGGCAAGGGGAGGGGCCACAAAGAGGGTACCAAGAAAGGGATCGTCATCAAGGGGGGTAAGATCAATTTCACCCCCCGGGCTGGAGGCAGGCCCAGAGGCCTCGACTCCCCGATCAAGAAGAGTCTATGGTCATAGCCATAAGGGAGAGGAGAGTAGCAAGGAGGAGGAGAGAAGTTAGGGTGGAGTTGCCCTACTGCGACTTCCATCATGAGGAGGGGCACGCCACAGCCACGTGCCTGGAGTTCCTCGAAATGATGGGAAACAGGGAGCAGCAGCAGCAGCAGGGGCGTCAGGAAGTAAGGATCGAGGAGGTCCTGCCTCGGGCGGAGGAGGACCGTTGTGAAGACCGGGTGGACGTCGGGACCCGAGAAGGGATCGGAGTGATCCACGGAGGGGTGGGGGTAGAGGCCTCCCGGAGGGCGAGCCTCCATAACATGTATAGCCGGAGCGTTGGCTCCACATCCCAAACCCCACCCCCAGAAGAGAGGATCACCTTCTCGAGGAGCGATATACCGGATCATGAGATTCCATTTTGCGATGTGTTGGTCATCCAGACAGCCATCGAAAATTTTACCGTCTCCCGGATCCTCGTCGACAACGGAAGCTCCGTCAACGTCGTCTTTAAGAAGGCGTTTGACGCAATGAAGGTGGAGGCGAAGAGGGTGGAGGCCTCGGATGGGCCCTTGTTTGGATTTTCGGGGGAGAGAAAGGAGGTAGAAGGAGGAGTAGGCCTCCATGTCACCCTGGGGGGCAGTCCAGGACCTGCAGATTCGTCATCGTGGACGCACCCAGCAGCTACAACGCCATCTTCGGGAGGCCCCTCATCAGCGCCTTCCGCTGCGTCCCCTCATCGTTCCATCAGTGCTTAAAGTTCAATGCCGAGGGGATTCAGGTCTGGGTCAGGGGGGGCCCAAGGTGGCGCGGGAATGCTACGTCACCGCCGTGAACTCCATCTCTTGGCAAGAGGGGGCCGAGGAGATGGAGCGAAGGATGGAGGAGGCGGAGCAGGAAGCTGGCAGGGAGGAGTTGGAGGTGGAGAGCTGCACCGAGGTTGAGGTGGCAGGAGGAGATCAGGAGGAGTCAGCCGAGGCGATGGCCGTGGGGGAAGAGGTGGAGGCGGAGGTCCTTGTCCCAGAGGAGAGGGATGTAGAAGAATGGGGGGAGCAGTCCAGGTTGGAGGCTGCGGGAGAGGTGGTGGAGCTGGAGGTCCTCACCCGTGAAGGTAGGGTGGAGAAGGTCCGCGTCAGCGGAGGGCTGACCCCGGAGGCTCGGGGCAGGATGTTGGAGTGCATCCAGAAGAACGTGGACATCTTCGCATGGAGCGCCGCGGAGATGCCGGGGGTTGACGCGAATGTGGCTTGTCACCGCCTCAACTTGGACCCGGGAGCACGCCCCGTCCAACAAAAGAAGAGATCCACCGCGGACAAGCTGACAGAGACCATCAGAGAGGAGGTGGCAAAGCTTCTCAAGGCCAGCTTCGTGTCCGAGATTCAATACCCCGGCTGGGTCTCTAATGTAGTCATGGTTAAAAAGGGAGATGGCCGGTGGCGTATGTGTATCGACTTCTTTTTGCTCAATAAATCTTGTCCTAAGGACTGTTATCCCTTCCCTCGGATCGACGCGTTGGTTGACTCAGCTGTTGGTTTTTCTGTAATGAGTTTTTTAGATGCATTTTCAGGTTATCATCAAATCAGAATGCACCCCCCGAACGTCAAGGACGTCTCGTTCATCACGGGGGATGGGTGCTACTGTTACAAGATGATGTCATTCGGGCTGAAGAACGCAGGGGCAACCTATCAAAAGATGATGCACAGGGTCTTCAAAGAACAGAAGGGGAGGAACCTGGAGGTGTATGTAGATGACCTCATGATCAAGAGTCAGGACTTGGACTCTCACCTCCAGGACCTAGAGGAGACCTTCGTCACCCTGCGCAAGTACAAAATGCGGCCGAATCCCCTGAAGTATGTCTTCGGGGCCAGCAGGGGGAAGTTCCTGGGGCACCTCCACACCCCCGCAGGGGTCGAGCCGAATCCTGACAAGTTCAAGGCTATCATGAAGCTGGGGTCGTCGCGGAATACCAAGGAGGTGCAACGGCTGACAGGGAAGCTGGCAGGGTTAAGCAGGTTCCTCTCCCGGGCTGGGGAGAAGTGCTCCCGCTTCTTCAAAACACTTAGGGGAGGCCAAAAATTCGAGTGGACCAAGGAGTGCGAAGAGGCATTTCAGGCTCTTATAATGCAATTGACGCGGGCTCCATTGCTCCAAGGGCCAAAGGAGGGGGAGGACCTATTTTTGTACCTCGGGCTCGGGGCGGAGGCCTTGAGCTCCGTCCTAGTTCGTGAAGAGGGGAAGAAGCAGCTCCCCATATACTACATGAGCCGGGTCTTGAGGAAGGCCGAGCTCCGGTATCCAATCTTGGAGAAGCCGGCCTTCGCCCTGATCATCTCGGCCCAGAGGCTGCGGCCCTACTTCCAGGCACACTCCATCTGAGTGGTGACTGATCATCCCCTCCACAACATCTTTGAGGGGGTGGAGCATTCTGGCAGGCTGACCAAGTGGTCGGTGGAGTTGAGCGAGTTCGACATCTCCTTCGTCCCCCGCCTCTCGATCAAGGCTCAAGCGATGGCCGACTTTTTGGTCGATTATGTGATCGAAGTGGCGGAGGAAGAGCTCGCTCGACCGACCCCATGGAAGGTGAAGGTGGATGGCGCCTCGGGGAGGCATTCCCTGGGGGTAGGGGTGATCTTGGAGAGTCCCCAAGGAATTAGAATCGAGCAAACAGTGGTGGTGCACTTCTCCATCACAAACAATCAGGCCGAGTATGAGGTCGTGATAGCAGGGTTGCGCCTAACCAGGGAGCTGGGGGTACTGAATGTAGAGATCCTCACCGACTCCATGGTGGTAGCTTCCCAGATCAACGGGGAGTTTGAGGCAAGAGAGTCTACCCTACGGTTATACTTAGCCAAAGCGAAGGGGATCATCGGCACCTTCCAAACTTTCTCTATCCGACACGTGCCCCGGGAGGAGAACGAGCAGGTCGACCAACTAGCAAAGCATGGTCCCCGGGTGGGGGTACAATCACCGACCTATTCCGTCCTTCCATCGAAGAGGGAGAGCTCATGAAGATAGATCAGCGGCTCTCGTGGATGGACCTGGTCACAACCTTCCTTTCCACGGGAGAGTATCTGGAGGGGGTGGACAAGAAGAAGCTCAGGTACAAATCAGCGTACTACCTCCTCCGGGACGGGCAGCTGTACAGGAAGACTCTCTCGGGGATGTTGGCTCGTTGCGTGGTCGAGGGGGAAGTACAAAGAATCTTGAAAGAAGTCCACTCCGGGGAGTGTGGGAGTCACTACTGGAGTCGGACAGTGGAAGGAAGGATCGTCAAGCAAGGGTATTTCTGGCCCACCCTGGGCCGTGATGCGACAGAGTTCGCAAGAAGATGTCACAAGTGTCCAGCTGTTTGCCCCCCTCCAGCTACAGCCGTCTCAGCGACTCAAGAGTATCACACCCCCCTGGCTCTTTACCATTTGGGGGATGGACTTGGTTAGACTGTTCCCTCAGGCCAGTGGGCAAAGGAGGTTCCTGCTGGTAATGATCGATTATTTCTCTAAGTGGTTGGAGGTGAAAGCGCTGGTCAAGGTGACCTCCCAGGTTATCAGAAACTTTGTTTGGAGAGAGATCATTTGCCGCCATGGGCTACCCCAGGCCATTGTCACGGATAACGGGCCCCAGTTCGCCAGCGCGGAGTTCACTAGTTTCTGCGAGCAACTTGGGATTGATCTCAGGTTCGTCTCGGTCCACCACCCCAGGAGTAACGGGCAGGTGGAGGCCGCGAACAAGATCATTGTTAACCTCCTAAAGAAGAAAGTTGAGAATCTGAAAGGGAGCTGGGTGGAGCAACTTATCGCGGTTCTCTGGGCCCTGAGGACCACCCCCAACACAGCAACAGGGGAGACTCCTTTCAAGCTCTCCCATGGGTGCGAGGCTGCACTCCCCGTGGAGTTTGAAGTTCAAACGCCTCGAGTTGTCGCAGAATGGGAAGGCAGGGAAGAATGGCAAGCCGAGAACGAGGAAGAGTTGCGGCTCTCTCTTGATATGGTGGAGGAGCTGTGTGGCCTTTCCGCCATCCAACAGGAAGAGGTGAAGAGGAGGATGGTCAAGTACTTTGACAAGCACGTCAGAGTCAAACAGTTCGTGGAGAGAGACTTGGTCCTGAAAAAGGTGGATGCGGCAGGAAGGTCTGCAACCGTGGGAAAGCTCAACACTAGCTGGGAGGGACAGTTTATTATAAAAGAGGCATTGAAATCAGGAGGGTATCGACTCCAAAATATGGAGGGCGAGACCCTAAGTCTCACCTGGAGTGGTGACGACTTGAAGCGTTTTTTTCCTTGAAACATGTAAGTGGTATTTTGATTTTTAATAAATTTCTTTAACATGTCAATCCTGTCGCCATTGTTTGTACAAAAGGACGAAGTGTACCTGGACCCCGAGCAGATACCGCTGTCAGGCTCTCACCTAGCTGGCAGGGCTGGAAGTCACTCGGTGTCAGCCTTGGACCCCGAGCAGATCCCGCTGTCAGGCTCTCACCTAGCAGGCAGGGCTGGAAGTCACTCGATGGTGTCAACCCCTATACCCCGAGCAGATCTCGCTGTCAGGCTCTCACCTAACTGGCAGGGCTGGAAGTCACTCGGTGTCAGCCTTGGACCCCGAGCAGATCCCGCTGTCAGGCTCTCACCTAGCTGTCAGGGCTGGAAGTCACTCGGTATCAGCCTTGGACCCCGAGCAGATCCCGCTGTCAGGCTCTCACCTAGCTGACGGAGGTGAAAGTCACTCAGGGAAGTCCTACACTCCCTAGATAGTGTCTAACAAACTTGGCTCTTTTTTCTCTAAGCATAAGAGAAGAGAGCTCGGCATGGGCGAGTCCGGGCTCGCCAATTCAGCTCGGCCTCAGGCAGAAGGGTGGCGAGCCGGGCCTTTGGACCTCACTGAAGGGAGGCAGATCCCGCCAAAACGCTTCGCCCCCGCTTTGTTTTACTTGGGAAAATTTGGTGAGTTTGATCTTATATTAATAAAGTTATGGGTAGCTCGCGAGCGAGCTGGGGCGAGTCCTGAGAATTGGCGAGCTCTCAAAATATGCTCTCAGGGGCGAGTCCTAACAACTGACCTACTCGCAAAATCTATCCACGCGAGGTCACCAAGGGAAGGGCTCGCGAGCAAGCAAGACACAGCAAAGACATACATAAAAAAGATAGAAAAGATGAACAAAGGGCATATCAAGAATGTATTTAATTAAAAGGTCATAGTTACATGTGGAGCCCGCCTCGGCAAGATTACAAAAAAGAGAAGCAGAAAAAATATATACATGATCATCCTTTGCCCCCCTCGCCGGACTGATGATCCTCCCCCCCCCCCTCGCCGGACAGGTCCTGGAAGCCCTTCCCGAAGAGCGCGTCAAGGTTATCCTCCTTCTCGCTGGGCGGCGTCGCCGGGAACAGGCTCGGCATCAGGTCCCGGACTGAGATATCCTTGCATCCCTCCACCGGCACTGCAGAGTCCATCATCTGGAGGGTGCATTCGGCGGCCTGGATGGAGTTGATCCGCAGGCTCTCGGCGAGGTCGGCCTCGCCAAAGATGCTCGGCCTCTTGTAGGGGAGGGTAGGATCGGCATCGCCGGCCGGAAAGAAGATCTCAGCCTGGCGGCGGAGCTCGTGGCTGAGGCTCGTGTTCTCCTCCGTCAGCTTCACGTTCGTCCCCTCCAGCTCGGCAAGGCGGGCCCGCAGCTAGCCAATCTCCTCTTCCTGCCCGGCGGCGCGAGCTCGCAACTCTCCAGCGGCCTTGGCATCCTGATAGGGAAGTATGTTAGCAACAGAGCAAAAAATCCCAAGTAAAAAGGGGAAAGGGTAGGCGACAGCCCGATGCTTACCAGTCCGCCGGCAGCCTGGGTGAGAAGCTTCTCAGCAATGCCGAGCTGCCTCGCCAGGTCGACGGCCTTGTCCTTGGCGACGTCGCGGGCTTGCTCGGCCTTCTGAAGGAGGTTGCTGAGGTTGAAGCTGCGGCGGACCACCATGTGGTGCAGCTCCATGGCTCGCATATGGGCCTGCAGACCCTCATGGCCCAGCTGTCGCAGGGGGACGCCTTTGTAGTTCTCGACGTCCTCGCGGTCATATAGGCTGAAGCCTAGTGCATAGGCATGACCGGTAGCGGGCTCGCGGTCAGCCCAGGAGGGGTGGAGGGTGGATATGGAGACTCGGTGGGCCAGCTCGTCCCAATGGACCATAGGCTCGCCCGCCGAGTCCTTCCACCTCCCCCCAAAGCCGAAGAGGGGGTGTTCTTTTGGCGCGGCGGGCTCGCGAGCCGTCTTCTTCGCCGCGGGCGGAGCAGAGGTCGCCGCGGGAGGAGCAGGGGTCTCAGCAACTTCCTTCCCCTTGCTGGTGATCTCCTTGAGCGGGCTCTCTGGCGACCCGTCGGGGATGACCTCCGGCGAGCTCATGTATTTGGGGCTTTGTTGATGTTATTGATGTTGTTTCGCACGCGGAGCCAGCACGACTATCCTCATCTTTTTTGGTAAATGTTGGCGATGTGGTGGGCTCGACTGTGCGTCCTCAGGCCGCCTCTTGCTGGAGGAGGGCTTGGAGAAAGCCGCCTCGTCGCGGCAGGCCGCCGCCGCCGCCCTCTTGCGGGCAAGAGGGTCCGCATGCAACCCTGAATCCGCAAATGGGGGGTTCACGAGGATTAGCCGCTCCCCTGCATGAAATGACTTGGAAAAATTAAAGGATTTCCATGATAATGAGGCGAGCACTGCAATAGGGAGAGAACAATACCTTCACCGTGCAGAACGGGGCGGAGCTCGTCGAGGCCCCTTCGCAGGAAGGCGACCTCGAAGTCCTTGTGGAGGAAGAACTTGTGGAGGTCGGCATCGTTGCCGGACAGGGCCGACGGGCGGTACACCTCCTCGGCCTTCTGCTGGGGGGAGAAAGGGATGTTGCCGAGATCGCCCTTGATGAAGGCGATCTTGGTCATCCAGTTGTGGTGCTTGTTCGCGATCTCGCGAACCTTGATCAGCGAGCCCATGAAATAGGCAACGCCATCCGGCGTCGTCTTGTAAGAGAAGAGTTTCCTGAACACCGTCAGGTTGAACTTTATCCGCTCTCGGCGGAGGTAGCTCGCGAACGTCACCATCATGGCGATGGCGTTCGAGTTCAGCTGTGCGGGCACCGCGCTGTAGTACTTCAAGATTTGGCGGATTTCCGGCCAAAGGGGGAGTCGCAACCCCACCTCAAAGTGCGAGATGGGGAAGGCGAGCTCGTCGTCGTAAAAAGTGTTGATGGCCTCCCCCTGCCTCGGTCGGCGCGCCTCGAAACCTAGCGGCACATAGTCGCTAACAAACTCAGCGAGCTCGGCCTCACTGGTATGCCCCTCGAAGAAGCAGTAATCTCTGAAATGTTGGGCGCATTTAGTGCGGCCGTCGGCGTCAGGGTTGGTCTTACCCATGCTCGCAGAAGAGGGGGTGAGGCGCGAGTAAGAAAGAGAACAGCGCGGGGAGAAAGAAAATCAGCAGTTAATACAGCGTACAGGGTTGGTGAAGGGGGGCCTATTTATAGAAAAAGTAATCTGGGGTCAAGCTGTCCAATCGGCCCAGCTCGCCATCCCAGCTCGCCAACCCCAGCTCGCCGACTTCTGGCGCATTCCATCTCATGACAAGCTAAACAAAAAGCAATATATTATTTGAATGTCGCATATCTAAGAATGTTTATATTTATTACAACAGTCAAGTGCAAGAATAAGAAAGCGGGGCGCGCGGGCAGGGGGAGAGCAGGAGGCGAGTGTCGGTCGGCTCGGCAAGGGAGCCGCCTTCTATCTACCCCGGCCTCTCATCCCCCGTCCCCCAATCTGCCGCGCGCGGAGAAGCTCGTGAATCCTCCCTGAATTCCTCTGCGCCACCGAGAGGCCGTCGTCTATCTCATCCAGAAGTCGGGAAGGAAACGTCATCTCGCCAGCCTAGCCGCTTCGCACCTCGTCAGCGAGACGCGCGTAGTCACGTTGAAGCGCCTCGTTGACCTCCTGCACCTCGCGCAGCCCGCACACAAGTTTTTTGAAGAGCTTGACCCCCCTCCTCGTCAGCTCATCTTGCTCCACTTCAGGACCCAGGTATGAGTCCAGCGAGCTCGGGGAGGGGAGGGGAGAGTAATGGGCTGTCCGCGAAGATTCCTCGGCAGCGGATTGGCTGGGAGGAGCTGTGAAGACAGAAACATCAGCAAGGGGAGGTGTGCTGGAAAATCGCATGACAAGAATCCGAGGCCAAATTTACCTGACGAGCTCGGCAACTCAAAGGAGGTGCGGGGAGGGACAAACCTCAGGTCCTTCCCGCGCCCTGGGTCGCGCGTTCTCGGTGAGAGAAGCTCGAATCCGGGGATGGAGATGGTTTCCAGACCCGCCCCCGAGGTGACAACAGCTCGCTGAGGGGAGGGGGGGCGCACCGGCAAGTTCGGCTTCTGCGAGCTCACCCCCAAGGTCCCAAAGGGAGGGGACGGGTCCCGGGGACGGTTCTCCGGAGTCATGAATCGCGAGTCCCCAAGAGTGGTCTTGGCTCGCGGAGAGGAGTCTCGCGGCGTGGCGCCCGCCATACCATCAAGCTGGCTGTCCGGGCCGTCGCAGATTACGATAATATTCTTTCCCTTCTCAGGGGCAAGCAGAGTGGAGGAGTCGGTCCCATGCTCCAAGGTAGTTCTCAGGTCATCATAAATGGGCTCGGCCGCTTGAGGAAACGGCTTCACCCTCTTGGATTTGGGTTCGGCCGAGCAACCCTACAGTACAACGGGTAGAACCGCAGTCAGGGCGACCACGCGAGCAGCAGAGGTCTGGCGAACCCGGGCGAGTCGCTCTTGAATCTCCTTTGGGATCGGCATCTTGGCAGGGATAGAGCAAAGGAAATGGCAAGAGTCAAGCAGGTATGCAGGTGTATATATATAGCCGCAGGTGGACCCCACCCGAAGATTCCCTTCGGTTCACCCCGCACTCGTCGAACACTTGGGGTTGGATGTTTCTTTCCGAGCTTTGTCAAGCTCAAAAAGAGCAGAGATTATGTACAACCTCGTATCCGGCGAGTGAGGTCGCCAGAGACCAGACCGGCCGGTTCAGATCGCCCAAGCAACAGGCGAGCTCAGCAGAGGAATCTGAAGGTAGTAGGCGAGCTCGGCAAAGAAAGCTGGAGGCAGCAGGCGAGCTCGGCAGAGAAATCTGAAAGCCGAGCTCGGCATTCGTCGACCCAAAGCTCGGCACTCGCCGGCTAAGCCCAGGCTTCGTCGATCTGAGCTCGACTAATGGAGGAAGATTGCATGGCGAGCACCGTAGTCAGCTCGCACTCGCCATATGGAACTCGGCAGACAGTAGGCGAGCAGGACTTTCAGGGGTGGCCGAGCTCCTCAGCTCTCCCAGGTTTATGAGATATTTTTTACTATTTTGCCCCCGCTGGCCTGCCCATAGCCCTTCAGAACAGCGGAGTTACGTTGTTGGCAGGCCAACCTGGACTGCACATAGCCGTTCAGGACAGCGGAGGTTGGCTATTTGCAGGCCGTTTTCAGAAATCTATAAATAGGACCCAAGGGGTACCCCAGAAAGCACGTTGTCAGTGTCCTCTTGCTCCATCTTTCAAGCGCTTTCTGAGGATATCTTAGCTCAGCCTTTGGCTAAGGAGGGGAAGCGCTCTAAAATATTTTGGGTGTGTGGTGGGACCTCCCTGTCGAGCTCTTGGGTCAGTTTTTCTTGTTTCCCTTGTTGTTTTGCTTGCAGGAGCGAGGTAGGTGCGCGATCACCCCTTCCCCAAGGGTGAACTCCACAGGAGACCGATTTTTGATTTCAACAGTGTTAAGCGAAGTATTGAAATGAAATTCAGCGTAGCTTAAATAGTAAGACCACTTCTTTGGTTGTTCATGTGTATAAGTTCGTAAAAATTGTTGTAGGCATCTATTAGTGCGTTCAGACAACCCATCCCTCTGCGGATGGTATGTTGAACTGTAATGTAATGTAGTCTCTTGTAATGTAAACAAGTTGGTCCAAAATTTGCTCAGAAATGTGGACTCACGGTCTGATACGATAGTCGTAGGCATACCGTGCAATTTTCCAACTGTTTCCCAAAAGACCTTAGCCGCCGATGGTGGGGTGATTGGGGAAATCAGGGGAGCAAAATGGGCGGCTCTTGTTAGTCGATCGATGACTACCATGATATTCGAATAGTTATTGGATTTAGGTAGGTGCGTAATAAAATCCATTGTCAGATCTGACCAAATCAGGGTTGGAACCGGTAGTGGTTGTAGCAACCCATATGGTGAATGGTTGGAAGGTTTAGCCTTCTGACACAGATCACAGTGGTTGATGTATGTTATTATATCTCTTTTCATGTGATTCCAGTGGAACTGGGACTGTATTCTGTGCAGGGTTGCTTTAATTCCTGAATGTCCTCCGTAAATGCTATCATGTGAGTTTGTGATTATTTTATTAATGATTGTGGAATTCTGTGGAATGAATAATCTGTGCTTATAAAACACATTACCTTCTTTTTGACTCCAGAGGGGTCGAGTAGAGGGATTGTTTAAAAGGTCTTTTAATAGTTGTTGGGTAAAGGTGTCCTCGACATATGCTTGTTCTAAACCTTCCAGCAGCGTGTATGTGGCTTGTGTGATGGATAATGTGAAAATCTGTGATGCTGGAATTTGATTGATTATATTGTTGTTGGGTGTGTTTTGATGATCTACACAGGACCTAGAGAGGGCATCCACTATAACATTCGTTTTGCCGGGTTTATACTTAATTGTATAATCGTATCCTATTAATTTGGCTAGGAATAATTGTTGCTCCGGCGTGTGTAAATCTTGCGTGAGTAAATTATGTAGGCTCTTATGATCAATAAGTATTTGAAATGGGTGCCCTAGTAGGTATTGCCTCCATTTTGCAACTGCCGCAATAACAACGTACATTTCTCGTACGTAAGTACTCTTCTTTTGCATAAGGGGAGTCAATTTTCTGCTAAAGTAGGCTATGGGTCTCTTAGCTTGTAACAAAACTGCCCCTATCCCAGTACCAGAGGCATCCGTTTCTATTTGGAAAGGTTCTCCAAAATTGGGTAAGTGGAGGATTGGTTTAGAAATTAACATTTCTTTAAGTGTGTCAAAAGCTAATTGAGTCTCATTATTCCAAGTAAAAGTTGTGTTTTTTAATAAATCAGTCAAAGGGGCTGCGATAATCGAAAAATCCTTGATGAATTTTTTGTAGAATCCGGCTAATCCCAAAAACGCTCGAATCTCTTTTTGTGCTATTGGTATGGAGTAGTGTCGGATCGCTTCTATGTTGGTATTAGTTGGGTAGACCGTGCCATTAGATATATTGTGGCCTAAAAATTCAATTTCATTTTTAAGGAAAAAACGCTTTGAATGTTTAACCTGTAGTACATTAGTGTCTAAGATTTGCAGAACTGTGGCTAAATATGAAAGATGGTCGTCTTCAGTGGTGGTGAAAATAAGAATATCGTCAAAGAATACAACAATAAATTTTCGTAAGTATGATTGGAAAATTGTATTCATTAATGCTTGGAATGTGGATGGAGCATTCGTAAGACCAAAGGGCATGACAGTAAACTCGTAATGTCCCTGGTAAGTTCTAAATGTTGTTTTGTGAATATCTGTCTCCTTCATACGTATTTGGTGGTAACCAGAGCGTAAGTCCAGTTTCGAAAAGTATCTTGCATGAAAAAGTTCGTCCAATAACTCATCTATGGTGGGTATGGGAAAACGGTCCTTAATGGTTATATTATTTAGAATACGGTAGTCAACACAAAATCTTCATGTCTCGTCTTTTTTCTTTACTAAAATTACGGGTGAACTAAAACTAGACGTGCTTGGTCGGATATGACCGGCCTCTAACATTTCCAAGATTAATCGCTCTATTTCATTTTTCTGAAAATGGGGGTACTTATAAGGGCGAACATTAACCGGGTTTTGGTTTGGTAAAAGAGGTATGGTATGGTCTATTTCTCGACACGGTGGAAGTGTGGCAGGCTCTTGAAATAGGTTTTTAAAAGAACGTAGAAGTGTTTGAAAACGAATGGGCAATGTTTGATGCATTTTGAATTCCATGTCGTTGTGCTTGGGTGGCGAAAGTTCTGATGTCAGGACACATAATGCCGAGACCTGAAGTGACATGAGTCTTGACACTTGCGATGATGAAACTGATTTTTCCGGGGAGGTCAGTTGTCCCTGTAACTTTATTGGACCATGGTCGGTTGCATAAGAAATCATAAGAGTAGAGTAGTCGGTGGTTACTGGGCCTAAGGACCTTAGTCATCGTACTCCTAGTACGAGATCTGCGTCATGAAGAGGAAGAACATATAAAGATAAATTATATGTATTAGTTTGTATGAGCAAGCTGACATCATTACACTTGCCTTGGCATGTGACTGACATCCCGTTACCCATAAAAACCTGGAATGGTTGAATGGCTAACATTATAAGGTGTAAGAATTTGGTCATGCGGTCGGAAATAAAATCATGGGAACTTTCACTATCAATAAGTGTCTCCAAGGGTTGATTACGTATGTACGAGGTCACCCGAAGGCAATGGCCGGGCGGTTCGCCAGTGAGTGCATAAAAACACACAGACCCGTTATTATCTATTGCTTCCTATATTGGTTCCTCGATGGTATCCTCATGATCGTCTGGTTCATCCGAACCCTGGAAGTAGAGCAGGGTTCCTGAACCCTTGCACTTGTGACCAAAACTATACTTGTCATTACAATTGTAACATAATCCTAAATCACGGCGACATTGATGTTCTGTGGCGGATAGTCGTCGGATGGGATAGTTTTGTTGAAAAGGTTGTTTTGGTTGGGTATTTGTGATGGGTGGGTTAGGAGGATGTCATTGTAAACGGGGTACATGACGTGTAACAGTGGGTTCATTTATTGGTAAAGTCTTATGATAGTCCAAACGGGATAAAGATGGCAATGCTTTGGTAGTTTCCATTTCTTGATCTTCGACCATCCGGGCTAACGCAAAAGCGGTGTGAAGGTCGGGTGGGCGTTGCATTTTAACGACTCCTCTGATACTCGATTTAAGACCGGAAAGAAAAATGCTAGTAATAAAAGCAAGCTTTTAAAAACCGGACCGGACCGGCCGGTCGGACCGGTCGAACCGCGGACCGGGCACCCAGTCGGTCCGGTCCAGGTACGAAAACCGAGTCATCCACGGACCGCCCAAGAATCGGAGAACCGGGCGGGCGGACCGGTGGGCCGGGAACCGGGCGCGGTTTTACGCAACCGGGCGGGCCGAAGGCCCCATATTAAAATAACAGAAAATTTATAGATGGCAGGATTCGAACCCTGACCACTGCTACTTTAGGATAACAACCAACCACTTAGTCATTTAGATCTTATGGTTTCATCTCATAATATGTTATATACATATAAATATTAACGTATATAATTAATATACATATCTATATATAATTAATATACATATCTATATATAATTAATATACATATCTGTTGAAGCCAAAATTGACCTCTGTGGAGTTCGGGGTCCCTGAAAGGGGTGACCTCACACTTACTACACTCGGGAGAACGTCACGGACCGGAGACGTAGGAGACTATGAACAGACCCTCGGCTCTAGCGCGGAGATCCCACCTCACACCCGGAAGGCTACCTGAGCACTTCCCCTCCCTAGCCAATGCTCGAGCTAGGGTGCCTTGAAGAGCTCTCTCAACTCTACCTAGAAGAAGCTAAGGGAGGAGAACTCAGAAAAGGATCCTCTCCAAGGCACCCAAGGGGGTCTATTTATAGTTTTTCCAAGTCCTGGGGGTAAAATGACAAAAATACCCCTACGGCCAAAAGGCCTCGGGCCAATAGGAAACCGCCACGCCGGAGGGTAGAGAAGGAAAAACGCGTTACCTAAAGCAAATAGGGGACCCACCCTGCGGGACGGGGCGAGACCCGGCCTGGGGACCGGTCTCGCCCGGCCTGGGGGCCGGTCTCGCCCGGCCTACCCGCCGGGCTGGGCGAGACCCGGCCTGAGGGCCGGTCTCGCTGGGCCCCGTGGGGCTGGGCGAGACCCGGCCTCCCGTCGGGCTGGGCCCCGGCCTGGGGCCGGTCTCGCCCGGCCTGGGGCCGGTCTCGCCCGGCCTGGGGCCGGTCTCGCCCGGCCTGGGGCCGGGCGAGACCCGGCCCGAGGGCCGGTCTCGCCCGGCCTACCCGCCGGGCTTGGCGAGACCCGGCCCGACGGCCGGTCTCGCCCGGCCTACCCGCCGGGCTTGGCGAGACCCGGCCTGGGGGCCGGTCTCGCCTAGCTGCCCGCGGGGCGGGGCGAGACCCGGCCCGAGGGCCGGTCTCGCCCGGCCTACCCGCCGGGCTCGGGGCCGGTCTCGCCGGCCTGAGGGGAAAAAAGGGGGAGGGGGAGGGCCTGCTGATCCCGCCTCCACACCCAAATGGCCCGGGCGGGTGCCTACCAACCTGCCGCTTTCACACTCCAACTAAGGGGTCGCTGGGGGAGGCCGATTTCTCCTCCCCCTACTAGTATGTTTCCAAGCTAGAGCCAAAATTGGTCACCGAGAGTTCAAATTACTCAAAAAGCTTAAAAACTAAGCACGCCTCATTTAGGGTCCACTCTTCGCGAATACGGGGTTGTACACAATCCCCGCTCTTTTCGAGGTTGGCACAAGCTCGGAAAGAAACATCCAACCCAACGTATTCGTGGAGTGTAACTTCCCCGCGGGGTCAACCTGCCATGCCAGCTATGGGAGCCTGGGTGGCGAGAGCTTCTCTGGGTAACAAACTTGGCTCCCACGAGAGATCAACCAGCTCTGTCAGCTAGTGAGAGCCTGACAGCGGAATCCATCTCGGAGCAAAGGACTTGGCTTCCACGAGAGATCAACCTGCCCTGCCAGCTAGATGAGAGCCTGGCAGCGGAATCCATCTAGGAGCTAAGGGCTTGGCTTCCACGAGAGATCAACCTGCCCTGCCAGCTAGATGAGAGCCTGACAGCGGAATCCATCTCGAAGCTAAGGGCTTGGCTTCCACGAGAGATCAACCTGCCCTGTCAGCTAGATGAGAGCCTGGCAGCGGAATCCATCTCGGAGCTAAGGGTTTGGCTTCCACGAGAGATCAACCTGCTCTGCCAGCTAGATGAGAGCCTGGCAGCGGAATCCATCTCGGAGCTAAGGGCTTGGCTTCCACGAGAGATCAACCTGCCCTGCCAGCTAGATGAGAGCCTGGCAGCGGAATCCATCTCGGAGCAAAGGACTTGGCTTCCACGAGAGATCAACCTGCCCTGCCAGCTAGATGAGAGCCTGGCAGCGGAATCCATCTCGGAGCAAAGGACTTGGCTTCCACGAGAGATCAACCTGCCCTGCCAGCTAGATGAGAGACTGACAGCGAAATCCATCTCGGAGCTAAGGGTTTGGCTTCCACGAGAGATCAACATGCCCTGCCAGCTAGATGAGAGTCTGTCAGCGGAATCCATCTCGGAGCTAAGGGCTTGGCTTCCACGAGAGATTAACCTGCCCTGCCAGCTAGATGAGAGCCTGGCAGCGGAATCCATCCCGAGGTGAGACCTACCCCACCCTCCGAGAGATCAACCTGCCCTGTCAGCTAGATGAGAGTCTGGCAGCGGAATCCATCCCGAGGTGAGAGACTTGGCTTCCACGAGGGGTACCACCGACCCTGCCCAGCTAGTGAGAGTCTGGGCAGCGGGACCGTCTCGGAGCAAAAGGACTAGGCATCTCAATCAAACCTTACCAAATCCTACATCCTCAAACGGGGAAAAACATGAGCTACATGATTCCCCTGACTCAGCTGGTCAGGGGTAGCACTTGTTACAAGACAAAAAAAATGAAAAAAACTACCGCAAGGCGAGGCACCCTCATGGGGCCTGGGCATGATGGCCGTCTTCCGCTTCCTTTTCCTCGGGTACTTCCATCTTGCTCAAGCTCTCCATGACCTTCTCCATCTCCTCTGCCTGGGCCAACCAAGAGATGGTGTTGACAGCTGTGACGTAGCACTGTCTTGTCATCCTGGAGTCCCCCTTGACTCTGACCTGGATCCCTCCGGAGCTGAACTTGATGCATTGGTGGAAGGAAGATGGCACGCAACGGAAGGCGCTGATGAGGGACCTTCCGAAGATGGCGTTGTAGCTGCTTGGAGCGTCAACAATGACGAACCGGCAGTTCCTTGAGGCCCCTCCCAACTTTACTTGGAGTCTTACTCCACCTTCGACCTCCTTCCTTTCTCCTGAGAATCCGAACAGGGGTCCGTCCGAGGCCAACACTCTCCTTGGCTCTACCTTCATCTCATCAAACGCCTTCCTGAAAACGACGTTGACGGAGCTCCCGTTGTCAACCAAGATTCGAGAGACGTTGTAGCCCTCGATGGCTGTCTGGATGACCAGCGCATCGCAAAACGGATCCTCATGATCCGGCAGGTCCTTTACCGAGAAGGTGATCTTCTCCTCCTGGGGCGGGGTCTGGGAGGTTGAGGCGACGCTCCTTCGGTACATGACATGGAGGCTTGCCTTCCGAGTGGCCTCAACCCCCACTCCACCGTGGATCACCGTTATACCGCCTCGGGGTCCGACATCGACCCGGTCCTCACACACATCATCTCCCCCTTCTCTGGGCAGAACCTCTTCAACCCACACTGGTGGCTGCGGCTGGGCAGGGCCTCTCGCCCCTCTCACTTCCAGGAACTCGGGGCAGGTGGTTGTGGCGTGCCCCTCCACCTGGTGGAAGTCACAGTACGGCAACTCTACCCTGACCCTTTGCCTCCCCTGGCGGTTCCTCCTCTCCCTTCGACCAATCTTCATCGCTTGTTGTGGCGGGGGGAGGAGCTGCCGAGGGGCTTGCCTCTGGAAGTTGAACCTTCCTTGGCCCCCATGGAAGTTTCTCCCATCTTGGGCGTAACCTTTTCCCGGGCCCTGAGCGGGTCCTCCCTGCTGCCTCCAACCTGGTTCCGGACCCTCCTGAGCTCTCCGCTCCTCTCTCCTTCTTCCTTCCTGAGGTCTCGAGCTTCCTTGCTCCTTCGACTCCGCCTCTGTTAGCTTTGCCAACTTCGTGACAAATGCCGGGTTGGCCGCCTCCATGTCAATCTCCTCTGCCGCCCTTTCCATCAGCTCCTCGAAGGAAAGGGGGACCTTCCGGGTCAAGCTCATCTTGAAGAATCCCTCCTTCAGCCCAACGGTGAAGGCCATCTGGAGAGCATACCCTGGCATCTCCTGGACATCCAGGATATCCTCTTGGAACCGGTCAACGTAACGGGCCAGCGACTCCTCGGCCCCCTGCCTTATCAAGAAGATGGACTCAGGACTCCCCTTCCGCTTCTTGGAGGTGGAGAAGCGGAGCTGGAAGCTTCGGCTCAAGTCCTCGAACCCATAGATCGACCTCGGAGGGAGTTGATGGAACCAGTCCCTTGCCTTCTCCTTCAACGTGATCGCAAAGAGGCGACACTTGAAGGCGTCCGTCATCGGCCTGATGGAGACGGCATCCTCGAACCACTGCAGATGCTGGACGGGATCATCCTTCCCGGTATAGTAAGCCATGTCTGGCTCTCTGAACCCCTCGGGAACGGGAGCTGAGATGATCAGCTCGCTGAAGGGTGACCCCCTAAGGGGTGGTCTCGCCACCTCCACTCGCGCGACCTGCTCGCCTGGGAGGTTGGCACTTGCCGGGCTAGAGAACAACTCCCGGCCGGTGAGGTCTCGCTCGACCCCATCTCTCATCCTCTCCTTCCCGGGCCTTCTTCCTGGTGCGCTTCCTTCTCCCCCCGCTGGGGTCATCTCGCCTAGACCCCTGGGAGTTGACTCATCGAGGGGGGGAGCTAGCTCCTGGGGGGTCGGGGTGGAGCTGCCACCCTGAGGAGCAATGCTTCGCAACATCTCCATGATACCCTGGATGGAGGTCATGAACTCTTGCCTCCCCACAAAGGGTCCTGAGCTAGGGAGCTCGCCGAGATCATCACTACCTCCCTGACCTCCATTCATGACTCTCTCCCGAGATCTTCTGCGCTGGTCACTCTCCACGCTCACCGCACCAAAGTGTTGAAGCCAAAATTGACCTCTGTGGAGTTCGGGGTCCCTGAAAGGGGTGACCTCACACCTACTACACTCGAGAGAACGTCACGGACCGGAGACTTAGGAGACTATGAACAGACCCTCGGCTCTAGCGCGGAGGTCTCACCTCACACCCGGAAGGCTACCTGAGCACTTCCCCTCCCTAGCCAATGCTCGAGCTAGGGTGCCTTGAAGAGCTCTCTCAACTCTACCTAGAAGAAGCTAAGGGAGGAGAACTCAGAAAAGGATCCTCTCCAAGGCACCCAAGGGGGTCTATTTATAGTTTTTCCAAGTCCTGGGGGTAAAATGACCAAAATACCCCAACGGCCAAAAGGCCTCGGGCCAATAGGAAACCGCCACGCCGGAGGGTAGAGAAGGAAAAACGCGTTACCTAAAGCAAATAGGGGACCCACCCTGCGGGACGGGGCGAGACCCGGCCTGGGGGCCAATCTCGCCCGGCCTACCCGCCGGGCTGGGCGAGACCCGGCCTGGGGGCCGGTCTCGTCGGGCTGCCCGTGGGGCTGGGCGAGACCCGGCCTGGGGGCCGGTCTCGCCCGGCCTACCCGCCGGGCTGGGCGAGACCCGGCCTGGGGCCGGTCTCGCCTGGCTGCCCGCGGGGCTGGGCGAGACCCGGCCTGTGGGCCGGTCTCGCCCGGCCTACCCGCCGGGCTTGGCGAGACCCGGCCTGGGGGCCGGTCTCGCCTAGCTGCCCGCGGGGCGGGGCGAGACCCGGCCCGAGGGCCGGTCTCGCCCGGCCTACCAGCCGGGCTCGGGGCCGGTCTCACCGGCCTGAGGGGAAAAAAGGGGGAGGGGGAGGGTCTGCTGATCCCGCCTCCACACCCAAATGGCCCGGGCGGGTGCCTACCAACCTGCCGCTTTCACACTCCAACTAAGGGGCCGCTGGGGAGGCCGATTTCTCCTCCTCCTACTAGTATGTTTCCAAGCTAGAGCCAAAATTGGCCACCGAGAGTTCAAAATACTCAAAAAACTTAAAAACTAAGCACGCCTCATTTAGGGTCCACTTTTCGCGAATACAGGGTTGTACAATATCTATATAAAAATTAATTACATATTTTAAAATATATTATTATATTAACATATGATATCTTTTAAAAATTAAAGTTTATATATATTTTTAATATATGCATACATCTCCATAAATTTTACGTTTTGTTTGGCACGGCGGTGGCGGTCATCAAGTGATGGTTATGAACTGTCGCTCTTGAACGTTCGACTTTATCTAAGAAACTTCATACACTTTTATGTTCAAAAGTAAAAAACTAGTTTTATTTTCTCGACTGTGATCTTAACCGTTGTCATGCCAAAACTTCATTCTACTCTATTACAATGTCGTTTTTACTCTATTATATATGTATATATATAACGGTTCGACCCCGGTTGAACCGGTTGAAACTTGAACTTTTTCCTCCGCCGGTTCGATGTCCGGTCCGGTTTTTAAAACCTTGAATAAAAGAACTAGAGAGTCCTGGAATGCGTGTTAAAAATTCTTCAAATTGAGTTTTGTGATCTAAAACATTTGTTGTTTGCTGCAGTTTTACGATTTTTTCAGTTGGGTCGTCATAAGAAGATTGGCCAAATCGTTTTGTTAGGGCCTCTACAAATGATTGGAATGTAATAGTCGGTTGGTCTCGCATTGTGGCCTGGGACCACCTAGAAGCTGGCAGATCAAGATGGCATGCAGCAATTAGGAGGTAATCGCGAGGGTTTGTGTTATGAAATTGAAAATAAAGGTGCAAATTGTATAGCCAATCAGTAGGATCCCCCTCGTTAAAGCGAGGGCATTGAAATTTAAAATCGGGAGATGAAGGGAACGAGACGACCTGGGTGTGCGCCGCGTTTGGTGCAGGACCAAGAACTCCGTTGGGGGTAGAAGATTGACCCGTTTCGGTGTAAATTGGTGGCGAACATAACTGGTCAAGCGTCTGCTGGACGTTCTTGAATTGAGCCATCATGTCATGACGTAATACGTCGATCTTGTCGGTAGACTCGTTGCGCGTGTCGACTATTTGCTGACTGAGGAGGGCTTCTTTAGCATACAGATCATTACGTAGATCTGTGATTTCCCGTGTGCTGGCCTCCTTGTCCGTCTGTAAGGTGGTCTGCAGATCTTGATAAAAATGTTGGTTATCCTTCCATCTTGTATGTTGTGCCATCGGAAGGCGAGGACAGGAACGAGAGCACCAAATTGTTAGAATGTTCCACACCGGCGGCCGGACGGCCACCGGTAAATAGCGAAGAAAGGGGAAGAGGGGAAGGGGATGATGAACAGAGAGATAGTAAGAGAGAGAGACGGGAAGAGAGAGAGGATAGAAAACAGCTGCCTCCAGACGTTGCCAAGTGTCCGCTGCTGTTGATTGAATCACCGCCTTAATGTGATATCTCGGCGTGTAAATATCTGTGCCGTTGGATGAAAAGGACAGGTGAGCTGTCGGGATCATAACAGCAATCTACCAATAACCCAGAGTACCCTAATTTCTTACAGGGTTCTAAACAGCAAGCAAGGGAAATCAAAAACCTAACAACAATGGCTAAGGGGAGGAAACTGTTAAGAAAAGGGCTTGCGAGGATAAGGGCGCTTACAATTAGGTTTGCCATTAGCATAGGCCTGGAAGTTCTCGGCTTGGAGAATCTGCTTAAGGTGCTTCCAGTGACGGCCTCGAGCTTGTCCTTTGGGGTATTTGTCACCCATCTGCACCTTCTTAAATGAAAAAATCGGCGACAGCAGCATCTCTGAGCTCACCACTTCGGGCTCCATCAGAATCGGCCACTGAACGTCAAAAATTAAGATTCACAGTTGTAATTGCACGCCGGAAAACTTTTGCGGCGGATGAGCTCTTCGTCTTCTTCGCCGCGGCGTCGCAATTGAGAGCGGCCCCGAAAATGACTTTTGAACTGTTGGCGCAAATAAAAGCCGCGAGGGTAGCCTGGACCGGGCCAGGTTCAGGGTTCGGCTAGGCCGGGTCTGGTTAGGTCTTCTGGGTCATGCCATCCGGGCCTCCACGGGCCCCCTGTTTTTGTTGGATTCGGGGGAGGTAAAGTGCACTTTACCGTGAAGTGCGGGCATCCAACGGCTCACGTTGGATGCTCGCACACATCTCAAAGCGAGATGAGATGCACTCGCTTTGAGATGTGTGTGGGCGTGTTGGATGCCCGCAATTTATCGTAAAGTGCATTCATGCACTTTACTCCCCACGGACCCCTGTTTTTGCTACACTCGGATAACAGCTGCTAGCACTTTTGGTGAAATAATTTTTGGCTAAGTGTAGTGTTTTCAGATAAAGGAATCCGAGTAGCTTGCTCGTCGTTGGATCAATCTTGCTGTCGTCCGATCAAAGTGTTTACTCTTCTTTTTTAAAATGTTTTTTCTCGTCTTTATTGTCAATGGTTAGATCAGTCATCAACGGCCATCTTTTTACTCGATCTCAAAGCTAGGAACGCTACACGTACGAAAAAAGTTTTCCTTCTTCTGGGACATGCCCTTATGTTGTAGAAACAGGTAGGTACGGATAACACAATGTTTTTTTGGGTGTTACCCATCGGGCATTCATTTGAATATCATGAGGTCCAAAAGAAAATTTAGCAAGCAGGCCGACATTTTGAATAAAATATTCTGCATCAAAAATAGGGCATCCAAAGATGCAGGGCAGGATATTTGCCCGCATTATGTGTGTGCTAACCGCAACCTGTTATTGGTCCGTCGCACTCCAAAATCTCATAATTTTTTGTGTTTTTTTCGAAATACGCATTGTACATGCAGTTTTAGGAAAAAGTGTTTAACACGAAAGTTGTACATCTCGTCGAGATCTACAACTTTTGCGTTGATCACTTTTCCTAAAAATGCATGTACAAGACGTACTTTGAAAATATGCTCAGATTTTGCGTCTTTCAGAAAGACGTCTTATACATGCAATTTCAGAAAAAGTGTTCAACACAAAAGCTGTAGATCTACAGCTTTCGTGTTGAACACTTTTCCTGAAATTGCATGTATAAGGCCTATTTCGAAAAGACACGAAAAATTATGAAATTTTAGGGGTGCGACTTGCCAATAACAAATTGCGGTTAACAATCGCCAAAATTTTTCCACGTTTAGAGGGCCTGCCTGAGCCCGATCAGACAGGCTCGGGCAGCCTCTCCCTTTTCTTAGGGTGGCACTGGCTCGACAAAAATAAAGTCTATGCCCAAAAAGAATTTTGTATGTCTAAAATTAAAGCCAGCATAAACATGATTATCATTATTAATAGAAAATATTTTGAATTTAAACTTTATTGATTAAACTTTATTGATAGAAGAATGTTTTTAAGGTAATTGTTAAAGATAAATGTATTTTGAAAATAGGTGCAAATCAACTCTTAAAAAAAAATATTACCGTAAAAGTGATAGGGGCAACCATTTCTCCATCACATGGACATAAGCGAGCCATACGCGACGACACCGCCGCCTCCGATGACGTCTCTCTCTTCGTCGGCGCCGACGCCGTCGACGCCGACCGCAAGTCATACACGACGACACCGACCACACATCCTCGCTTCTGACCACTGCGGGAGCTCCGAATTTATTCGTGTCGGACATTCTCACTCATCTTCATCTCCTTTGTTCTAAAGCAAGTCGCGGGTTTAAACCTCTTTGTTGCGGTCAACTTAACGCTCCTGACATATTAGGCTAAACTCGGTCGTCTTAACCCGCGGAGCGGTCAAGCGAGCACACATTCACAGAATAAGAGAGATAGTACACACTGTTTTTTTAACGTAGAAAAACCCTTCAACTGAGTAAAAAATCACGTGACCGGATCTGTGCCGGTCAAACTTCACTATGAGCTTCAGGTTACAAATCTGCTGCAAAATCGAAGGCGACCGGCTGCTGCTCGTTGCAATTGGGGATGATAGAGAGTACAATTATGCTTGGTGGCCGACAGGCCGCCTCACGCAAAGCTTGAAGCTAGTTTCCTTTTGGTGGCGACGAACACTCTTGGGCACTGTGCGGATGTTGACAGAAGCCGCGGAACGTGCAAAATAATGTTGGCGCAGGCTTGTGGGATGTTGCGCACTAGGACGCTTCTTTGAGCAGTTCTCAGGACTTGCTTCTTATGGTGGACTTAGACGGATATCTGGTGGAGCGGCGACGGCTCATAGGAGGAATCCGGCAGAGCTCTGTCCTGAGGAGAAGGGAAAAAAATGAGAAATAAGAATGTCTGCGACTTCTTTTATAGTCTGCAAGCGGTAGTTACGATAGTTAAGCGATTATCCGCACACCGTAACCACTGATACCATAATTTTAATCAAAATTTTGAGCAAGCATTAAGAGCATAATATTTACTAAATACAAGTCAATTGCTTAATAAATAATTCTCCTCACTAACCATGGTGGTTAGTTAATGATTTACCATGAAATGGATGGCGGCAATCACGACGGAATGATCGGACGACGGGGAAGACCAGCCATGAAAAGTTGGCCAAATCACCGGCAGACGTCCGCCGACGAAGGAGGAGACCGCGACCGCGGGAGGTGGTCGCGACGCGACCGCCCCATGCGGGAGAATCCTCGCGGACGGGAGGGGGTGGTCGCGGGGAGGGGTGGCCGCGCCGCGACCGCCCTACACGGGTTGACCCTCGCGTTCGCGGGGAGGGCCGGCCATGGCGTCGCTGCCCTAGGCGGGCTGATCCTCGCGGCCGCGGGGAGGGGCGGTCGCGGCGCGGCGGTCGCGGCGCGGCCGCCCCATGCGGGAGGATCCCCGCGGTCGCAGGGCGGGGCGCAGCCAATCGAGCGCGGGCCGCCCGGCACCGGCGATGGCGGCCCGACGGCCGGTCGCGGTTGTGACTTGGATGGTGCGCGTAGCAGGATCAGTGCGCGGGGGATCGCGTGTGCGGTGGTCAAACCCATGATCCCTCTAAATTAGTTGGGATCATGGGGAGTGCGCTATTTACACCCCAAAATTCCTAAAAAAATTACTACGGTCTCGTCACTTTCTTTTTGTATTTCTCATCTTCATCATTTTTTTCGTATTTTTCCAGCGAAGAAAAAAAACGTTGAATAGTTGCAATCATCACTAAAAGAGAATTTCTATGATGAATTTGAAACTTTTACAATAGGTTAAATTTTGAAATATTGATGTTAAAATATTAGTTCATATTTTGCTAAAGTATTTAGAAATATTTTATATTGATTTGCATGTAACAATTTAGTTTGCACATATAAATTTTTTGTTTATCCGAAAAATTGATTTGTATTTATCCAAAATTGATTTGCCCATAACAATCACTTTTTTTACTTGGTCTATTGTCTGAATCAAATCACAATTTATTAATTAATCTTTGTTGAAACCTCAACCAGCCCAAAAACTTGTTGAAACCTCAACAGGCTCTCTAATGCTCTATTTGGTTCGACATTTCGCGGCTCCATTTGGGGCAAACGCCGCCGGAAGGCGGGTAAACAAATGAACATTCAGCTGCGTTTGCTCCGTTTCCACCCGCCCGCCTTGAGAAACGCCCCCAAAAGCTCCGTTTGGAGCAGCCACCTCCCCCCTCCGTTTCAAACACTCTGTTTCCACTCGTCGGTTCGACCCGCCACCGCTAAACCAAATGAAGCCTAATACCACTGATGCAGTTTGAGTTCTGACAACCCACAACAACAATTCTCAAAGCATATGAAGCCTCTGTTGGGAGAGATCCAAAAATTCTAATGAAATTTGATATATAATTTTTTATTCAATAATGTTGTAAATTTGTTTTGACAAGTAATTAACTAGAGAAATAACCAAACCTACAAAGTTCTTAAAAACAAACTGAGATTAGTGCATTTTTGTGGGAGGATCCTCGAGGGACTTGGCCTCCACCAGATTGGAGGTGGGGAGTGGCACTCCAGGGAAAGGGTTGAGGTCGCAGGTGCTTCCTGCTGACTTCCCTGCGACTAAGCGGAAGCGGAGGCTGCTACAGAAAAAGTCCGCCAAGAAGGCAAGCTGGGCTATTGGCGAAGGAGCGACGTCTCGTACCGATATCGTCGATCTGGATGAAACAGAGGAGCTCGTGCAGAGACCGGTGGTCAAGGACCTACCCAGAACATTGGCTGATTCGGCAGTAGAATCAAAAGTGGTGGATAACACCCCTATAGAAGGCACTGACAACACCAAAATCCAGCCCCAGGAACCAGCTAATGAGAAGAATCCCGAGAGCAACGCGATCATACCAGAGTTCTTTCCTGAGGAGGTGATATGACGACCCGGGGACGGCCCACTATAGATCACACTAGATCATTGTGGCCTCACCTGTATTATCCGGGATGTAGCCCAAGCACCCAACCTTCTCCATGCACTGAAGGGTTGTTAGTGGCAACAATCTCCCTTTGATGAGGCAAACACGATAGTTAAGTGGGCAATACAGAGAATTTCCAACAGGTCACTTATCTCAGTACTACTCCAGCCCGAGCATGCTTAATGATAGATTTCTTCAACTTCTCATCACCAATTAAGCTGCAACTCAATTGCTGATAAGGAGTGGAAAAACACCATAGTTAAGCATGCTCGGGCTGGAGTATCACTTGGATATGTGACTTCCTAGAAAGTCCATGTACTGCTCACTTAACTACTGAGTTTCCCTCATCAAATGGAGGTTGTGACCGCCAAAACCCCGCTTGTGGATAGAGAGGGCTTGGGTTCTTGGGCTGCAGTCTGGACGTTGTCAGGTGAGGCCACAAGGAGCTAGTATGATCCATAGTGGGCCGGCCATGGGTGGTCGCAAAAAAATGTGCATTTTTTTGGCAACCCAGGGCCAACACACTCAGATCCCCGCAGAGAATTATGTGTCATCACAGGAGATCCCTACAAAGATTCCTGGAGGTAAATTGTATGACGTCGTGCATATTAATTCGTCGGTTGATGCGACACACTGATTATGATAAATCAGGAGAAGCGGAGCATTGGCGATGATGTCCATAAGGAGGTCTCGAAAGAAGGACATCTACCGAATAATGCGGTGACGGAGATAATTGAGGGAGAGTAGAAGTTGAAGGAGCTAAGGAAGGGGTCCACCAAGAAGTCTACAGAGAAGAAAACAAAAATGAAAAATAAATGTGCACCTTCAAATAGAAAGTCACGGAAAACTGCTCAGAGCGAGGCAGATGGGAAGGTCCCTGAAGCACCCACGCTGTGTACTTCCAAGGGTAAGCCCTCCTCCAGTCTTGGGATCACGGAGGCCTTTGGATCAAATGAGTGACTAGACCACCAAAATTCTGGCAAGCACGGGGGCTCGACGCATGCTGATGCTAGAGAGACTAGTGGAGCTCTGGGACCGCTTGGTGCTCGCAGCAACCCTTCAATCAGTACTCTATTTTGCCTAGGAATGAGTCGGTTATCATCCCTCCATTAGTGGGGGTGACTTCTGACGAGTGTTTGCTGACTCATGGATAGTTGCATGAGCGGCGGAAGCCGGGGCGAGCTGTCGTAGAGGGCATACCTAGGGCAGAATGAACCTAAGGGTCAAATACTCTATGCAGATCCATGGACCGTCATCTACTGTCCCGGTGATCGAGTTTGATCCTGCTCGAGGGGAGGTATTTGTGGTGGATTCAGCAAACATAAATGTTGTTCTCACTGATTCCTTTGGTGAACTTGACCTAGTTCCTGAGGAGAGAATTGCAGCGGATATATTGAAGAAACAGGTCGTGATGCTTACCTTGGGGGTATCCATCCGGGTGATCCATATGTTGGCATGTCTTCAGGGTTATAACTGCAGTCGCCTCTCAAAGAAGCATTCATTAGCTACATGACGAGGGTCTAGGAAGATGTGTAGGTTTTGTACGCATCTGGCGCCATGTTAAATAAGGCGTTGACGATTATGCACATTGTGTTCGCTAAATTTATGGATGGCTTGGCGCACCTGGGTGTGGAGCAAACACCTCCCCGATGAAGTTAAGATGTGTAGGGTCTTTGAGGACGAAATTTTATTTGGCACTATAATAATTCGTACAATTCTCTTTACTTCGCGCAGTTGCACGCTTACTTTCTTTTATTAACCACACTTTCTACTTTTAATGTTGTTATTATCTTTGAATTTGGAATGTCTATGCCGAGTTGTGGTGAACACCACTTTTTGGTGTGGTTGCTTATATTGTTTCTTCTTTCATTTACAGAACATTTTTATATGACAGTTATTGGAGAGTGTCTGATTGAACTCATCGACTATAAGGTATTTCGACTTCCGAGGTGAAGTATTGTGATTTTTAATAAATAGGGACTACCTTGCCCTCACCTATTACCTGACTTGTGCAATAGAACTAGTCTCCTTCAACCACTTGGATACAGATTAGACATTCCTCATCTTCCTGGAATGGTGAAAATCTTGAATTTCTACGAGGTGGTGGTTGTGCAGCTTCCTCCAAACGACATTTCTTCAATTGTGTCATGCATAGTCTACCTGTGGACGAAAAGCATCTGCTTCAACCTAGAGGTATTCTGCATTGTGTTTCGCGTGAGGGCATGGGAATATGGGCAGATGTACTTCAGCTTGGAGAGATTTTGAGTTCTTAATCTAACGAACAAGATCCACGACATGTAAAACCCCCTGCCCTAACCTTTGCCCAGGTCGGGTCAGAGACGGGCCTTACTGCATAAGACGACCACCTAGTGCTTCCCAAGTGGCTACAACTCCCTCTACCAAGCACTAGTTTGCAACCTTGTCTGGCATGAATCACAACATTTGCATCACATGACAGATATGCGGAAGTAATATCAGAAAGCCACACACACACACACACATGTATATATATATATATATATATATATATATATATATATATAACAGAGTAAAAGCATAGGTCGTAGTCACTATTTATACAAACAAGCACATGGGCTTCAAAATGACTACTACTAGATCTCTCACACTCTCTCAAGTCTGCACTATAGGAACTCATGTCTCAGAAGTCTGGAGACGATGGGGGTGCTTCTGTTCTGGTAGTCGTGTTAGCGGGAGTACCGTCCCGCGACAGCTGGACATCACGGTGCTCCCTATAATGACCCAAATCCCAATATGACGGGAAAATATAATTAGTGTTCAGAGTTCAAAGAGATGCAAATGTGATGTTATAACGAACATTTATGAAGACTAGATTAAAAAGATGGAAATATAACCTACAATAGTTCATGAGCAATTTTGTGTATAAGGTATAAAGAAAAGTGAGTATGAAATATAAGGTGATAATAATAATTGGTGTGTCAATAGAGCAATAACGGAAATTTTGTGTGTGGTTAGTGTAAATTGTCTATCAATAGAAAAAATTGATATAATAACACATATCATATCTCTAAGTAAAGAGAAACAAGCAATGGACCAGGCGGTTCATCACGACTCATGCCAAAGATTGGCATGTGTGTCGGTTAGAGGTTAAGAGATAAAATAGTGCTCGTTATTCTATTCTCTCCCAAAACCGCATGCGAGAATGCGGCAGCCCGTCAAAAGCCGCTCAACGCCGATCCCTCCCGGGAGCCCAAATCACCTCTGATTTCAGTGATTTTTCCTTCTATTAAGAGGTACTCTCTTTCTCTCTACTCCTCTTGTTTCTTTCATGATGTTTTTACACAGATTGAAGAGGGTAGAAACTCTAGGTTTTAAGGTTTTTGGATTTCCTTTACTTCTTTTTTTTTTGAAAAGTTTTTATTATGGATTATTATGCCCTAATATATGGTTGCAAGCATTTGTAATGAAACCCTAGTTGAGGTAATATTGATTTCTGAATGTCTAAGTGTTTCGAGAGTTTTCTGAAACTGAATTTATCTTATGAGGTAATTTGATTCACTAATTTAGTTGGATAATGGATATTGATTTTGGCTAGCCGACTGTATTCCTAGTTGAGTATTCAATTCATTACAGTGGCTTATTTCTATTGTTAATATATTGTTGTTTGGAGGGGATATTAGTAAGTATTTAGCTAGCTAGTTTGAAATCTGGTTTGTATACAGATTAACCTAATGTTGATATTGGAATTGTAAACTAATGGTGATATTAGAATTGAAATAAAGTTAACTGACATATACATAAGCGTATACAGATGCGTGATCGATACTTGTAGCTTGTTGTTAAAGAATGATATGTTTCAATTTGAAGAATTGGCTGCCTCTTACACACTTTAGTAACTTTGATCGGATAATTAATTTGTAAAGAACTTATCATTGATTGAACAATTTACTTGTTGAGAGTCGATTTATTCTTGGTTACGGATGAGCTCAAGGTGAGATAATCTTTCAGTGGGCAATTATGAAGTCGTTTCATGAAAGTAATGGAATCTGAATCTTAATTACATTTATTTCAACTTCGTTAGTAAATATTTGCCCCTAAGTTTGTGTAATAAACAGATAACATGACAGAAGACAACATATGCTAAATCAATCGTATCCAAAAGGCCCGACCGGGCCTGATCGGGCCCGGGCTTTTGCAAACCGGGTCGAGACCGGGCCCTTCCTTTATCGGGCTCAGGCTCTGACCCCGTGAAGGGGCCCGAGCCGGCCCCCCGGGCCGGGCCGGGCCCTTATTATTTTTTTAATAAAACATTTTATTTAAAAAACTAAACCTTGAAATAAAAAATCGAATAAAAAAATTTATTAATATTGAAATTTAAAAATCAAAATTACACTTTTACAAAATAAAATTAGGAAAAAATGGAATTTATTATTTTTAATGATAATAAAAAAGAAAATTACATTTTTACAAATTCAGGTTGTCCATCTACTCTTCAATTTCCTCCGACCTCTCCTCCAACGCTGAAATGTGTTTTTTTCTCTTCGTAGCATCCAAATAATCCTTATAGCAGATGTATAGTTTCAGTGATTTTTCATTTAGTCGGCTCCCCCGCTTGTTTAAAATCCTGTCACTAAGAGAAAAGACGGACTCCGAAGCTACTGTACTAGCTTAAATTGTTAGTAAATCACGGGTCATACAAGTCAAAATAGGATAGGTATTAGTTTTACCTTTCCAGCATTTTAAGATATCAAAGTTTTTGATCTCTTCCATAGTCATAAAATCACGAAATTGTGTTTTCATATACAATCATAATTCGTTTAAAATACTCGATGTGCATGTTTTTTTCCTGAAAACTAATTCTAAAATTTTATTTGTAAAAATATCTTTTGTCCCATGTTGCGTTATTTCTTCTCGGAGTCGTGAGACATATAAGCTGTCGTAATAATTAAAACATTCGGCAAAAACAAAATTAAATTTAGTAGTACTAACGTCGTCAACGTCATCGAAACTTATATTTATGTCTAAGTTAACGTTAATTTCATCAATCAAATTTTTTACGCCGTCTACAGTGAATAACGGGTTTAAAGCGGTGGCGCATGAAAATGTAGGAGACATTTCTCTATAATATTTTTTAAAAAATTCTTATTTTACTTCAATTAAACACTACAACATTTTTGGTCTTTAGCAACATTTAAAAACTGTTGCCTAATACCGTAAAGTGTTGCCAAAACATTGAAAACTGTTGTCATAGGGGTGTATGTCTATGCCCGTGTTACCAAAGACCTACGGCAACAGTTTTTACATGTTTAGGCAACATTACTTGAAACTGTTGCATATATCCCTAGTAAAGGCAACATTTTTTACATGGACCTATTGCAACATTTTCAAAATGTTTAAAGTCACATTTAATAAATATTGCCAAAACTATTTAATTAATAAAAAAAATATAAATTTTAAAAAGAACGTGAAAATAAATTAAAACTTCAAAACCAAACAGATTATGGCTCCGTTTGGGGGGACTTATTTTCACCGGTCAAGCAGTTATGACCGCATGAACCAGACCTTAATTACGGTCCAATTCATACGATCATAACCGCTTGACCGGTGAAAATAAGTCCTCCCAAACGAAGCCTATATAATGAGACATTTTTTAAAACACATAAATATATAACAATTTTGCACATGTTTTATCATTAAATATTAAACAAGTCATTAGTAGCCTCATATTTTATCAAAATACATCAAAATATTTAAATATTACAGTACACAAATAAAATTATCTAAATTAACTTAAACATCAAATGATCTTCATGATATGAAGTCATCGATCATATTGTAACTCCTCATTTGTCTTCCCGGCCATCTTCAAGAACTTTCTGCACAAAGTAAAATAATATATATATAAATACAATGACATCAAAATCAATATATAAATAAAAAATTGCAAACATATAAAAATATTTTAATATATTGTATGAAAATCTACAACATTATAGCTCTCCATAGTTTGGAACGTGTGTTGATGTAGAAGAATGTGCATGTGGTAGCCCGTCTCTCTTCTGTCCACTATTTGCATCCCCTGGAGATGAACCTAATAGATTCTCCAATGATTGTACATCAATTCCAACGGGTTTGCTTTGTTGAAGCATAATCTTAAGTACCCATTTTAGAGTATTAAGTGTATCTTCCACATTTTGCACTTTTTCATTCAACAAAGTCACTTCTTCATTATGTACTTTCTTCAAAGCCGCAATGTCTTCCTTTCACTTCAAAGTTGTTTGTGTAATTCCTTTTCCAAAGCAACGCATTGATCCAGGATGTTCTTTCCCAAACATAATTTTAAATGCTTCGACATTACTTTTCTCGTTATTCATAGTATCTTGAAGTTACGATTGATAACAATTAAATTGAATAGTTGATTTTTAAATAAAATAAAATAAGTAAATTATATTTGATCTTAATTAAAAAAATAACTCACAATTGCATTGTTGGTTTCTAAATCCAGCTCCTTTTCACTAATGCTACTTTGAGTTTCAATAAAAACTTCAGCTTGAGTGGAGTCTCTCTTCATTTTTGAACGCTACAGATGCATAAAAAAATATTGAAAATTAAACACAATCAGTGAACTGAACATAATTAACAAACTACACATAATCAGCGACATGCAACCATTCTTTGGTTGTATGCGATTATTTTTTGAACGCATATAATCATGCAAGCACAAATTTAGGTTTGGGTCCAAGCTGAAAAATATCTCCAGCAAGTTTTGCCTATCTATCATAGAAATTCAAGGACTTGTGAAGAGGTGAATGACCATGCACACAACAAACACAGCACTCAGAAGTTTAAAACTTTCAGTCAGTACAGCAAAAAAATAATAATTTATAACCATTTGGCTCAACGTGCTGCACCTGCAGCACGCTGAATTTCAGCGTGCTGCACCTGCAGCTCGCTGAAATTCAGCGTGTTGCAGGTGCACCTCGCTGAATTTCAGCGTGCTGCAGGTGCAGCTCGCTGAATTTCAGCGTGCTGCAGGTGCAGCTCGCTGAATTTCATCATGCTTCAGGTGCATGCCAACATTCTCCCCTATCTTTAGTCATAATCTCATTAATGTCTAAGCACGTCATGTCTTTTCATCAAGCTAGCACATGTCGCAATTCCAAATAAAAAGAAAGCATACAAATGCAAGAGTGATTGAAGTCAAATAGTCAAGAAAATGAAAGCATACAACACTTCAAAATTTGGAAACAAATACTACAAACTAGTGTTTTTCAAATATAAGCAACAGAAGTTTAAAACTTTCAGTCAGTACAGCAAAAAAATAACAATTTATAACCATTTGGCTCAGCGTTGTGCACCTGAAGCACGCTGAAATTCAGCGTGCTGCACCTGAAGCACGCTGAAATTCAGCGTGCTGCAGGTGCAGCACGCTGAAATTCAGCGTGCTGCAATCACACACACATACACACATCACTACATACACACACATTATTACCTACATGAACACACACACACACACACACAAATGTGCAAACACACACTCACATCACATAACACACACACACACTCACCTGCAGCACGCTGAATTTCAGCGTGCTGCGCCTGCAGTACACTCCAATCCATGCATGAAGAGAATGATTTATAAATTTAATAGGACTAGCTAATCTACGAGTCACGTTCTTATGTGCACATGCATGGCCAAAATTTGCTAAACAGCTTTTATGATTTATAAATTGAGTTTGTTATATGTTAGTGGGCGTCTATTACTTTCACTGCAATTTATTGTTGTGTGGTATTGTGTATAGTTGTTGGTTGTAATGTGATAGTGGCCGTTTGTAATGCGGTGGTATGTGCAGTGGTTGATTGTCATTTGCTGTTATTAGAAGTGTGTGAGTGGGGGGGGGTGGAGGTATGCACACAAGTATAGGAGAACATGATTGGTAGAGTGTGTGATGACGTGGTTAGAGGTTGGTGGTTGTGACACTAAGTTTCTACTCCGGCATCCCACAATATCTTTAGCTCCTCAATTAATGGTTGTAGGAACACATCAATAGCATTTCTAGGTGATCGCGGTCCAGGAATAAGCAAAGACATCATAAGATTCTCTGGCTTCAAGCATAAATTCGGAGGATAGTTATACATTGTTAATACCACAGGCCATGTGCTATGTGATAGACTCATATTGCCAAATGGATTAAACCCATCACTAGCCAATCCAAGTCTTACATTACGAGTTTCATTTGCAAAAGCTGGGTGATTCACATCAAAGTCTTTCCATGACTGTCCATCAGCAGGATGCCTTAACTTGCCATCTTTTGAACGTTCTTCTGCATGCCACCTCATTGAATCAGCAGTTTTTGAACACATGTAAAGTCGTTTTAGTCTTTGAATTAAAGGAAAATGTCTCAACACTTTTGCAGAAATTTTGTGAGCTTTCTTGGATTTCTCAGACTCACAATTCACTTCAGGATGTAGAATCCAACGAGATTCGCCACAAGTATGACATTTGTCATCTTTCTCATGTTCTTTCCAAAATAACATGCAATTATTAGGACATGCATCAATCTTTTTATAATCTAATCTCAGGTCTCTAATCATAGACTTTGTTTTATTAAAAGAGATAAGGATGTTCAAATCAGGTATAGCCTCTTTCAATAACTCGAAAAGAGATGTGAATGATGCATTGCTCCATCCATGCAGACATTTCAGTAAATACATACGAATACTAAAAGATAATGTAGAGAATTTTTTACAACCAGGATATAGTTTTTTATTTGCTTCCTCAACAAGCTTATAAAACTTCTTTGCATCTCCATTTGGTCCTTCGTATAATCGATTTTCTTCAAACACATCTTTAAATGTGTCAAATAATAATTCATTGATATCATTAGATGAGACATCATCATTAGTTTCTTGATCAAGATCCATATGTTTAATATCCTCTCCATGATAAATCCAATCATTGTATCCTTTTACAAATCCCTTACTTACCAAATGGTCAAACACCATATCTCTTTTTCTCCAAATACTATTGCAACAAACAACACATGGACATAAAATCTCTTCTCCTTCGAACAACCCTTTGTTGAACGCAATATCCAAGAAATGTTTAACACCATTAATATAATCTTCACCATAACGCGGCAAAAAAATCCAATCCTTTTTCATCATATTTTATCTTTTGAATAATGAAAAATGGTGGTACCTAAACAAAAAAAAAATTATATTGAGTTATATTATCAAAGCAAAATTTACAAAAGAAGAATTGCATGTTCTTTCTTAAAACATTACATGCATGTTGAGAGAGAATAGTTTGCATCTTCGCTGAAATTCAGCGAACTGCACGTGTTCTTTGCTACAATTAAGCAAATTGCACGTCCAGTTCGCTGAAATTCAACGAACTGTGCATCTGCTCTTCGTCGATATGTTGAAAAGAAAACCATTAGTATAAAACATTGCAAGATAATTTATGTCTGAAAATTTATTTTAGAGAGAGAAGCTATATTACACACACATACACCATACACCATACACCACAACAAACACACACACACCTACAACATAACAACAACAACACACACACACACACACACATACAACACACACATTCCAAACACACATACAACACACACAAACACACACATACAACACACACAAACACACACACAAACATACAACATAATAGCAACAAACACAAAAACACACCTACAATGCTACAACACACATACAACACAAACACACAAACACACACACACAACACACACAACACTAACACACACATACAACACACACACACACACACACACACACACACATACAACACACACACAATAACAACACAGATACACACCTACAATACACACATACAAAAAACACATACAACACACACAAACACACACACACACATACAACACAACAACAACAAACACACATATATATACAACACACACAAACACACACAAACAAATACAGCAAAACAAACAAACACACACACACCTATAACACACACACATACAATACAGCAACAACAACACACACATACACATACAACACACACATTCCAAACACAAATACAACACACACACACACACACACACATACAACACAATAACAACAAACACAAAAACACACCTACAACACTAACACACCCACACAACACACACAATACTAACACACACATACAACATACACCACACACACACACACACATACAACACACATACAACACAACAACAATACACATAATCACCTACAACACACACGTACAACATACAGGAAGAATGGAATCTCATCCCTCAATATTTCAGAATTTAAGCACATGAAAAATGGAATCAAATGGGCTAGGTACCAGACACAAGATATGTAGGAGAAGGGGTATACCTCAGCGATAAGGAGAACGGTAGCACAAGATATGCAGAGAATGTGCAAGAACCCTGCGCTAGGTATCCCACGGAGAAATTCCGACGGATTTCGTCGTCGGTTCGGTGCAATCAGACTGTCGGCGTCAACGGGGAGGAAGCTAGGTCGGTGCAATCGGACTGCGTCGTCGACGAATAAAATGATTTTGCACGCCGGCGTCGACGGGGAAGAAGATCCACGCGGTGCAGCAGCCGCGCCCGGGGAAGAAGCCTATCGTCGCCGGGGAAGAGAAGCTTGGAGTTGGGTATCAGGGGGAAAATGTTTCTAATAAATGAAGTGCGGGCCGTGCGGCTGAGGTGATGAGCCGTGAAATGGAGTGCGGGTAGGTTTAGGTTAATTAGGTTAATTAATTAATGTGGAGTTATTATTTTTGATTCGAACGAAAAACGGGCAGATATTCTCACACCCGGAAAAGAGAAGCTTGGAGTGCGAGCCGTGTGGCTGAGGTGATGAGTCGTGAAAAATATTGTGGGTAGGTTAATTGGGTTAATTAATTAATGTGGAGTCACTATTTTTGATTCGAACGAAAAATGGGCAGATATCCTCACACCCGGGAAAGAGAAGCTTGGAGTGCGAGCCATGTGGCTGAGGTGATGAGCCGTGAAAAATATTGTGGGTAGGTTAATTGGGTTAATTAATTAATGTGGAGTCACTATTTTTGATTCAAACGAAAAACGGGCAGATATCCTCACACCAGGGAAACCCAAAATTGATTTTGTTTCGGGGGCGTTACCCCGAGCCCCCACCGGGGACGCTGTCCCCTAGCGGGACCTCCGCCGGGGGCTACCGCCCCCGGACCCCCGCTGTCGTCGGCGCCGGATATGTCGTAGGGATTCACACTTCGATTCCTCTAAACTTACATGGGCAAAACCGGTGTGAGAAACAAGAGAACTGGAAGTGTTCCACAACTTGAAAAAATTTAAATCTCGATATAAGTTAATTAAAATCTCGAGTAGGTACATAGAAACTAACAACGATGACCCTTTTTAAAATGTCTCAATAAATGTGGAGTCATGATTTTTAACAAAATTTAAAAATCTAACAAGGTCGCTATATAGAAAAGGTCGTTATATAGAAAACTAGCGACAACGATTTTTAACAAAACCTCAAAAATGTGTCCTATGTTCATATTTTGGTTAATCATAAAGTATTCCTTAGGCAACACTTTAAAAATATTGCAAATTAATTTTTAAGTAAATAGATATCATAATTGTTGTATAAAGTGAATCTTCAAGGGCAACATGTCTAAAATGTTACATATAAGGAATATAGAACAGTTTTTTGAATGTTGCACAGAAAGTGTTGCCTAAACATGTAAATCTATTGCAACACTTCTAAACTGTTTTCTAACAAAGTTTAGACAACATTTTTATAAATGTTGTCAAGTCAGGTGTTGCTAAAGACCAAAAATGTTGTAGTCAAAGGAAGTCATCTGGAGTGTTGCTTAAAATAGTTAAGTTTTGTGTGAAATTTACAAAATTTTCAACTACTAACGAGCTAGTTGGATAATACACACCAGATAAAAAAACAGTCGCCCAATAAAAATATTTTAATAAATCCATATGATTTAATAATATGTCTCAATCGTTATTAGTTAAATCATGATTATTTGTCACAGTGTAATATTCCATAAGAAGTGTTTTTTTGTTGAAACACACTTTTTAACATTTTATATGTTGAGTTCCATCTTACAGACATATCAAATTGAGGTTTCAAATGTTTTTGACCTTGTGCGATCACAAATTTTCGAAAATCTTGACTTCGTTATTTGGTACAATAAATAAATCTAAGCATAGTCAGAATTTTTTCAACATATGGTTGCATAGGTTCTAAACTATCTTGTATCATTAAATTTAAAACGTGACAGACACATCGAGTGTGAAAAAACGCACCGTTGAGCATATGTTTTAATTCACGTTTTAACCTCTCTGCTGCGGTATTGTTATTATTAGTGTTATCAAAAGAAAGACTCATTATTTTATCTTTTATTTTAAATTCACGCAAACATTTAATAATTACCGAATATATAGTCTTACCTGTGTGCGGAAATTCAAAATTTTCAAAACATATTATGAGCTTATTTAACTCTCATGAAACGAAATCGATCCAATGAGCCGGATACAAATATAAGATAATTCTACCTTTACGTTACTACTCCAAATGTCACTCGTTAAACTCACATGTCCCTCGAAAATTTCAAAATTTTTTATTAAATCTTGTTTTGTTTAAAAATATAATTTATGTGTGTTGCGTCTCATAGTGGATCTACTTACCGGTTGATATTTGGGCTGAAATCCTTCGTGTATGTACTCCGTCGTCTCATCATTGTCGCAGTGACTGAATGTCAACCCACGTCTTATGACGTTTTTCACTTGTAGGTCTCGCTGTCTTGCTTGATCGTACGTCCAAATTTGTCCTGATGCTGATATTTCTCCCTGACTGGACTCGGGAGCTCGCTTCACAAAACATGACTTAATGTGTCTCACTGGTGTTGAGTTGCCGGTAAAAGTTAACAACTTTGAGCATAACTTGCACCGCGCCTTGAATTCGTCGTCGACTTTAACCTTGTCGAAATGCTCCCAGACGGGCGCCCTCCGATTATGCTCCACCAATTCGGTCGTGCTTTGAGTGGACGACTCCGACATTGAGGAAGACGATGCCATACAGCGAGAGAGAGAGTAAGAGAGTAAGAGAGGGAGAGAGTAAGTGAGAGAGAGAAAGTGACTGGAAGAGAGAGCGAGAGAGAAAGTGAGAGAGAGTGAAGGAGAGAGAGGGGGTCGGGGATGGGGGTGGGGGTGTTTTATAGGTTTTTTTAATAAAAAAAATTTTAAATATATATTTTAAAATGGCCTAGGGCCTAGGCTGTGTTGCCTAGGCCCTAGGCCATAGCAGCCAGCAGCTGCTGCTGACAGTCGACCGGGATGTCAACAACAGCTGCTGCTGCTGACAACCGACCAGGTTGTCAGCAGCAGCCATGCTGCCTACTTCCAACGGCTCTAAGAGTCATTGGATTTCCAACGGCTCTTAGAGCCGTTAAAACCAGCAGGGTTGGGCCGGCCTGTGGGCCTGGGCCAGTCTTCGCCTGGGCCCGGGCCAGGGGCTACCCCAAATTCCGGGCTTTGTCCGTCCCGGCCCGGGTCGGGTATCGGGCCGGGCTAGCCCCCAAAATAAGGGCCCTGAGCCCGGCCTCGGCCCGGACCCGACTTTTCCTGGCCAGGCCGAATCGGACTTTTGCCGGGCCGGGCTCGGGCCGGTTAACTGGGCCCTGGCCTTTTGGACACGTCTATGCTAAATTGGACATTAAGTCAGAATGACAAAAGAGAAGAGAGCAATGTGAGTTCTTACCGCTTTAATTATGCATAATTTTAAATTAGTTTTAGAATACAAATTGTATAATTTTCTTCTGTCAGATAAAGTATTTTGTGATTGCGCATTAACATGAAATTTGAAATTACTTGAATTTTCGAACCACCGATAAGAAAATGAGCTTCATTATAAGATGATAGATGAGTTTCATAAAAAAATATGGTAAATTTGGAATAACAAGAATGAAGTGAGGAAGTCTAAGAAAAAATAGAAATAAAGAAAACCGATGTGCAATTCAAAATACAGATGAATATTAAAATGTGTCATAACAAGAAAGAAATGACAACATAATAAAAGTTTATGTATAGAGAAATGATCAATGTTAACCTAGTGTTGTGTGTGGGGGGGGGGGGGGGAATACCAATGACGGAATATTTCTGAGATTTATTTGCGGTCGCTGAAGGCCAGAGGCCGTTGAAGGCTCAAAGGTCGTTGAAGACCAAGATGCATTTTAACCTACCCTTATGATTTTCTACACGAATAAATTACGAGTAAGAAATTGTACCAGATGATTGAAAATGAAGAAGGATTTTGCTGATTGAAAATGAATCACATAAGCAAAGAATGAAGAATGAATATGGATGACAATATGAACGAATAAGAACTGCAGAAATAAGACGTTTAAATATGAATAAAGAACGAACATGAATAAAGAAGTGAAACATCCTGAAGAACCTGAAAGAATGAAGGAATCAAACGAATATAAGTATTTAAGAATGTTGCATAAACATGTCTTTATTTACTGCACTTCTATCTATCGAAAGTGAAATACTTATGCATATTGTTACTAATGATTATTGTCTGTCTGTACAACAGTTAAAGATGTATGTTTTTCACTTAGTCATATTTTTATGACTAAGCACATCGTCAATTCTGTTTAGGTAATTGAGGCGACCATGAGTACACAAAGAAAGACTAAATTGAATGATGAAGAATGAAAAGAACTTATAGCAGAACGACCCAATATATGAGTTAAGTTTTTATTATGTGATTTATTTTGTACTCACTCTCCTTACTTCAGCCTGAGCAAATAACTTGAAATAAGCTTAGATACAGAATCTTAGTGGGGTCTAAATTGGGGTCTCACACTTTGTCTCCTGTGAATGGTTATTAAAATAACTCGTCAATCGTACAGCTAAGTGGAAACACATCTCCTCTCCAGATCCATATCCTAGGGACGAGCCTACGCACCCAACAATAAGTAAATTACCGAAGCACAAGAGAGTTAGTAGCATCATTTCAATATAGTGCATTTTCATTTCTTAAGCTATGAGCAATTATCTAAAAGAGTGCAGCATAAAACAACTGGAAAATAGTAGCATAAACATCAGTTATTTAAAAAACACTCAATTAGCTATCACAACCAACAAGTACTCACAACCTGCAATCACACTACAAGTATTCAGAACCCGCCAACACATTGCAGGTATTCAAACCCGCGCACACTACAGGTATTCAAACAGTGCACACCACAGGTATTCAAACCTTAGCGCACCCACTATGTCGACATAGATTGGATCGCTTCTCTTCAAGTAGGGTAGCGAGCTCTGCGAGCCTCGCCGATGTGGTCGTTGGTGACAGTGTCGGGTCCTGACACTTCTGGGTATGGTCGTACCGCACTACCCAGGCCCTAGCGTACACCCAAGTGTAGTTTTTTGGATGTGAGCGACATCCACCAAATTCTGAAAATTTAGGTCGGCCAGTGGAGGAAACCCAACGGGAAAAAACAAAATGGTTGGTCACATATGGTAGTGTAATTCCTTTGTCCGTCACATGAAATATAACAGAGGGTCTGGCCGGGGCCCCACGTCATATTCCACAGACAGTCAGCGACGTTACGTGTGTGTTGAAACCAAAAACTTGGTCTCTCGTGGGGTTCGAGATCCCTAGAAAGGGGTGACCTCACACTTACTACAGTCAGGGGGATGTCACGAACCAAAGGCTCGGGAAACTAAGAACAGACCCTCGGCTCTAGCGTGGAGGTCCCACCTCACACCCGGAAGACCTTGGCGATCTCCCCCTCCCTATCCAATGTTGAGATAGGTGCCTTGGAGGATGAAGAGAGAGTGAAGAAGTGATCTTCAAGGCACCCATAAGGGCCTATTTATAGTTTTCTAGGAATGGCCTGCAAATAACCAACCTCCACTGCTCTGAAAATTACCGAAATGCACACGGATTGGCCTGCCAACAGCCAAATCCCACTGTTCTAAGCGGCTAATTGCAGTCCACCAGGGGTAGTCCCACAAGTCGGGCGAGCTGACGGCCTGCGAGCTGGGGCTAGGCGAGACGGTCGGCTGGGCGAGCTGCGGCCTGACGAGCGGCGACCTGTTTGGCAAGACGGCAGCCTAGCGAGACGGCGGTCTGGCGAGCAGCAGCCTGCTATCTGTCTCATCATTGCTACTAGGACATCCAATACATTTCTATGTATATCATTGACAAGATTGACTTCACTCAAATCTGGGACATTGAGGGCAATGGACCCAACAATCTTCCCCTATTTGAGGAAGTCAAAACTCTTAAGCGAGTGAAAGTCAATGACATACATAACACTATGCATCACTAATAATTTTAAGAAAATTTATAGTTACCACTTTTTTCACATGTCCTTGTCTGCAGGATGATCAATACCTGCTCCCCCTGAATTGATGCAACCACTGAATTGAATTGATTCTGATACCCTTCTTGCTTGTACATCTTTTCCTCCCCCTTTTTGACTTTAGCAAATAGCTTGTAAGGTTCTAAATTTTTGGAACATGCTCCCCCTCAATCGATGCACCAACTTGAAGAGTCTTTAGTTTTTTGATGTCACATCAAGAACTTATCTACTTGCAAGAGAAGTAATTCCTGCAACACAAGTATAACAGGGAGCAACTGAAGCTATATCAGGTTCAACATACCCAATCTCAACTTAGAGGGTGTTGAACTTGACATCATCTAGTGTCATGATAAACATGTCAGCCACTTGTCAGTGAGGACAAACTCATGATAGAGTTTTTTCATATGCTTCCTAACAAACTGATACTTAATCTACATATGCATAGTCCTGCCATGAGGGACATGATTCCTAGTAATTTAGATTACACTAGTAAAATATCAATATAAGGTAGTTCTACTTATTTGGAGGATGTGGTCCTGATACCATGGAGTTAATATTGCGAGACTGGTTTCTTTCTTGCAGCTCCAAGTAGTCAATCTTCTTCGTAGGAGTTGATAGGTTCCATCTTTGCTTATCCTATCTACCTTGCACCCTGTGGTGGAGGTGCATCTTCTCAACTATTCTTTAGCAACAGGCTTGCCTTTGGCTTCAGCTTTCTGATCTATAGTACACGAGTGATCAGACAACTTAGTATTATCTTGATCATCACATTGATCTGCCTTCTTGATCACCACACTGTATACCACACAGTCCTTCTTGAATATGAGGAATGTTGTTTGTATGCGGTTCTAGTCCCAATGTACTTTTGATAAAATTGGCAACCCAGATAACCCACTCCCCCCTTGATCATTGACTTCTTGGGTTGATACCACTCGAGTAGTGTTCATACCACTTGACTAGAGATTATATCTCTTGAGTTGATAACTGACACAACTCTCTTATGCCACATGATATCATTTGATCAATCTCTTCTTGGTTTCTAAATAGTCAGGGAGGAGCTGGTCTACTTTGACTTCTCCCCCTAGCTGATTGCAGATGATATCACTTGAGTGACTTTTCAGCTGAGCATTATGTGATCCTTCCTTGCTGCTCTCAGAAGAGCTACCTGTGATTTCCTCAGTGATGAGTATAGCCTACTTGTCCTTTACAGATTTCACTCAAGATTCTCTTCCTCCCCTTGGGCAGTAGAATGAGTGATCTTTATGGTCTACATATTCATTTCTCACTTGAGTATGATCCTCAAGCTAGCTCCTTATTCCAGTCTAATTCCCGGAACAACCATTGTCCAAATACCACATGGTGGTATGGGCATTAGGACTATCCTGCAAAACAAAATTTATTTTCTCTTAGGAACCCAATAGTTATTGGGTCCTAGGTTCATGTTAGCATTATAAAGATTTTGCCCAACTCTCTGCCTGGGCTGAGCACTTTTCTTTCTACTGGTCATATTCAGGTTATGCCAACAATCAATGACAAAGTAGCTCACTTTCCCACAGACCAACATTCATGAATGTTGTACCTTCTCTTCTGGACAACACAGAAGGTGGAGGCTTTTAATTTCTATCCATGTGAGAAGTTAGCAGCCCCAGGCTTTACTGAATGAGCATTGGGGTGTGCTGATTCCTTCTTCTTGAGTGAAGGTGCTGGAGTACTAAATACAACTGGTCCAGGATGGGCCATTTGTATTTCAATTTGTGGAGCCTGCCATCTAATGGCCTCTCTTATCACTTTAGATAATGGATATTTTGATCCAAATCTAAAATACTTATCCAGAACTCTATTGCTAGAGAGGTCAACATTACTCCTACTGAGAACATGTGACTTTACCCCACTGGTAGAGCAAATAAAAGATGGATCCTTATGGGAAGGTCCAAACTTGACTGATTTAGAAGGTAAATTTACCTTTTGAAATACTGTCCTCTTATCTAGGAATTTTGATTTGAACAGATGATTTGTGTGTTTTATTCCCAGCTTCTCAGGGGCTTGGTTAGCTGCAAATTTTGACAACAACCTCTGTGACTGAGGAGGATTAACCACAATCCCTACTCTTCTCTTCAAGAAGCATGGTCTGACATTCAAGACTTTTCTTGAGTTCAGAAACCTCATGACTTTTCTTATAAAACTCAATAGATTTATTATTATAAAGAGTTTTATAAGGCTTAAGGACTTCAATATCTTTTGCTTGCATTTTGACAAGCTTTATGCTCTACTTTAGATCAACTAAGAGTAGTTCATACTTGTTGATCAATTGATTGACATCAGTCCCAGATTCTGAGCAATCTTCATCATAAGATGAAGATGCTGTAGTGTCTGGACTGGTTTCATAGTCAGAGGCAGATGAAGAAATGGAGAGAGGTTGTACCTTGATTGTTCAGTATCTGTCTGACTTCTTTCTTCTATTATTGTCATAAAGTTATGACATCCACTGACTTCCTCATCCTCCTCATTATCACCATCTGAGCGTGACAGAGGGCCCTGATTCCTACCCTGACAGCAGGATATTACTCTTCTTCAGGATTTGCAGCAACAAAAATCAGCCCTATATCGGCTTCTTCTTCTTCTTCTTCTTTTGACTCTGAAGAGGAAGAGTCTGTCCAGTTTTTCTACTTCTTAGCCACAAACGACATCTCCTTCTTCTTGTCCTTATGGTGATAGTGATGCTTCTTTTTCTCATCTTATTTCTTTCTCCTGACTGGGCAGTCAACAATAACATGTTCTGCCTTGCTGCAAGAATAACAGACAACTTTAAATAAAGTCTGTTTACTAGTTTTAGGGTCATACCTTTCTTCCTTAGAGAACTTCCTGTGATGAGAGGATGAAGATGGTCTGCTCTTCCAGTGTTTCTTCTTCATGAACTTCTGAAATTTCCTGGAGAAGGCTGCAAAATCTTCATCAGACATGTGATTGTCAGAGGCACTTGACCCAGACTTTTCTGAGCTGGACTGGGCTTCCCTCCTTGATGGAGAGGGAGTCTTTCTTCTCCTCCTTCTTGGGGCTTCTGCCTTGAGAGCCAATAACTTATCTTTGGTCTTGGATTGGCTGCATTTTTCCTCCTCTTGTCTAGCAGTCAGCTGCATCTCATAGGATAACAGCTTCCCAAACAGAGTTGGTGGAGGAGTGTCAGCCAACTTATCCATTTCCCTAATGACACAAATCTTTGTGTCTCAATCTCTAGTGAGAGAAATAAGGAGCTTGTCATTCAGCTCATAGTTGCTGAAGACCCTACCATAGGTTTTTAGTTCATTAACCATCCTAAAGAACCTCTCAAAACAGTCAGTCACTTTCTCATATTTGCTTTGTCTGAAGGCTTCATACTCTTGGTTGAGCATGGACTTCATGTCATCTCTAATTTCCACAGAACCCTCCATGTAGACCACAAGAGTATCCCACGTTTCCTTGAAGGTCTTGCAGTGCAATAGATTTTGGAAGGTTGAGTCATCAATGACACTGGCTATTATATTATATGTCCTATTGTCTGTGGTAGACAACACTACCTCATCTCTGTCCATCTCAACATAAACCTTGGGCACTTTCAGAGTTAGATCTATGATGGAGGCCTTTATAGGGACAAAAGGACCTTCCTATACTGTTACATAGATCCTAGGGTCAGATACCTCCATAAACAATCTGATCATTTGCCTCTAGAGGCCAAATCCTTCCTTCCTGCAGATTGGAAGCTTCATGTCCCCCAGCTCCTTGTAGTTCATACCTGAACCCATATGTAGTAACTTCTAGCTAACCTTGGAGGCTTACTCAGACTGTTAGTTCCTTTTGAGTAACCTCCCTCTAATACCTTGTAGACAACACTAATTGCTCGTCCTGCTCCTTACGGACTCCAGTTTTCTAACAGTCCGCCTTGCTCTTTTATGATCTGTGTGGACTCTAGTTTTTCTAACCGCCTGCTCCGCTCTTTTACGATTTCTGCGGTTTTTGTGGACTCGAGTTTTTTAACCGCCCACTGAGTTCTCATATCCACATGGATTCCTTTTCAACCATCTTCTTCATGGCAGATACCGAGTATCCTTCCACTTTGTACGCGCTTTATTCTCAAACCACACTCACTGCTTCCCTTCCGTCAGACAATCTTGGAACAACTTCCAAGCCGACTGGTCTGAATTACCCAAACTGGAGTGTCTCGTTTGTGTTCTTACTGTGATCTCAACGTAAATGTCATCATCTCACTAATGACCCTCCAGCTTAAGGGACTGTTATCTTTGATGAATGGGATGCCAATAATACTTTGGTCAGGACATGCCTTGCTAATAGTCTCTCTGATGAGTGTATACCTATCATTCGACATGATGAGATGGTTAAAGCTGCTTAGACTCATCTTGCTGCTTTGTATTCTAAAGGTGCTCATACCTCACGTATATACACGTTGTATTCTGATTTGTTTGCCCGCCCTACTTTGACTCTTGCTGCTGCTTATCAAGAGGTGCAAGCTCTTGGCGTTAAGATTCTACAACATCGTCCGTTCTCCACTGATCTGCTGAACAACACAAACACTTTCAGGAACTTCTGGTTGTATGTTATCTTCTTTGACTTCCGGAATCTTATGACATGATAATGTAATAAATTCTTGGTGAAGCTGATTCTCCCACCCTTGATAATATTGTTGCATATATTGTGGTTGTTACCACTCTTCTTCAACTCCCCCTACTTACTTTGCCACCCCCTCCGGACACATTTGCTCGTCTGGTTCGTTATGGTAATTCTAGTGGTCGTGGAGGTCATTCTGGTGGGTGTGATGTGTCTCGTCATATTTGCTTTTGTTGTGACAAGATGTGACATCTTGTTGATCGTTGCAGGGCTAAATATCATCATCTTTGCCCATCCGTGGGTGACTTTACATGGAAGTCCACGTCCCTTGCCTCCTCTTTTAACAGTGCTAATGTGGTCACTCATGGTAAGTGGCTAATTGTTTCGGGAGTTACTAATAACATGACAGGTGATTTTTCGTTTTATCTCTTGCTTGGAAAAACATAACTGGTCCCCTCCGGTTTTTGTTGCGGATGGTAATCCGTCTCCATTATATGGGACTGGTATAGTCTGCGTTACTCCGACTTTGCAGCTTGAGTACACGCTTTACATCTCATCTTTTCCATGCAATTTACTCTCTATTCCTACTCTCTGCAAACAACTAAACTGTACAGTTACATTTATATCTACTACTTATTTTTTTCAGGAACCTCACTCCAAGGAGAAGATTGTTACTGGAACTGAAAGCAACAGACTCTTTTTCCTCGACAATATCATTGCTTTCTATACTTCTCTTCTGCAATGAAATTTTCGCCTTGCGCATCCTCCTCCTCATCTCATCTACCAACTCCTACCGGATTTACCTCGGGAGGACTCCTCTTTGAACTGCGACACCTATCAACTTGGCAAGCACCGTCGTTCTTCTTATCTAGGGAGACAAGGTCATAGTTCTTCTCATCCATTTGAACTTATTCATTCAGATATTTGTGGTCATGCTCCTGTTAGGTCTTTTAACAGGGGTTTATATTTTGTTACATTTGTTGATGATTTCTCCCAATGTGTTCGGTTATATCTCTTGAAAGAACGCTCTGAACTTTATTTCGTGTTCACTAATTTTTAGAATGAGATACAAACTCAATTTGATATTCCTTTAAAAGTTCTTCGTACTGATAATGCTCGAGAATATCTTAGACAATAATTTTTCGATTTTTGCATGCATCGATGCATAGTTCATCAAACTAGTTGTCTCTATACCTCTCAGAAAAATGTGGTTGCTGAGTGCAAAAATCATCATCTTCTGGATGTTATTCGCATCCTTCTTCAACAGATGCATAATCTCTAGCCGTATTGGGGATATGTTGTGCTTCTTTCTTGTTATCTTATCAACCATATTCTTTCGTCTGTTCTTTAGGGATGAAACTCATTCTCCATCTTACATCCAGAAGCTCAACAGTGTTCCTTTACCTCTCTGTGTTTTTGGTTTCACAGCGTTTGTACACATTCCTTCTCCTAGTCGTGACAAATTTTCTCCTTGCTCGATAAAGTGTCTTTCTGGGTTTTTGTCCAACCCAAAAGGATTATCAGTGCTTTTATCCCCTTCTCAGGAAACAATATGTTTCTGTTGATGTTACATTCTTTGAAGAAATGTCTTATTTTTGTCAAGCTTCTACTCTCTCACCAATTGATATTTCTCCTTCTCTACCTATTGTTTCTGCACCTTCACCTGAACATATTCCACCTTCTTTACCACTGTCTCCTCTCCCCCATATCACGTCCTCTATCTTCACCTCTGTCTTTTGATTCTTCCCTACCTTTGGATCTGTTGTTGATAGATCATAGGCCAGTAATCTCTCCAACAGATGGATCTATTACAAAAGACAAGTCGGATCTTGACCTTCTAATTGCTCTATTGAAGGGGTTTAGAGCGTGCACTAAACAGTCAATTAATAATGTTGTCTCATATGCTCGTCTTTCTCCAGCTGGATGGAGCTTTGCTCTTGCTATCTTCGCCAATGCTGCCCTGATTAACTATCAGGAGGCTCTTGTTATTCCACATTGGAAAGCGACAATGAATAAAGAAATGAAGACCTTAACCGAAAGGGGTACTTGGACTCTTGTCCCTACTCCTCTGGGTGTGGATGTGATTGGTTGTCGGTGGGTCTTTGTCATCAAGTTTCATCCAGATGGCTCTATTGACCGCTATAAGCCGAGGCTTGTTGCCAAAAGCTTCACTCAAACGTATGTTGTGGATTTCTTTAATAACTTCTCCCTAGTTGCTCGCATCAACACTATCTGTGTTCTTTTATCTGTGGCGGTAAACAAAGGCTGGGAGATGCATCTGCTAGATGTGAAGAATGTCTTTCTATATGATGATTTGTAAAAGGTGGTTTACATGGAGCAATCTCCTAGGTATGTTGCTCAGGGGGAGTCTCAGGTATACAAGTTACGGAAGACAATTTATGATTTAAAATAAAGCCTACAGGCTTGGTTCGACAAGTTCAGCAAAGTTGTCTCTCTTATTGGTTTTACTCAGAGTTTGTTGATCACTCTCTTTTTATACACAAGACTATTAAATATCTTGTAGTTCTTATTGTCTATGTGGATGATATTCTCATTATTGGTGATGATAATGATGGAATTAATTTAGTGAAGAGACACCTTCGATAATATTTTATTACAAAGGATATGTGTTCTCTTAAGTACTTCCTAGGAATAGAAATCTTGCAAAAACACAATTCTGTGGTGCTCTCGCAATGGAAGTATGCATTAAATCTTTTGAAAGAAACTGTTCCTCTTGGGGCAAGGCCTGTTCCTTGTCCTATGGCCGTTGGTGATGACAAAGGGTGGAAGAATGATTCACCTCTTCTTTTATATGTTATTATGTACATAAAACTTGTGGGAAAACTCGTCTATCTGACTGTTACCAGACCTAATACTTATTATGTAGCAGGGAAGGTCAGTCAGTTTCTGCAAGTTCTCGGAGAATGTCATCGTCGTTCTGTCTTAAAATTTTCGGAGTATGTAAAAGGGCCTCCAGGGAAGGGGTTATTGTTTCAAAAACATAACCATCATAAGGTTGAAGCATATTCTGATACTAGCTACGCTGACAAAAAAAGATAGAAAGTCTACTTCTGGTTTATGCATCTTTGTGGGAGAAAATCTTGTCAACTGGAAAAACAAGAAACAGTTAATTGTGTCACGATCAAGTACTGAATCTGAGTACTGAAACATGACATCAACCGCTTGCAAATCAAAATGATTACGTGCCATCATGCTTGAATTGAGAGAGGTATATGATCATCCTTTACCTATGTTTTGTGACAACTAGTCTGTTATACATATATCAAGGAATCTAGTCTTTCATGAAAGGACAAAATGCATTGAAGTAGATTGTCACTTCGTCAGAGAAGAAATATTAAAGAATTAAATTTATACTTCGTTCATTACTTCTGACAGAGAACTTGCAGATATCTTTTCCAAACCAGTGTTTGTCTCGCTTTCAGATGTCTGTGACAAGCTGAACATGGTTGATATATATGCTTTAGCTCAAGGGGGAGTGTTAGATTTTATGAATCCTGGCGGTTTGGCAGTTTGGTCCCAGCGGTCTAGCAGTTTGGCGGTCTGACATTTAATGGTCTGGTGTTTAACAAACTGGCGTTTGGTCTTGGCGACTTGACTGTATCTAACGGACTGGTGTTTGGCGGACTGGCGTTTAGCGGACTACCTTTGGCGGACCGGCCAACTGTTGAAATTATTGAACTGAACGTGGAGGTTGATTAGACAGACCGCGCGGCCTGGGCGGACAATCTTGCGAACTGGTGGTGCGGCCTGAGCGGTCTGGTGTTGCGGCCTAGTGGTATGTTGATGACTTGTAATTGAGTCATCATTTTATCTTAATTTGTTATTTGATATTTAAATAAATTATCATATTTGTTCGTTGTTTTGTTACAATATTGCGTAAAAACAATATTTCACGTCCTAAATATTATATTTTCTATTTTGTAGAATTACGGCAGGTCTTATGAAAATTTACGTGCAATGTCCCGCTACCGTATCCAAGAGCTCGAGGCCACCTCCGTGTTCGGTTAACCTCCTCGACGCAACAACTAGTTCGGCCGTCTTATATATATATATATATATATATATATATATATATATATATATATATATTATATATATATATATATATATATGTAAACAACAACTCCACATGAAGCTCCGCCAGCTCGGCCAGCAGCAACTCCGGCCAAGCCCGAGTCCCAACTTCAACACCTCCTCCACTCGGCCTCCCACATACAGCAGCCCGAGCATCCTCCTACTCCTAACATGCAGCGTCGGCCACCACGTCAAAAGCTCCAACCATGCTCGGCCAGCTCCAAACTCCCACACCAGCAGCGCCACCACCGAGCTCCTCCAACTTCACTCTCCGGCCACCACTTCAACAGCTCCGGACAACAACTTCCAGCGCCGACAACCTTCATACAGCCCGAGCCCCACCGCCACCAAGCTCGGCCAGCTCCACGTCATCGATCCAGCCAGCATGCCGCGTCAGCAATCCGCACAAACAGCGCCATCCCGCAGACGAAGCTCCATCCTGAGATCCCGCCTCCGCCATCACTGTTGCCGTTACACCCAAGGCCGAATGCATCGTAATAACTCCATCCAGCGCCAGCTCAGCTTTAACACCGTTTTTTTTAAGCTATAAATAGCTCCTCGGGAGAAGAAACCAGGCATTCGGGGAGAGAGAGAGTGAAATATACATAATTAAGAGAGTTTTTAATTTGAGAGGAATCCAGCTAGAAGCCAAGAATTCTCCAACCCAGCTTATTTTCTAGTCTAAGTTTATTGTAGTATTTGTTTTATTTTAGCTACTTTAATTAATCTTGTACGTCCCTTTTTCTTATAAAATTTAGGATTTGATAAATCGTTGAGACTCGCAAAATTTTATTACTTGTAATCTCGTTCGTTTACTAGCGCTGAAATTTCGTTCCTCTTTCACGTAAAAAAATATTCCTATTTCAATTTTGTCTCGTGTTACCTTTGTTTTTTTTGTTATGATATCGCATTTTTACATTAACGATCCGCTCATCGTCATGAATAACTAATTTTTATAGTGTCCGATCGCGATGATCCGAGGAAATAATTTTTGCTATAATTTTAGTTTTGCTTTTCTCAATTTGTTGAACGCTTAAGATTTACCTTTGATCAATTCATTGAGGCTATATATTTTATATAGTTTTTAAAATAGTTTTCGCTCTTTAGTTGGCCGAGAGGCTCATAAGGCGAATCGATCACTCATCGGTAAAAAGAGTAGAACGCAACCCTCGAGAGAGGATGACGTAACTCTTCCGAATTGGGATAAAATCCAATAGTGAGGTTCGCTACCTAAAGCAAGTCTTAGGCGATGCGATTTGAGAACGAAAGTTCGGTCGATACACCTAAGCTTAGTTGAACTTAATCCTCGAAAGAGGGGTGTTCATGCTTCGGGAACCTCCACGGTCAAAGCCTCTTCAACAAGGGAATTGCACTTTATTTTCATTTCGTTATTCTCTACATCCGAGGTGATTCAAGGATCGGGCACTTGTTTTAATCCATCAAATTAATTCCGTTAATATTTCTAGCAACCTTAACTCAATTTTCTATTGATAAAATAATAACGATTTTCAAAGTAGGATTACTCGATCACCCCGAGTCTAGTACGACCTTGTTTTTTATAAACCTATACCACTCCCGATACGGTACACTTGCCGTTGTCATTTGCGGATATAGTTTTGCGCGATCATATGTCCTTGTAGGTAGCCGTGCAGATAGGTTGAATATCTGCGGTCTAGTCGGACTGGGCTGGAGTCCGTGGAGTTCGCTCTATACGGACTGTTCTTGGAGCTCGGGAGATCGACATTGGCCTGTGCCCTTGATCTCCTCTAATGGTGCGGTTAGGAGGTAACTACGGAGTTCGCGGTCAGGCGAACTGGATTAGAGCTGGAGGAATGGGTGGACTGTTGTTTGTGTCCGCGGAACTCGCGCCTGATGTTCTCTGGCTGGGAACTTGGTCATGATCCGTGACACGTTCAGATTGATCGTGGAGTTCACAATGTCTGCTAGTTGACCGGGTGGTCTATTCCTTTGGTCGTGGACATTGTTATTGTGGGCTGGTGTGGTGTCCGCTGGGATGTAGACTGGCTTCTATCCGCCCTCCTTGATGTCAGGCGGATAGGCTGGTGACCGGCCTTGTCTATGCGGACTAGGCGGACTGCTCTGTGCTAGTTGCAGGCTGGGGTGGTGTTTCTATCTACTAGGGCGGTGACCACACTCCTCTCCGTGCCTATAAATAGGACCCCCCCTGTGACATTATATCTATCTGAATGAATAGTAAGTTGAATTTGAGTTAATTTTTGCGGCCTCGGATTTTCTGTTTGCACGGTTTGAGAAGGATAACTGGTTTGTTGTTTGTAGGTTGTGCAGCTGACACTGAGGAGCCAGGATTTTGGTGTTAACTGCGGTCAGGGATCAATGGAGCTTACGGTTATCAATCAGCGGTTTGCAGCATGTCGTGGTTGCGGCCAGCCGGTCTTATCTCCTTCAGCTTCCCAGTTCAATAACTTGTCTGCCGGTCTCGGCGGTCTGATCTTCAGTTCGACAACGACTTTGTTCACGGACTCTGATAGCTAGGCAACTTCTGCGGTCAGGCGGCTTATAGAGAGCGAATAAAGGTGTTCAACAGAATAGCAGGTTGTCTGCGGTTTACGCGGACTCCGTAGTTCAGTTCGGTGCAGCAAAAGCTTGGCGGTCTCGGCGGTCTCAATAGTCTCTGAGGCAGTCTGCCAGACTTGTTGTTCTTGCTTTGTTTGTATGCTCTTCTTTTGCACATCAGCAAATCATATCTCGCCATGTATGTCCTGCCCTGTAAAGAAGATTGTTGATAGTACAAGACTTGATTGTTGTCTTCTGTTGTTTCTGATTTATAGAGCTTGGTTTATGGTTGAGTGTTACTGTGCCTGGTTCCCGTTTTAGGTTTGATCAAGGTGTTATCTTGATAGCTTTGAAAGTTTTACTTGGTATCAGAGCTATCTCCCTGATCATCTTGAGAATTTTAGCATGGTATCAGAGGGAACGGAGGTTTGAGCAGTGATCAGCCATCAGTTGTGCTCAATGTTTTTGGAAGCTGGATATGCAAGGGGTCTTGGAATCGAGCTGCTTACTCCGACTAACTTTAAAAAGTGAAAGTCGTGTATGCAGAGCTATCTTCTGGGTGAGGACCTATGGGAGGTTGTTGGCGGAAGATAAATGCAAGAGGTTACTGCTGCGGGTGGTGATGAAGTAGTGAGAGCTTGGAGGAAAACAAACACGAAAGCTGAGTTTACCCTCAAGCGGGTTGTACAACCCCGTATTCGCCCCTGTATAGTTTTAAGCTTTTGGGAGATTTTGCACTCTCGGTGGCCAATTTTGGCTCTGGCTTGGAAACATACTAGTAGGGGGAGGAAAAATCCACCTCCCTCCAGTGGCCCTCTTTTGGGGGGCGGGTGCGACAAGTTGGCTGACACCCGCCCCGTCCCGATAGGTGCTTGGCGGCCTGGTGAGGCGAGACCGGCCGGGGGCCGGGGTCTCGCCCCTGCCCCTTCTAGCCTAGCGGCCTGGTGGGGCGAGACCGGCCGGGGGCCGGGGTCTCGCCCCTGCCCCTTCTAGCCTGGCGGCCTGGTGGGGCGAGACCGGCCGGGGGCCTGGGTCTCGCCCCTGCCCCTTCTAGCCTGGCGGCCTGGTGGGGCGAGACCGGCCGGGGGCCAGGGTCTCGCCCCTGCCCCTTCTAGCCTGGCGGCCTGGGGGGCGAGACCGGCCAGGGGCCGGGGTCTCGCCCCTGCCCCTTCTAGCCTGGCAGCCTGGTGGGGCGAGACCGGCCGGGGGCCGGGGTCTCGCCCCTGCCCCTTCTAGCCTGGAGGCCTGGTGGGGCGAGACCGGTCGGGGGCCGGGGTCTCGCCCCTGCCCCTTCTAGCCTGGAGGCCTGGGGGGCGAGACCGGGCGGGGGCCGGGGTCTCGCCCCTGCCCCTTCTAGCCTGGCGGCCTGGTAGGGCGAGACCGGCTGGGGGCCGGGGTCTCGCCCCTGCCCCTACTAGCCTGGCGGCCTGGTGGCCTGGTGGGGCGAGACCGGCCGGGGGCCGGGGTCTCGCCCCTGCCCCTTCTAGCCTGGCGGCCTGGGGGGCGAGACCGGCCGGAGGCCGGGGTCTCGCCCTTGCCCCTTCCAGCTTGGCAGCCTGGCGGGGCGAGACCGGTCAAAGGCCGCGGTCTCGCCCTTGCCCCCCTGCAGTTTTACCTTCTTGCCCTCGGGGGGAATTCCCCCTTTACCCCCCGGCGTGACGTTTTCCTATTGGCCCGAGGCATTTTGGCCGTAGGGGTATTTTGGTCATTTTACCCCCAGGACTTGGAAAAACTATAAATAGACCCCCTTGGGTGCCTTGGAGAGGATCCTTTTCTTAGCTTCCTCCTCCCTTAGCTTCTTCTTGGTAGAGTAGAGAGAGCTCTCCAAGGCGCCTAGCCTAGCCCTTTGGTGAGGGAGGGGAAGAGCTCAGGTAGCCTTCCGGGTGTAAGGTGGGACCTCCGTGCTAGAGCCGAGGGTCTGTTCATAGTCTCCTAAGTCTCCGGTCCGTGACGTTCTCTCGAGTGTAGTAGGTGTGAGGTCACCCCTTTCAGGGACCCCGAACTCCACAGAGGTCAATTTTGGCTTCAACACTTTGGTGCGGTGAGCGTGGAGAGTGACCAGCACAGAAGATCTCAGGAGAGTGTCATGACGGGAGGTCAAGGAGGTAGTGATGATCTCGGCGAGCTCCCCACCCCAGGACCCTTTGTGGGGAGGCAAGAGTTCATGACCTCCATCCAGGGCATCATGGAGATGCTGCGAAGCATTGCTCCTCAGGGTGGCAGCTCCACCCCGACCCCCCAGGAGCTAGCTCCCCCCCTCGACGAGTCGACTCCCAGGGGTCTAGGCAAGATGACCCCAGCGGGGGGAGAAGGAAGTGCACTAGGAAGAAGGCCAGGGAAGGAGAGGATGGGAGATGGGGTTGAGCGAGACCTCACCAGCCGGGAGCTGTTCTCCAGCCCGACAAGTGCCAACCTCCCAGACGAGCAGGTTGCGCGAGTGGAGGTGGCGAGACCACCCCTTAGGGGGTCACCCTTCAGTGAGCTGATCATCTCAGCTCCCGTTCCCGAGGGGTTCAGAGAGCCAGACATGGCTTACTATACGGGGAAGGATGACCCCATCCAGCACCTGCAGTGGTTCGAGGATGCCGTCTCCATCAGGCCGATGACGGATGCCTTCAAGTGTCGCCTCTTTGCGATCACGTTGAAGGAGAAGGCAAGGGACTGGTTCCATCAACTCCCTCCAAGGTCGATCTATGGGTTCGAGGACTTAAGCCGGAGCTTCCAGCTCCGCTTCTCCACCTCCAAGAAGCGGAAGAGGAGCCCCGAGTCCATCTTCCTGATAAGGCAGGGGGCCGAGGAGTCGCTGGCCCGTTACGTGGACAGGTTCCAGGGGGAGATCCTAGAGGTCCAGGAGATGCCAAGGTATGCTCTCCAGATGGCCTTCACCGTTGGGCTGAAGGAGGGCTTCTTCAAGATGAGCTTGACCCGGAAGGCCCCCCTTTCCTTCGAGGAGCTGATGGAAAGGACGGCAGAGGAGATAGCCATGGAGGCGGCCAACCCGGTGTTTGTCAAGAAGTTGGCAAAGCTGACAGAGACAGAGGCAAAGGAGCAAGGTGGATCGAGGCCTCAGGAGGGAAGAAGGAGAGAGGAGCGGAGAGCTCAGGAGGGTCCGGAACCAGGTTGGAGGCAGCAGGGGGGACCCGCTCAGGGCCCGGGAAGAGGTTACGCCCATGATGGGGGAAACTTCCATGGGGGCCAAGGAAGGTTCAACTTCCAGAGGCAAGCCCCTAGGCAGCTCCTGCCCCCACCACAACAAGCGATGAAGATTGGTCGAAGGGAGAGGAGGAACCGTCAGGGAAGGAGAAGGGTCAGGGTAGAGTTGTCGTACTGTGACTTCCACCAGGTGGAGGGGCACGCCACAGCTACCTGCCCCGAGTTCCTGGAAGTGAGGGGGGCGAGAGACCCTGCCCAGCCACAGCCGCCAGTGCGGGTTGAAGAGGTTCTGCCCAGAGAAGGAGGGGATGATGTTTGTGAGGACCGTGTCGATGTCGGACCCCGAGGCGGTATAGCGGTAATCCATGGTGGAGTGGGGATCGAGGCCACTCGGAAGGCAAGCCTCCATGTCATGTACCGAAGGAGCGTCACCTCAACCTCCCAGACACCGCCCCAGGAGGAGAAGGTCACCTTCTCGGTGAAGGACCTGCCGGATCATGAGGATCCGTTTTGCGATGCGCTGGTCATCCAGACGGCCATCGAGGGTTACAGCGTCTCCCGAATCTTGGTTGACAACGGGAGCTCTGCCAACGTCGTTTTCAGGAAGGCGTTTGATGAGATGAAGGTAGAGCCAAGGAGGGTGTTGGCCTCGGACGGACCCCTGTTCGGATTTTCAGGGGAGAGGAAGGAGGTTGAGGGTGGAGTGGGACTCCAAGTTAAATTGGGGGGAGTCTCAAGGAACTGCCGGTTCGTCATTGTGGACGCTCCAAGCAGCTATAACGCCATCTTCGGAAGGCCCCTCATCAGCGCCTTCCGTTGCGTGCCATCTTCATTCCACCAATGCATCAAGTTCAGCTCCGGAGGGATCCAGGTCAGAGTCAAGGGGGACTCCAGGATGGCAAGGCAGTGCTACGTCACGGCTGTCAACACCATCTCTTGGTTGGCCCAGGCGGAGGAGATGGAGAAGGTCATGGAGAGCTTGAGCAAGATGGAAGTGCCCGAGAAAAAGGAAGTGGACGACGGCCGTCATGCCCAGGCCCCATGAGGGTGCCTCGCCTTGCGGTAGTTTTTTCATTTTTCTTATCTTGTAACAAGTGCTACCCCTGACCAGCTGAGTCGGGGGGACCATGTAACTTATATTTTCCCCCGTTTGAGGATGTAGGATTTGGGTAAGGTTTGATTGTGATGCCTAGTCCTTTTGCTCCGAGACGGTCCCGCTGCCCAGGCTCTCACTAGCCGGGCAGGGTCAGTGGTACCTCTCGTGAAGGCCAAGTCTCTCACCTCGAGATGGATTCCGCTGTCAAGCTCTCATCTAGCTGGCAGGGCAGGTTGATCTCTCGGAGGGTGGGAAGGTCTCACCTCGAGATGGATTCCGCTGTCAGGCTCTCACCTAGCTGGCAGGGCAGGTTGATCTCTCAGAGGGTGGGAAGGTCTCACCTCGAGATGGATTCCGCTGTCAGGCTCTCACCTAGCTGGCAGGGCAGGTTGATCTCTCGGAGGGTGGGAAGGTCTCACCTTGAGATGGATTCCGCTGCCAGGCTCTCACCTAGCTGGCAGGGCAGGTTGATCTCTCAGAGGGTGGGAAGGTCTCACCTCGAGATGGATTCCGCTGTCAGGCTCTCACCTAGCTGGCAGGGCAGGTTGATCTCTCGGAGGGTGGGAAGGTCTCACCTCGAGATGGATTCCGCTGCCAGGCTCTCACCTAGCTGGCAGGGCAGGTTGATCTCTCGGAGGGTGGGAAGGTCTCACCTCGAGATGGATTCCGCTGTCAGGCTCTCACCTAGCTGGTAGGGCAGGTTGATCTCTCGGAGGGTGGGAAGGTCTCACCTTGAGATGGATTCCGCTGTCAGGCTCTCACCTAGCTGGCAGGGCAGGTTGATCTCTCGGAGGGTGGGAAGGTCTCACCTCGAGATGGATTCCGCTGTCAGGCTCTCACCTAGCTGGCAGGGCAGGTTGATCTCTCGGAGGGTGGGAAGGTCTCACCTCGAGATGGATTCCGCTGCCAGGCTCTCACCTAGCTGGCAGGGCAGGTTGATCTCTCGGAGGGTGGGAAGGTCTCACCTCGAGATGGATTCCGCTGTCAGGCTCTCACCTAGCTGGTAGGGCAGGTTGATCTCTCGTGGAAGCCAAGTCCTTTGCTCCGAGATGGATTCCGCTGACAGGCTCTCATCTAGCTGGCAGGGCAGGTTGATCTCTCGTAGAAGCCAAGTCTTTAGCTCCGAGATGGATTCCGCTGCCAGGCTCTCATCTAGCTGGCAGGGCAGGTTGATCTCTCGTGGAAGCCAAGTCCTTTGCTCCGAGATGGATTCCGCTGCCAGGCTCTCATCTAGCTGGCAGGGCAGGTTGATCTCTCGTAGAAGCCAAGTCTTTAGCTCCGAGATGGATTCCGCTGCCAGGCTCTCGTCTAGCTGGCAGGGCAGGTTGATCTCTCGTGGAAGCCAAGTCTTTAGCTCCGAGATGGATTCTGCTGCCAGGCTCTCCTCTAGCTGGCAGACCAGGTTGATCTCTCGTGGAAGCCAAGTCTTTAGCTCCGAGATGGATTCCGCTGTCAGGCTCTCATCTAGATGGCAGGGCTGGTTGATCTCTCGTGGGATCCAAGTTTGTTACCCGGAGGAGGTCTCGCCACCTAGGCTCCCGTAGCTGGCTTGGCAGGTTGACCCCGCAAGGAAATTGCACTCAGCGAATACGTTGGGTTGGACATTTCTTTCCGAGTTTGTGCCAACCTCGAAAAGAGCGGGGATTGTGTACAACCCCGTATTCGCCCCTGTATAGTTTTAAGCTTTTGGGAGATTTTGCACTCCCGGTGGCCAATTTTGGCTCTGGCTTGGAAACATACTAGTAGGGGGAGGAAAAATCCACCTCCCTCCAGTGGCCCTCTTTTGGGGGGCGGGTGCGACAAGTTGGCTGACACCCGCCCCGTCCCGATAGGTGCTTGGCGGCCTGGTGGGGCGAGACCGGCCGGGGGCCGGGGTCTCGCCCCTGCCCCTTCTAGCCTGGCGGCCTGGTGGGGCAAGACCGGCCGGGGGCCGGGGTCTCGCCCCCGCCCCTTCTAGCCTGGCGGCCTGGTGGGGCTAGACCGGCCGGGGGCCGGGGTCTCGCCTCTGCCCCTTCTATCCTGGCGGCCTGGTGGGGCGAGACCGGCCGGGGGTCGGGGTCTCGCCCCTGCCCCTTCTAGCCTGGCTGCCTGGGGGGCGAGACCGGCCGGGGGCCGGGGTCTCGCCCCTGCCCCTTCTAGCCTAGCGGCCTGGTGGGGCGAGACCGGCCGGGGGCCGGGGTCTCGCCCCTGCCCCTTCTAGCCTGGCGGCCTGGTGGGGCGAGACCGGCCGGGGGTCGGGGTCTCGCCCCTGCCCCTTCTAGCCTGGCGGCCTGGGGGGCGAGACCGGCCGGGGGCCGGGGTCTCGCCCCTGCCCCTTCTAGCCTGGCGGCCTGGTAGGGCGAGACCGGCCGGGGTCTCGCCCCTGCCCCTTCTAGCCTGGCGGCCTGGTGGGGCGAGACCGGCCGGGGGCCGGGGTCTCGCCCCTGCCCCTTCTAGCCTGGCGGCCTGGGGGGCGAGACCGGCCGGAGGCCGGGGTCTCGCCCCTGCCCCTTCCAGCTTGGCAGCCTGGCGGGGCGAGACCGGTCAGAGGCCGCGGTCTCGCCCTTGCCCCCCTGCAGTTTTACCTTCTTGCCTTCGGGGGGAATTCCCCCTTCACGCCCCGGCGTGGCGTTTTCCTATTGGCATGAGGCATTTTGGCCGTAGGGGTATTTTGGTCATTTTACCCCCAGGACTTGGAAAAACTATAAATAGACCCCCTTGGGTGCCTTGGAGAGGATCCTTTTCTTAGCTTCCTCCTCCCTTAGCTTCTTCTTGGTAGAGTAGAGAGAGCTCTCCAAGGCGCCTAGCCTAGCCCTTTGGTGAGGGAGGGGAAGAGCTCAGGTAGCCTTCCGGGTGTGAGGTGAGACCTCCGTGCTAGAGCCGAGGGTCTGTTCATAGTCTCCTAAGTCTCCGGTCCGTGACATTCTCTCGAGTGTAGTAGGTGTGAGGTCACCCCTTTCAGGGACCCCGAACTCCATAGAGGTCAATTTTGGCTTCAACACGGGCTATCTCACCTGAACTCTTTGATCACATCATAGGATGTGAGTCTGCTGCAGAGATTTGGACATCCATCGATGGATTGTTCAATAGGAAAAATGTAGCAAGACTACAACTCCAAAAAAATGAGTTGGTGATAGCAACTTAAGGTGACCTGCCCATCTCAAAGTTCTTCCTTAAGATGAAGAGCTTGTGCGCTGAGATATCAGCGTTGGACCCTGATGAGCCGATTTCAGAGGCTAAGTTGAAAAGACACATAATCCGTGGTTTGCAGAGGGAATATCTAGCCTTTGTCACTTCGGTTCAGGGCTGAGCCACTGAGCCATCTCTGCTGGAGCTAGAGAACCTGCTGTCATCGTAGGAGAGCTCGACTCGTCAGATGGGTTGGAATCATTATTTCTGAAGGAAGTAGTGAGGCTCTCTTCTCCGGGAAGAAGAGATAAGAGAAGAAGAAGATTGTTGTTGGTGATGGCCCTTCGACTTCTTATCCACAAGATGGGAGCGTTGCTCCTAAGCGTGATTGGAAGGAGTGGCATGAGTGCTACAGGTTGTAACACCTCCTCTGTAATGACTGTATAATATGGGTCTGGTCGGGGCCCCACAACATACAGACGCCACAACTTAAACATTATAAGATGATATAAACTACTCAACTCAAAACACGGACTATAAACAGCAGAAACAAAGAGCAAAACCAGAAGTTATCCACTAACACATCAGTATCAACACGGCCTTATGGCCTTACGACATAAAGAGTTCAACATTCAACCATAACATTAAGTGTCAATGTGCATAAGCACTCCTAGGCTACCTCGGCATGCAAGCCGGAAAATATAGTACATAAAACATTATATTCTACAAAAAAGAGCTATAACACTTCATGAGGCTTAGGCCTTTTTGGCTAGCAAGCTTGCTCCCACTTGCGATCCTTGTCCTGTAAAAATTTGATTGTAACATGGGTCAGCAAAGGCTGAACTCAACTGTGTAACCAACACATCTCCTCCCGGTCATCCCTAGCGGACCCCGGGGCACTCCATCACCTTACAGGTCAGCATTTCATATGCAAAATACAATAACATGTAAAGATATAAAACAGGTTTAGATGTCTCATACAACAAACACGTTTCTATGTTGAGAATATAATAAAAGGGCATACAATGCAACACGAATGCAATCTTGGGTTTCACCCAAGACATCCTAAAGAGTATGCTTCTAACACATCATCACATCAGGTACTTCCAATTTCCTCATCGACGTTCAAGCCGCAAACACAAGGGTACTCTAAATTCCCCCAAACGACATACAAACCACAAACACAATGGTACTCTAAATTCCCCTAAATGGCATACAAGCTGCCACACAAACAAACTAATAAGAAACCTTGCTAGACCCCACCCGTTCGTGACGACTCAGGCCCGACTCCAATATTGGGGTCAAGTCCACCGAAGGAGACCCAGCGGGACCCAGCTGGAATCGTCCGGGCTTGCCCAAAGCTCGGCATTCTTGTCAGTTCCACAGAAGGGGGTCTTGTCTCGCCAGGACACTCTCCACACATGACTTTGCAACGTCACGGGCTAGCCAGCCGATCACAGAGACAAATCACGCCTTAACACATCACAATCCCACGCCTTTCCTGCCCAAATCCACCGTTTGTACCGTAACATTCCCATGCCCCAAGGAAACCATCTACCGTCACAACGGAGCTAACCTTGTCCGGTTCTGATTAACGTTATCGTGCCCCAAGAAAACCATCTGTCGTCGCAACGTAGCTAATCTTATCCGGCTCTGCATACGCGTACTCACGCGAAATGAGGGGGGGGGACATACAACGACATCACAAACGGTGTCTTGCCGCTATGCATCATCACTGAGTCAGGCTAACGGTCGCGACTGCGGCTTTACCTACAATGCCTAATCCACTAACGGAGCAAATTTCTAGTGCAATAACATACCGGGGACGGACACAATCGACCCGATGACTCTTTTTGAACCATGACAACCCGAATTCCTCTCATTTGAGAGATCCATTGCCTAAAATGCTTAATGGAAAATAAAAATAGAGTAGATGTCACACACACATCCTAAAACTGAGAGGAGAAGTGTCGTTACCTTATGACTCCTCTTCTTAGCCATGAAACCCTTATCTTGCACGGATAAAAATGAGCGCCTTCCCGTACTCTTCACGGATCTAGCCTCTGAACGACGATCAAAGGTCTAAAGATCCGTCAATGGCGGAAGAAAGCTCTCTTCTTCCCCCTCCCTCCTTTATCCTCAAAACCCTAACTCTCCCTTCCCAAAAGAGAAACATGAGGGGAAACAATGGTTCAGACCTATATAAGCACTCTGGAGGAGAGTCTTGGGCCTTAGGATCAAATCCTAGAAGAATTGGATGGCTAAAAAGTCAAACGACGGAACTACTTCTGTCTGCTACCGCAGGGCGGTAACTATCTACCGCCGAGCAGTAATTTCCCAAGCACTTAGCCAGAAAATAATGCCACGCTAACGCCGACGATAAGACTAACTCCTCGAGGTAGCGTATTTCTCAAGAAATCTACGCTCGACGAATGTGGTCCTACATTTGACGGTCGACGAAACAGGGCTAACACCGAACGGTAGCTAGCTAACGTCGCGCGCTAGCATTCAACACTCTCAACGCCTGGCCACTCAACGCTCTCAACGCCTGGCCACTCGACGCTAAGCTACCGCCAGGCGATACCTACTACCGTCGGGCGATAGCTTCCAGAGACTTGTTCTGAAAATGGGGATGTTACACAGGTGCAACCAGCCATGACAATTCAAGAAGGACTGCAAGGTCAAGCTGTAGCCTGAGCATGTTGTAGACAAGGAGATAGTTGGTTCCAGTGCCGACGAAGCCGGATGGGGAGGAGCATTTATGATGGGCACTTCTGTCCTTGCTATGTCCACCGTCAACTACCAAGATGACTGGATTATGGACTTAGGGTGTGGTCATTACCTCTTTGGAGATGAGTCAAAGTTCTCCTCTCCGCGGACATTCTTAGGTAACGAAGCTATCATAACATCTGATGATACTATTCATATAGTAGAGAAAGAGGGTGTAGTGTCTTTGGGTAGTGATAAAGGTCCACTCACGTTGAGGAGTGTCTATCGTGTACTGGGCATGAAGAAAAAACTCTTCTCTATGACCAATGCGGTGGACACGAGCTTTCACGTTTTGTTTGGTCCAACAGAAGTGAAGTATTTCTGCAACATATCAACGGTGAAGACTGATGTTGCTCATGTTATGATAAGGGTTATGGACTTGTTTGTGTTATAAACAAGATCCTATGTTGATCGGATGAGAGCCAACGATAGCGCTGTTATATGACATGAAAGACTAGGACACGTCGGGATGGATAAGATGAAAGCTATGACAGAAAAGAGTCTTGTAAAAGACTTGCATAAGTTGTCATCCTTCATCGACGACCACGTTTGCACAGGATGTCAGTATAGAAAGGCTCATCACCTTCCATTTGACAAGTCACAAATAAGGAGTAAAGCACCATTGGAGTGTATCCATGGTGATTTGATGGGGCCGACTGTCACAGCTAGTCTTGATTTTGGTTGATGACCACTCAAGATACACTTAGGTGTATTTTATGAAGGAGAAGTTGGATGCGCTCATGTTGTTTGTGGAGTTCGAGGAGTTAGTGGAGGGCCGACTTCGGCTGCGAATCAAAAAGTTTATAATAGACAACGAAGGTGAGTTTGTTTCATCCGAGTTCTCTAACTTCTGTAGGAAGCGTGGAATTCAAAGAGAGCCCACTTGTGCTCATACTCCACAACAAAATGGAATAGCAGAGCGAAAGATCCATCATCTGACGGAGACTTGCAAATGCTGACTTCATTGTAAAGGCATCCCTAGGTCTTATTGAGCGGAGGGGATGACTTGCATTTCTTATGTCATCAATCAGGTGCCTCTGAGTCTGATCAACATGAAGTATCCTCATGAGCTGATATTCAAAGAGAAGCCCAATGTTGAACACCTTAAAGTGTTTGGATCAACCTACTACGTACACGTCCCGAATGCTCTAAGGACCAAGCTTGATGCAAAGACGAGGAAGCTTGTTTTTGTGGGCTATGATGAACAGAAGAAGGGATGAAAGTGTATAAATCCTGCGACGAAGAAGTTTGTTGTATCAAGAGACATTGTCTTTAATGAACTGACGTCGTATGAAGGTAGCTTTGTTGAGCTGCAGGAGGGCAGGTATGATGGTGGGCGGGTGGAAGCTGCTAATGATCTTCAAGTGGAGCTGCCTGTGTCATTAGGAGCTCCAGGTGTTTCTAGCTCTAGGGCAGATGCTTATGGTTCAAGAAACAGGAGAAGCGATGCTCCAAGTCTGTTTGGGAATAGAGCTGATTCAGAAGAAGCAGCGGAGGTGGTGAGCAAGGGTCAGAACCTTCGGAGATCGAAGAGCACCGTCAAGCCACCAGCTCGGTAAAATGAAGGAAATGCGGTGAGCTTCGTCTCTTGTTTCTTCGCAGACCCTCTAGATGAACGAGATCCTTCTAGCTGTAATGATGCCACTGGATTCAATGAGTGGGAAGATGACATGAATGAGGAGATGACTGCTCTCTAGAAGAATGAAACATAGGACCTTGCGCCCAAGGTTGATGGTATTACTCCTGTGACTTGCAAGTGAGTATATAAGCCGAAGAATAAAGAGGATGAGAGCATCGAGCGGTACAAAGCTCGCCTTATAACTCGAGGATTTTCACAACAGTACGACGAAGACTATGAAGAGATGTTTAGTCCTGTGGCAAAGATAACTTCAGTTCGGGTGGTGACAGCCTTGGCGGCTTGTCAAGGATGAAATATGTGGCAGCTGGACGTAAAGAATGTTTTTTTTACGGGGAGATCGACAAAAACATCTTCATGGATTAGCCACTGGGATACGTATCTGAAGAACATCCAGACTACATCTACAAGCTCTGAAAAGCCCTCTATGGGTTGAAGCAGGCTCCTCGAGCTTGGTATAGAAAGATCGCAGAATACCTCCAGTTCTGTGGGTATCTTGCTTCCAACTCAGACCCGAGCTTGTTCGTCAAGAGGAAGGAGGAGCTTATAGTCTTGGTGCTGTTGTACGTGGATGATATGATCATCATGGGAAACTCTGAAGAGGAGGTATCTAGGCTCAGGGCATAACTAACTATAAGATTGGAGATGAAGGACTTGGGTGAACTCCACCACTTTCTTGGACTCGAAGTGGAGAGGAAAGATGGCGTTATACTTTTTTTCCCAAAAGGGCTACGCCTAACGAATCGTTCAGTGATTCGATATGCGGGAATGGAAAATTAGCTCTACTCCTCTTGATGTTGACATCAAACTTTGACGAGATGAGTGGACGATTCTTCCTGATCCCTTGGTGTTGATGTCACGTCTTAAGACAATATAAACTTTGAAATACATAGTACTCTGCGTGACATTCATACGAGTGTCCGCACATTATATCGTTTTTCTTAGCTCGAGAATTCCAATGGAGAATTCAAACTTGGTGTTTGTTACCGGTAGTGTAACCGCCAATTATGTGAAGTTTAGAAAATGAGACCCTGGTATCCCACTATATGGGGATAACTCTACTGATGGTTCCACCAAACCGTCTCAAGAATTTAGAAGTCGAGGGCTTGCTTAGATCAATTGGACGAAAAAAATAAGGTGTGACGATCCATGCATGACCCACCACTGGATGGTTGTCATCTATGTTATTAAAGGTGCGCCTCAAGCGGCAGGCGCACCAGGCGCACAACACCTCGCCTCTGCTAGGAAGAGGCAGGCGATGCGCCTGAGGCACGCCTAGAAGCACCCAAGGCACACCTAGGAGCACCCGAGGCACACCTAGACGCCTAATTCGTTGAATTTCAGCAAATTTGGTGCCCAATTCACTGATTAGCAAATTGGACGCCCAATTTATTGATTTAATTTTTTCCCCAATCTTGCGCCTTACGTGCCTCAGGCACGCGCCTGCGGCTTGTGCTTAAACTCCGAGACCCGTTTGCAACTTGTACTGTCTCTGGTGGCGTTTGGTTCGACTGTTAAGTTGCAGTGCTGTTGGGATGCACCATAAATTTTGAAATAAACAGTGTTTGATGTAACTTTTTTTAGAAACCCGTTTCTTTAATTCCATTGTTTCCTCCTACACCCCATTCGCAAAAAAATGCTTTTCGCGCGCGTTTGTAGATTGCGAAAGGCGTCGCTAGCAAAAGTTTGATGCATAAGGTGTCGCTCTCTTCCTATTCTCTTCCCTATCGATCGTGCTAGGGTAAGATATTCCCTTCACAGTCGATCGCTCCATTTCATCCAAATTTTTTTTTTAACAAAATTTTATTTTTTTAGAATCAGCACTTTCCTATTAGCAGCTTTCCGTAAACAGTTTTACATCAACAATAGCTCAATCAAGAAGGAAAAATTGTTACCCCCGGAACCCGGAGGATAGTATCGGGGCGAGACCAATGAGGAGATGTAGGGCTTTTTAAACCCCCTCATACAGTTTAAATTTGTGAAATACATTTTTGGGTGACGAAGCCTTAGCCTTTTTAAAGTCATGGTGAGCTCGTAGGCAGGACCGGACCTCGCCGGTAAAAACCTAGCCCGAGGACAGCCCTTAGCTTCTCCGGCATGAACCTCGCCGTTTATTTCTCCAACACGAATCCGGAACCTCGCCGCTTCTTTCTCCAGCACGAACCTCGCCGGCTCACGCAGGCAGACTCCTCTTTCACTCCTAAAAGTTACATAAGACACCTTTTTTCAAAACAAAACTAGGATCCGCCGCTTGCGCCATGATGGTTCCAATGGCTCCTCCCCATCCCAAAAAGCACAGCCCCGCCCCTAATTCAGACGATACCACCGTTGATAGCACCGCCGGAGAAAACGAAGTTCGTACCAACGAAGCCACCGGCCCGGCTTCGGAGTCGGAGAAGGATGTTGAAGAAGAATCACCAAATAAACCCGCCTCCATCCCTTGCCCCAGCACCAAAGCAAGCTCTACATCCTCCGGATTGGAACATACAGTGGTTCCTTACACAATTCCTCCCTGGAGCGAACGCCCAGAGCATCCTTTCTCCCTTGAGGTTCTCAAGGAGGGCACTGTAATCGAGCAAATCGACGTGTTAGCGCCTTCACAACTCATTTTACTCGTTTTTTTGCATTTCTCCCAGTTTTCTTGCTATTAGCTTTACTGCATATTTGCGTCGTGTATTTAATTGGTTTTGTTGTTTGTGACAGCTTACCCCCCTTCTTCTCTAACATGGCTAAAATTATTGGTAAAAAAATACTACAAGTACACTAAAAGCTCCGTTTGTTTGCAGTATTTTCATTGAAAGGGTTTGGTTTTCACCCAAAACAAAAAAAAACATATGTTTTCTTTTTAGGGTAAAACGAACAATTATGTTTGTTTGTAAAATGTTTTTCAAGTCAGTTTTAGGTCAAAGCGAAAACTTATATTTGTTCGTGCATTCTCAGCTTCTTCTCCAAAGCCCTCTTTCTAGACCTGTGTTCTGAAGGTGAACATACAATGTGATGGCTGCAATCAAAAGGTGAAGAAGTATGCCGAAGTTCTTCACCAAAATGGAGTAAAATGCACAACAATTCTGATTAGGAAATATTAAGTCCAACAAATCCATTTGAAATAGCTGTAAGTCATAATTCTGAAACAGTTGCAAGTCAAAACTCTGAAGTTGATGGAGTCGTGATTTTTCTGTAATCTGCTAACCTGATTTTTCTGTCACCTTAGCACAAAATATAGAAAGAACATGTAATCACAAGAATTCTGCTTTAATGCTAGCTCAATCAAACTGGGATCTCGTTTCAAACCTATAACCGTCAGTTGCGGTATTCCCCACTCACGCGACTTCTGTCGTGGCCGACTGGTTCATGGAAGGGCGACGAGGACAAAGACCTGCACAACGGTCGAGCATAGGCGCCGAATGCCCAGCACAAAGGCCCGTGTTTGCCTCTTCAAGAAGAATGATGCTCCCGATGGAGGCGAAAACAGGAATAGTCGCCGGAGGGGTCGCAAAAGAGTCGCCAAATGAGTCGCCGACGAGTCGTCAGAGGGGCATCATGAGGAGTCCTTGCCGATTTGCCGAAGGAAGAAGCGAGGAAGATCTTAGAGAAAATTCTCCCGCCGGGGAAGAAGCGAGGAAGATTTTCCACTGCTCGTCCATTCTCAAAACCGTGCAAAACAGACCTTGCTAGGTCTGTTTTGGGGCGGGGCAAATTTAGAAAGAAATGAAAACATAGCTTTTTCAGCCTAAAACCAAAACTGCGGAAAACATAGCTAATGAACACCAAAATTTGGTTTTCAAAATCTCAAACGAAAACAAAGTGTCAAAACAGCGCAAATGAACGGAGCCTATGACTTCGTTTGGCGCGGCTTATTTGATCCGGTGAGTTTGATAAAAAAACGCCATTATCATAGACAAGCGAAAGGTTATTACCGCTACCAAGACATTAAACTACTTTTGAGCATAAAATGCATGGTTTTTTTTAGGTGAAGTTTGGCCTTCACGAACGACGGTTCATGACCACTACGTTCACGACTGCCACACCGCGCCAAACGAAGCCTAAGTAGTGTCTCCTCTACATAAGATTAGGGGCTATTTGGTTCAAGAACATTTTAATATACAGTCATGTTGTTTAAATATGCCCCATGTTTGATTTGTTGGTATCCAAAGCAGTGTCTAGGCGGCTTTACAAAATAATATTGAACTAAACAAAGATTATTGGCAGATAACACCAATATCTATTAACTCCAGCATCTAATAAGATTGCCATCTAATAACACTCCTATTTAATAGCACTACCATCTAATAGCACTGACATCTTAATTACTCTAACATTTGAATGACATTGAATCAAACATCACCCTGTTTTATGAATGAGGCATGCAATGTTACTTCCCCAAGGACTATTTCCACTCTTTTGAGATATCTTTTGTTGTTGAGAGTGATTTTGATGCAACCAGTGTCGCACTTGTGACTTATTTTATTTCATGCATTTTTATATATTTGTAGCGCATGTATTAGCGCACATGTATTTTATTTTACTCATTTGTTACGGCTTATCGGGGTGATCGTCCAATAAGTCCCTGAATAAAAAGATTCGTCAAATTAGGTAATATGTTAACTAAGACAAGTTCAACAAAATCCATATCAAGAAGGTTATTTTATAATAAAAACATTATCAAATATTTAGTTTGTCATCCTATTTAGGAGCATTTTAATATTGGTGATACTAAATATAGGCATTTAAAAAATCTTGATTTTGTTTCCTTCTTTTGGCCCCAATTAAAAGCTAAAATCCTTCCTGTATTAATTGGCCCATTTTTTCTCATTCTATATTAAATGGCTTAAAATGACAGTCCCCTAATTACCAATTTCTTATTTCCTTTTCTTATTCCATGCCTACATTTAAAAGAACTATGTTACGTGCCGAGTACTGAGATTGAATCTGTCGGCGATTATCGGGGAACTCCTCCAGTTTTGGCGATGGCGGCGACCGGTGGTGAGGGTAGCGGAAAGGAGAGGAGAGAGAGAGAGAAAATAGATGAGAAAGGAGAATTTTTGTAACTTTTCTTCTTCATACTGATCTGTCCTCCAGGAGGATATAAATAGGTAAAATAATACTAAAAGAAGCGGCGCCCCATTTAGGTTTAAACAATGGGAAATAGGAAAGTCATAAAGAAATACTAAAAGCAGCGTCTCCTCATTTGGACTTAAACGATGAGAATTAAAAATAGGGAAATCATACTAAATGTCGATGATACTAAAATATGCGGATAATTTAAAGTGTGATTTCATGCTTGAATTGGAGCTCCGATATTCCGTCGATGGTAAACCCACCCCCAATGTAGTTTCAGATCCATGTCGTCCTCCTTGGTAGGTACCGCAATGTCTCCGTCCGGGTCTGGTGCCGCAACATCTGCTTCCTCGTCGGAAGACAACTTGTCCTCAAGCTGAGGTGGGATTTCCACGAGCGGCGAGGTGGGTGGTGCGCCATTTTTAGTTGTGAGACGTGGAATACGTCATGTATGCGTGCCTCTGGTGGTAATTGTAGTTGGTAGGCGACTTCGTCGATACGTCGGGTCACCTTGAACGGTCCATAGAAGCGCGGTCCCAGCTTGGCCAAAGAATCCGTTGGGTGCAGTGTCGCCTGGCAGTAGGGGCATCGTTTGAGCCACACCCACTCTCCTACTGTGTAGGAGACGTCTCGGTGGCCTCGGTTGTACGCCGTCTCCATGCGATGTTGAGCTCGGAGAAGATGCTCGCGGGTGGTGGTGAGCAGGCGGTCCCGGTCGAGTAACTGTTGCTCCGTCGTGGTTAGTGTGGCGAGTCCATGTCCGAAGGTGATGAGCTTGGGTGGGTCACGGCCATAGACGAGCCGAAACGGCGTGGTTTGCAGCGCCGAATGATAGGATGTGTTATAGCAATATTCAATCCATGGAATCCATTTGACCAAATCCTTGGGGTGCTCGCCTGTTAAACAACGAAGATACATTTCGACGGTGCGATTAACGACCTCTTTTTGTCCGTCTGATTGGGGGTGATATTCCGAAGAAAATTGTAGCTTCGTTCCGCTCAATATAAATAATTCTTTCCAGAAAAGACTTGTGAAGGTCTTGTCACGATCAGACACAATACTTTTCGGTAGTCCGTGTAATCGAAAGATGTCTTGGAAGAATAGTTGGGCCACTTGTTCTGCTACGAAGTCCATAGGGGAAGAAAGTGCGCCCCTTGGAAAATCTGTCCACGACCACCATCAACACGGACTTGCCTCTACTGCGCGGCAATCCCTCTACGAAGTCCATAGAAATGTCGGCCCAAATTTGAGTGGGAACTGGTAACGGTTGTAGAATCCCGACCGGTAGTAAGTTGGCCGATGTATGTTGTTGGCATATGACACATTGTGCGATGAACTCCTGGACCCTGGCAGCACAGGCCCTTCTAGTAGAATTTGGCCCGGAGGCGGTCGAGGGTCTTGTGGATCCCTTCATGGGCGTGATTCCACAGTGAAGTCAAACCCCACTAGTTTGCTCACCCACCGTTGTTGCGGCACGGTAGTTAAGCGCTACTCCAAGAGATATTTCAAATTATAGTGATCCGTGCGGATGATAAAAGAGCGTCCCCATAGGTATGGCCGCCAATATTGGGCGGCTTTTGCTAGGCCGATGAGTTCTAACTCGTAGGCCGGCAATTTCTGGTGGTGGAGCACGGCGCGACGACTGAAATATGCGAGTGGGTGGCGGGTGCCCTTGTTGGAGAACTGCACCGCAACCTAGAGCTGAGGCTCACATTCAATATAGAAGGTCTCGTTAAAGTCCGGGAGCTGTAGAACCGGGGCGGAGACTAGAGCTGCTTGGAGCCTTTCAAACGCCTGTTGGGCCGTGTCGTCCCATACAAAGGCCGTACGTCGTAGGAGGGCCAAGAGGGGCCCTGTGATTGTGCTGTATCCGCGGATGAACCGTCTGTAGTATTCGGTCAGCCCCAAGAAGGCCCGGAGGTCTCGCTGCGAGCGGGTACCGGCCAGCGGCGATGCCCTGTAGCTTTTCCGAGTTGGCGGACACTCCGCGGTCATGTACTATGTGGCCGAGGTAGGATACGCTCGGCTGTCCGAAGGAACATTTGGATTCCTTGAGTGCGAGTCGGTGACACCAAAGTATGTTGAGGACTTCGCGAACATGGTGGAGGTGCTCTGTCCAAGACTTGCTATAGATCAAGATATCGTCAAAAAATACTAGCACAAATTTACGGAGGACGGATTGGAATACCTCGTTCATCAGTGATTGAAATATAGATAGCGCATTGGTCAGCCCAAATGGCATGACGAGGAAACTCAAAATGTCCATGATTTGTTCGGAAGATTGTCTTTTCCATGTCTTCGACTGCTATGCGAACTTGGTGGTACCCAAAATATAAGTCGCGCTTGGAGAAGAAGCGTGCACCGTGTAGCTCATCAAGGAGTTCCTCGATGACTAGAATGAGAAATTTATCTTTGACGGTCTTGGCGTTGAGTTCCCGGTAATCAACCCAGAATCACCATGTTTTATCCTTTTTGTGGACTAGTAGCGCTGGTGATGAGAATGAAGATACGCTCCGTCGGATGAGGTCCCGTTGTAGCATCGCAGTGCATTGACGCTCGATTTCATCCTTCTGAAGGAACGGGTAGCGGTAGGCTCGTACCATCACTGACACGACTCTGGGAAGTAGACAGATGCGGTGATCTTGTGGCCGATGTGGAGGCAATGTTTTCGGTATGGTGAAGGTGTCTCCAAACTCTTGTAAAAGTAGTTGCAGGTCGTTGGGTCGGAGTTTCGCTTGGTCGTCCGTGCCATTTATGAGGAAGGCCTGCGGTTTGGCGGCGGGGGCGAGACATTGCCACTCCACCCTCCTGGAATCGTGGTACCACTGCATTGTGAGTTTGTTAAAGTCCCAAGTCACGGGTCCTAGTGTACGTAGCCAATGTACCCCAAGGACAATGTCAAATCCGTCGAGGTCGACGACCAGTAGATCGATCTAGAATGTCCGGTTGTGTATTGTCAGTGGCACGTGACGGCAAAGGCCGGGACATGTCATGCTATGACCATTAGCCACTGAAACTTGAAGCTGGCGGCGGGACGTGATCAGTAGTTGAAGAGCAGTCGCGGTCTTGTGTCGGATGAAATTGTGCGTACTGCCTTAGTCCAACAGGGCTACGAGAGTGGAACTTGCTATTTTGACCGGAAATTGCAGCATGTGGCCCACTTGTGGGCCGACAATCGCGTTAACTGAGATTTCCGGTGCCTGTGAGTCCGGGTCCTCTCCGTCGTCGTCGGAGGGGTCGTCCACCTCAATCCAGAAGAGGCGCTTACAACGATGCCCGGGCCCAAAAAGTTCGTCGCAATTGAAGCAAAGGCCTTTGGCGCGACGTTCCGACATCTCTGCGTGAGAAAGGCGGCGTCAGAATGGCGGTCTGGGTGAATCATTGGCCTTGGCTGCGGCTGGTGCAATTGTCGATGGTCCTTGGATGGTTCCTCGGGAGGATTGCCCATGCTCCCGACGGGGTACATATTGGCGGTCCAAGAGTATGCAGAGCTCGCATGTTCTAGCGAAGTTCATGGCAGTAGTGAGATCCGCGGGGTCTTGGAACTGCACGTCCAGGCAGAGACGCTCGTGGAGGCCGGTTGTGAAGAACGACACTTGTTGGTCCAGGCGCACCGTGGATGCCCGCACGAGCAAAAGCTGGAAGAGGTCGACGTAGTCTTCGAGAGCGCCCGTTTGGCGAAGGGCGATGAGGTCTCCCAGAGGATTTCTGCTGATCGAGGGACCAAAGCGAAGCATACACGCGGCTTTGAACTCGTCCCACTATAGGTAGGGGTGTTCATGCTGTAGTTGAGAGAACCACAGTTGGGCGGCCCCGTTGAGGTGGAAAGAAGCAAGGCCCAGGCGGTCGTCACCGATAGTGCGTTGGTTGGAGAAGAACATATCACACTTGGCAAGCCACGCGCGGAGGTCTTCGCGTCCGTCAAAGACCGGAAATTCTAATTTCACATACCGCGGAAAGGCTACGCTTTCGTAACGGTGGCCGGAGTGGCCATTGTGGGCCGTTTGGTCCTGCGCGGAGTGCTGGCTTATGGGCGGTTCAGGGGCATGCAGGCCGGCGGTTAGATGCGCCGTGCGGGTGTCGACTTCGCCGAGGCGTGAGTCCATTTTGTCGAGGCAGTCCAAAATCTGTTGGAGTATATCTCGATCCGACATGTTGGGGCGCAGATGAGGCGGTGACAAGGGCAGGAGTGGTGTGCTGTTCGGCTCGACGAGGCGGGGCGCGGTGGCGATCCAAAGGTGCTCTGCGGCCGGAGGTGCCTCTGATACCCGTTTGTTACGTGCCGAGGACTGAGATCGAGTCTGTCAGCGATTATCGGGGAGATCCTCCAGTTTTGGCGATGGCGGCGGCCGGTGGTGAGGGTAGCGGAAAGGAGAGAGAGAAAATAAATGAGAAGGAGAATTTTTGTAACTTTTCTTATTCATACTGATCTCTCCTCCGGGAGGATATAAATAGGTAAAATAATACTAAAAGAAGCGGCCCCCCATTTAGGCTTAAACAATGAGAAATAAGAAAGTCATAAAGAAATACTAAAAGTAGCGGCTCCTCATTTGGGCTTAAACAATGAGAATTAAAAATAGAGAAATCATACTAAATGTAGATGATACTAAAATAGGAAGATAATTAAAAGTGCGATTTCATGCTTGAATTGGAGCTCCGGTATTCCGTCGATGGTAAACCCGCCCCCAATGCGGGTCCGGATCCGTGTCGTCCTCCTTGGTAGGTACCGCAATGTCTCCGTCCGGGTCTGATGCCATAACAAACTATTTATCTTCTTTCGATGGCAGCTTTTGACAAATTCGGGAATAGGGAAGTCCTTCTCTATTTTCGGAAAGTCCAGTCCGATATTCCAACCGTTCCCAATGTCAAACCCCGTTCCTCCTTCCTGATGCCAAGCACCTGCTCTCCTCCTGGTCGCTCCACTGCTTTCTTCAGTGCCAAGCTTCCTCCAGTGATCCCCTCTGAGTCCAGCGACATATTCTCTGCTGATTTTGCTCGCCGACACAACCACCAGTCTGGCCATCTTTGAAATTTTGTTCCAGAGCCAACAAATTCTGAGTAGTGACACTTCTAGCAGCATTTACGGCCTCCGTCCGACACCCAAGGCCTTCCCCACCATCGCCGGACCTCTACCGTCAAGGCCGACCCTCCTGAAGCATCCATCTTCCATTTGTTTTGTTCAGTCACCTAGTCGAGCCATGTCGTTTTCCCGTGGATCCTACACTATTGGTGATGCACCTATGGTATACCTCCATAAACCCATCTCTCTTACTCATTTCATGTTAGTCAAAGAGCATTTGGTCTTAAAATCTAGTCCTTGCCCTTAATTAACTTAGGACAACTTTTGTCGTTAATTCAAAATATCTGTTTGTGAATGGTTTATTGCGTGTCGTTAATCACGTTCAACTGTGGGCTATCTACGCTTGTTTGCGGACTATAGATCGACTGTCACTTGATATTATTGGAGAACGTCTCGCTTGTGCTACATATTAAGAAGAGAACTTGAATTTATTAAAATAGAATAAGTAGATAATTCCGGTCTACATCAGCCCCTTTCCCTCCCTCCAACCACCACCACCCTCCGGCAACCCAAAATCTACCCTCCAACCACCGGCCGGTCACCCACAATTCCCCTCCACAAACACCACCAAAATAGCCCCTACCCCTCAAATCCCTTATGTTTCCGATCTCCGACGATCACCAGAAAACTTTTCCCAACTGCTCCGCTGAACCCCCACCATCACCCTCCAAGTTTCCTTCATTTTCAGTTTTCAGACGATTGCCGAAAAACACATCCGGTCACTACTACTACCACCGGCCGCCTCTCCAGCGACCACCTCCGGCCAACTACGGTTGCCTCTGGTGGCCACCTCCAGCCAGTCACCCCCCCACCTCCAGATAACTGCTATTACTAGCTCCCACTAACCCCACTATTCCACTACTCCACTACTTCATTCATAACCTCCCACTATCTCCTAAGGAACCCCACTTCTCCTTAACCAGGCCCACATCCCCCACAACAGCAGCCCACTTTCCCACTATTCCCCCTCCCTCATTCACGTGCCTTAACCAACCCCACTTCCCCACAACAACAGCTCACTTCCCCACTATTCCCCCCTCATTCACGCGCCTTAACCAGCCCCACTTTCCCACATTCCCCCCTCGTGCTCGTGCATCCACACTCCCTCAACATACAGACAGAGCCTCCCACTCCTTTCTCCCCACAGCCGCAACTTTCTACCGCTTGGATCTTCTAGTCCAACAGTCCAGGTCGCTCATTCCAGCGGCTGGAATTAATTCCAACACCCAGAATTCCATTTCCTGTAGCTTCCAGTCTCCCAGTACAGGCCGGAAATTAAGGCTCCCTCCTCCCCTTTGCTGCCCGCCCCGTCCAGCATCCCTATTGCATCCTCCACACAGCAAGCAGCCCCCCAATAACCCGAGAACTCCAGAAACAATACCACTGCCCTCTGTCCATCAGTTTAAAGGTTCATCGGGATCCCAAAATTCAGTGCCTACTTTGATTTCAGCCATGATAAAACTCTCCAAGCCCTCTACCACCTAGTTGTGTGTGTTTTCTAAGAAGGGAGTCTTCTATTGCATGTTGAATTAGTGATTATTTTCCTACTTTGCATTATATCTATTTGTAATCTTTGTTTCCACACCGTTTGTGTCTAGTGTTGATATTCATTTGCATGCTTATTTATGATTCGTGCACTGTCACATTAATATTACTACACATGCTCTCTAATTATCGAAGTTTTCTTCTATTGTGGTGTTTTTGCGTTTGCTTTTATAAATACAAGTTATTGCAAGTTAAAAAAAAGTCAGTGGACATGTGTTTGCATTTAATAATCACCAATCATCCCTCCTCATCGGACCGTCCTACGTCAGTTCTATTGTGATGTTTACATTTCAAAATATAGTGATAAAAGTTTGCTGCGTAACTCTTTTGTACGGGGACATGTTGCAAATACATATCTATGGATGTTTCCCTTCCGCTGTTAGTTTATAAAAAAATGTTCACTTCCTTTTACTCTGATTTACTATGGAAGTTAAATTACAATGACCATAAAGGGATGTTACAATAAGCATTGGAATTTACTAGCTTGATGCACGAATAATGAAGAAAGATTTTGCATTCGAAACAACCACAAATACAGAACAAATTCCTGGCCACAAACTTGGCCCGTTGAAGGGATGCACATGACATTTAGGAGAAATAATGTCGGAGATGTTTACTCAAGTTTTGGTTTCCATATATTTCGCAAGTAAATTGTTGTTATTTGCTCTTCTTGATCTCTAGCAAAGTTACTTCTCTATTAGGACCTCGTGAGAAGCAGAGGCAGTATTAGAAATAATCATAAGCCTTTGGCAAACTGTTTTTATTAGAATGCTATAATTATTTTGCTCAGTGACTTGGACTTTGGATGAAAAGTGATGAGTCCGATATTTATAGTATTTTTCGGACTCATCTGAGCTAGTTTTCTCTCGCTTGCACTTCACATTTAGTTCATAAATGCTTATATTTCACTTAGGGTCTGTTTGGTTGGGTTGTTACTGATGAAAAGCTGCTGATAAAAAAATGCCGATTCCGGAAAACAGAGTTTTGTTAAAAAACTGTTTGGGTGAAATGGAGTTTCCAGAGCTTATTGACACGCTGTTTTAACAAAACTGTTTGCAAAAAATAAGTTTTCATATGTGAATGGAGATCCGAGCCCGAGGTTGCAGAGGTTAGTGGTATTGCTTCAGATCTGTAGCTCCAGAAATCCTAGGTATAGAGAAAATTGCACACCTTTAGTTTAGGGAAGATCCTATGCTCCTATGGAGGAAATGTACATAGGAAGTAGAGAATAAAAACAGAAAGAGAAGGATGGATGTTGGTTTACCCGAAAGGTGGTCGCCGGAGGAAGCTTCCTCCGTCAGGCCGTCGTCGGAAGTGGTGGCGGAAGCGTGCACACGATGACGAGAAGGAAGAAGGCGGAGCAGTTGTTGGTTTACGAAATCGCACAGGATGTAAATGCCGCCGTAGTTGGAGCTTCGCAGGGTTCGGGAAATCTCCAGGAAGAGGAAGACGAAGCGGAGGAGCTGCGGCGCGACTTCGCTAGAGAAAAAAATCGCGGTTGAAGCCCTAGGTATAAAGGGCGGATATTTAGAAACGCCGTTTGGAGCTTTTTCATACCAAACAAAGCTTATTTGCAAAACTCCGTTTTCAGGTTGCCGCACCGGAGCAAATAAGCTATCCCAAACACACACTTATTTACAAATCTCACACGAAGTGCACTTTTGGCCCGTTGTGGTGTGCAATTGCATGCTGCGTTGTTGGGGGTAAGCACTGGGTGTTCCCCATTCTTTTTTATGGGGTCTTGCTGGTGCTGGTGCTGTGTTCCTAGCTTCGATTTTGCTGTCCAGGTGGGCAGATCCCCATTGCTGATCAGTTCTTTTCTATGAATCGCACGGTCGTGCATTTTTATTCACGCACGGTCGTGCGTTTCCTTCACGCACGGTTGGTGCGACCGTGCGATGCCTACAACTTCGTTTTATGGTGATCTGCCCTGGGCCGTGCAATTTGCTTGTGCACGGGCTGTTTTGCCCGTGCGTGACCAAATCGCACGACCTCGTCTTTCTGTCTAAAATATTATGTTTTTATTGCTTGTGGGTTTACTTCACGCACAGTTGGATTCAACCCTGCGCGAAGGAAGACGCACGATCTTCCTGTTTTGCCTGATTTTTCAGTGTTCTGTACTAACCTTGCGATTTGTTCTCGCACGGGCTGTTTTGCCCGTGCGTGATAAAAAACGCACGACCTCCTGCTGTATCAGGCTGGGGGAGTTCTGCGCTGTTATTATCGCACGATTCACGCACGGTCGTGCGTGACCATTTTCTAATGCTTTTTTCTATTTAAGCCGCATAATTTGCCCTACTCGAGATCACTTATTCATTCGGCCATTTTTCGCCGCTGAAATCCTAGGGGAGAGTCTCCACCCTCTCCTTCCACCTTCTATGAGGGCTTTGCCCTAGGTCGCCTCCATCATCAAGCAAGGAGATCTTGCACCGGAGGAGATCGGGTCGTGACACGAAGAAGACGGGTCCATTGGGAGGAAGTGATAGCCCTTCTCTATCCCAGACGTAGTTGTGGACCGAGCTAGGACGCAGATTGACAACTCGGCGATTCCTCCCACTCAATCCCAACGACGCTTCGAATTTGGTTGATTCCTCACACTCTTTCCTCTTGTTTTGGTGAACGTAACTAAATCTCTATGTTATTGCTGATGTGCACACTTGAACTGTTGATTTTTATGCTAAATTCATGTCTTTGAATTTATTTGTGTTCTTGTGTGTGTATGAGGTTGCGCCACCACTTTTCCATCCCGACATGTTGAGTTGTTGAGTTTGTCGCACTAACAATTGTTAGTTGCGCACGTTGCGACGAAGTGTTTGCGACCCTCATTTCGCCAGTGCTCTCCACCCCATCCGCTTGACTACTTGTCCACCCACCCTACGAAGCAGTGCATTGCATTCTGCATAGTCTCCATCCTGCCAAGCGAAGCAGTGCATATCAGCCGAGTAATTTAATAATTTAGTTTTTTGTTTTCTCAAACCAAAACACCCTTCATAAGCGCAACCTAAGGACTTCAATCTCAAGTCCTTCCTCGAAAGTTAATTCCACCTTACCGTGTTCCTCTGAGATCGACACTTGGGAAACATTCGCCCATTTTATATTACCCGTGAGACTGATACACTTGCCATATGCGTATCATGTTTTTGGCACCGTTGCCGAGGAACACAGTCGTGTGAGTTTCTGAAGAGGGATAACGTGAGAAAGAAGTTCTTTCCTGTGTGCATAACTTTGTTTTTGTTTATTTCATCTTGTCCTATTTGTACTTGTTTTAAATTCGGTTGCCTTAGTAAATTATTGTTAGGTGTAGTGTTTTGCACAATTGCGTTTTTTCTGTAGAATCTGGCCATCTTCACGCAATGTGGGCCGCATTTAACATCCGCTGCCGTTGGTGTGGAGATACTTCCCACGCTAGTGATAAATGCCCTACGAGAAATAATGGGCATAAGTTTCGTGACCCAGTGTATGGAGCACCGGTCTCTTCCGGTCCTTCATGCTCTGTGCCCAAGTTTTATGGCCACTCGTCCTCGCCGCATTTATCGTTTTTGCATGCATCTCCGGCCCCACAAGGACCGAGGAGTAATACAAAACGGTGTTTGTTTTGTCAAAGCATAGATCACTCCCTGAATGATTGTGCCGAGTATCTTCGCCAATTGGACGAGGATGATGAGCCAGATATTTGGATCATCCCAACTCCTACTGGCGGCACACCTTCAACCTCTGGTTATGTGTCTGTGTCACCTTCATGTTTTGAAGGGAATGATGTGGACACAACCATCAGATGTATGACTGATCTAGGATCTGACATGTTGAGCCCCTATCCCCTGTACATATATCCCCTTGCGTGGAGTCGATTCTTTGTGAGGAATCAGTGCTTGAATTTTATCCGAGCACTGCCCCTCCCCCTCTTGTGCATACGACTACATTCGTTTCTGGCGACATTGTTGATGATGTGTCGCAAGATGAGACAGGTGATCTATATGTTGTGCCTGTCCCTATGGAGGAGGACAACCTTCTTGGTGAAGATGATTTTACCTCAACACCGATGGAGGAAGTCCAAATCATGGGCGAGACTATTGTTGATCCTGCTTAGCCTTGCAGCATTGTCGACAATGCCGACAATATTTTGCTATCTCAACCTCATGGGAGTGAGACTGGGACCACTCCCCCGATTGAAGATTTTTTTAGTTTTTCTTCTCTTTTATTACTTGATCACCCTTCTCTATTTTAGCTTGTGCAAGTTGAGCTTTCACAGGTACCCAAGGAGGACTTGGACCTCTCCGTTGAAACCTTGCCTGGCGAGGATATTTGTGGTGAGATGAGCGAGGATTACTCCTCCTCCTCTTCTTACTTCATCTTCCATCTACCTGTAGGCTGCAGGTATTATTATTCGGGTAGATGGGTAACTGTTTTGTCGCCGTATCGGTACCAGTTAGTGAAACAGATAATATAAAAGTTACCTGTTCACTTTTCTTTCCATAGACCCGTTAGCTAGAACTCTTAAAATGTTGAATAAGTCGTGCTGGGAGGACAATAACCCCAATAGTTATCTTACTTTCCCATGCAAATTAGTTTAGTTTGTTTGTTTTTTCCTTTGCTTTTGCGGAGCTCACCCCTGCAGGATTTTCTATTTGTGAAGATGGTAGTTGTGATTCTTCGTATGGAGGCTTCGCCCTGAATTTTCACGCATCTTCTTGTATGCTCACTTGTTGAACATTGCGTACTCTCTTTCCCTAGCCTCTATGTTGAATTTCATGGTTATATCTTATGTAGGATTATTTAGTTTAAGTTTGGGGGAGACCTATTTTTTGTGCCCACTCACGTGCACTATTGCATAACATAGTAGAAGCTTTTATTTCGTCATTTTGTTGCATTTTCATTGCACATCGCAGCGCCAGCTTGAGCGTGTGCTTAGCCGTTTGTACGTTGCGTGTTGAATTTATCTCTTTTGTGTGATGTAGAAATTCACTATGCTGGCATAAGATTAAGTTACAGAGTAAAATGTTGACTCCTGCAGTGCTCCTAGTCGAGTGCTTGCGTCTTGCATAGAAATTCGTGTAGACTTAGCTTTTTCACATGCAATTAGTTTTATACTTTTCTATTTGCGTGGACACGATTTATTTTACTCGCAATCGACGAATCCAGTGCAAACCCATGGTAGCGTAAGTGCTGTGTATAGACGGTCGTTAGCCTCGTATTGCTCGAGTCGGGAAGAAGAATAGTCTTTCTCGGTGGCTAAGAACTTGCCCCAAACTATTCTCGAAGCATGGATATACAGTTAGTTCAGTGCACAAGTGTGATGTAGGCCATCATTTTGGCCTGGTTGAGGTTTTGTACCACTCCTATTGTCTTATCCTCGCTAGCCCCTTTGTGCCTACCCTATCCATTTGTTTCAGCTCCACCATTATCTCACCAAAGCCAAAATGCCAATCCTAGTCGCCCACATAAATTTGAGCTTTAGTGTATTTTATTTTCATGATTGAGATGTTGATGTGGTGATTATGTTGTGGATATGTGGATGTGCTCTCATGTATAGATGTGCTGAAAATAGTTTTGAAATATAAATTTGAAAAGAAGAAAGAAAAAATTAGAAATAAAAATTTATTGAAAAAAAGAGAAAAGAAAAGTTGAAATGAAAATATTTGTGGGATTATGTTTTGGGATTAGGCGGTGCACACACCCATGTTGTCAAGTACAAGTCTGGGGATGTGGTGCATCTACGTGTCATTGAGTTGGCGCGTGGATTGTTTTTGTTGTGCTAGCTCATTTGGGTTTTGTGCTTGAGTCATCGTTTTTATCTTTGTTTACCTCACCTAAACCCAAACCCCATCTTTAACCTAAAGTCCTACTGACTCGCGCGTTGAGCTAAACCAGTGTCGTGGAGAGAGTGTGGAAGGGCGAGCTTATGGTCACTGACATTGATGGATGTCTTTAGAGATTATCCCGAGCCCCGATCTTTGACAATGCTCACCTCAACGATGAGTCTGCTTTTTTCTTACGTGTGACCAGAGGATTTTTTGCGGTTCTAACTGCAAGTAAAAATAATATGTTGACACACATTTTAGAAATTTATAGTCTAGTTCGCATAATTAAAAGTTCCTTCTACTAGATTATTACGCGCGCGAGTATGCGACTTCGCATGGTACTCCATACTCTTAGTTGTTATGCCAGCTTGTGTTTTTCTTGTCCACTTGAGGGATGATTTGCTCGGGACGAGCAAATGATTAAATCTGAGGGTGTGATGAGTCCGATATTTATAGGTTTTTTGGACTCATCTGAGTTAGTTTTCTCTCGCTTGCGCTTCACATTTAGTTCATAAATGCTTATATTTCATTTATTTACAAATCTCACATGAAGTACACTTTTGGCCCGTTGTGCTGTGCAATTGCATGCTGCGTTGTTGGGGGTAAGCACTGAGTGTTCCCCATTCTTTTTTCAGGTGTCTTTCTAGTGCTGGTGCCGTGTTCCCAGCTTCGGTTTTGCTGTGCAGGTGGACAGATCCCCATTGCTGATCTGTTCTTTTCTGTAGGAATCGCACAGTCGTGCTTTTTTTTCTTCACGTACGATCGTGCGCTTTTCTTCATGCACGGTCGGTGCGATCGTTGCCTACAACTCCATTTTCTGGTGATCTGCCCCGTGCCTTGCGATTTGCTCCCGCACGAGCTGTTTTGCCCACGCGTGACCAAATCACACGACCTCATCTTTTTGTTTAAAATTTTATGTTTTTATTGCACTTGTTTTTTCTTCACTTACGGTTGAATTCAACCGCGCGCTAAAGAAGACGCACTATCTTCTTGTTTTGCCTGATTTTCAGTGTTCTATTACTAACCGTGCGATTTGTTCTCGCACGAGCTGTTTTGCCTGTGCGTGATAAAAAATGTACCGTCTCCTGCTGTATCAGGCTGGGGGAGTTCTGTGCTGTTATTTTCACACGATTCACGCACGATCGTGCGTTCGACCGTGCGTGACCATTTTCTAACGCGTTTTCTATTTAAGCCGCAATATTTGCCTTACTCGGGATCAAACCCTAGGCAGAGCTGTCACGGTTCCGGTTCGGTTCCGGTTTTACTAAAATCGTGAACCGAACCGCTAAGGTAACAGTTTTTTAAATTAGAACCAAAACCTTATTTGGTTTGACCTGTTCTGGTTCTGGTTTCGGTTCCAGAATAATTTTTAGAACCGTCATGTCAACGGTTCCGGTTACGATTAAACAAGAACCAAAACCAAACCGGCTACTAACGGTTCGGTCCGGTTTTATGAGGTTCGGTACGGTTCCAATCGGTTCCAAGTAGAACTAAAACTAAATTTGACGAATTGAATTGGGGAGGTCAAAAATAAAAAACCAGAGGGGAAATGTAAATCGGTTCAATTTTTTTGCAAGGACTTCGAAGTTCGGGGTCCGGACGCAGGAATTTTGCATTACTCCAAGTGAGACTACTTTTTTTGTGTAATATAGCAAGTAACACTGAAAGTTAAAAACTGAAATCACAAAACCACAAAATTGCACTATACCGCACTGATTTTAAACCGCGCCGATTATAAAACGTACTAAATGGTTTGGTTGTAGAGTGAGTTCGTTTGCTGCAAAACAACATAGTTTGCAGTGCTGTTTTTGGTGGTGCAAAATCGACAAAACCGCGCCGCATCGTTTTCTTCGAGAGGGCATGATATTCCAATCAGTGTCAAGAAATACAAGTTATTTTAATTATTTCAGGAAAATGTACGAGTACAATTGAAAACATATTATATAATAGTGTAAAAATCGAAATTGTACCGCATAAACCGACTCCAAACCGCACTAATGTCAAACCACACTACACAGTTTTGGTGTGATGCGATTTTGTTTGGTCAAAAACCAACCTCTTTTAGTGCGATTGCAGTTTGGATCAAAGCGCGTCAGTTTCACTCATACTAGTAAGTATAAATATTATACATAGATTATAAAAAAATATCATTATAATAAAATTATTATTATTAATAAATTATAATAATAAACGAGTTACGGTTCGGTTCTACTTCAGTCTGGTTTAGATCGGATATAAAAATCTTGGAACCGCTTTAGACTTGTATGTTGCGGTTCCGATTCCGGTTCCGGTCCGGATAATAAAATGAAAGAACCACACTCGGACCAATGATGTTCATGGTTCCAAAATTCAAACCGGAATCCAAATAATTCGCGAACGGTTCGGTTCGCTTCTTTGCGGTTCCGGTTCGGTTTTCGGTTTTCGGTTTTAAGTGACAGATTGAACCCTAGGGGAGAGCTCCACCCTCTCCTTCTTCCACCGTCCATGAGGGCTTTGCCCTAGGCCGCCTCCATCATCCAAGAGCGTCCAAGTAAGGGATTCTAGCTCTACGTTCATCATCAAGCAAGGAGACCTTGCACCGGAGGAAATCACGTCTTGAGACGAAGAAGGCGGGTCCATTGGGAGGAAGTGATAACCCTCCTCTACACCGGACGTAGTTGTGGACCGAGCTAGGACGCAGATTGACAACCCGACAATTCTTCGCACTCTTTCCCAACGAGGCTTCAGATTTGGTTGATTCCTCGCACTCTTTCCTCTTATTTTGGTGAACGTAACTAAATCTCTATGTTATTGATGATGTGCATACTTGAACTCTTGATTTTTATGCTAAATTCATGTCTTTGAATTTATTTGTGTTCTTGTGTGTGTATGAGGTTGCGCCACCGCTTTTCCATCCCGACATGTTGAGTTGTTGAGTTTGCCGCACTAGCAATTGCTGGTTGCGCGCGTTGCGACGAGGTGTTTGTGACCCTCATTTCGCCAGTGCTCTCCACCCCATCCGCTTGACTACTCGTCCATCCGCCCTGCGAAGCAGTGCATTGCGGCCTGCATGGTCTCTATCCCGCCAAGCGAAGCAGTGCATAGCGTCCTGTATAGTAATTTAGTTTTATTTTGTTTTCGCAAACCAAAACCCCCTTCATAACCCCGACCTAAGGACTTCAATCTCAAGTCCTTCCTCAAAAGCTAACTCCACCTTACTGTGTGATGCGGAGCAGAGAGGATGACAATCGTTGGGCCAGTTCGGGGTTGATTTGGCGACTTACCATATATGGCGTGCCCGGATCGACGATCGGACTCCGCAGATGTGTTTAGATCTGCGTCGCGAGTCGAGACCATATATTATTTTAGTATTTTGCATTTATTTTTATGTATTTTGAGGGCCCCGCCTCCGACCAATCATAACCGTTGATTGCGGGAGGCCCTAGTTTGTTTTTTCTTATAAATAACAGAGTTGGGTCTGGTTTTGAGATCATTGCAGATTTTTTGAGATAATATTCCCGGAATCCAGCGATCACCCCCCGGTGCCGACGCCGTGGAGCCCTAGGTGACGACTCCTAGGTTGGTTTCTCTTCCCCAAACCCTTTCCCTACCTCTAGCCCTCATTTTTCATCCCTCACACCCCTTGTCCAGCCGCCGACAACCCTCCAAATTCCCCCCAAAACCCGCCGGCCTGCTGCCTTCCTGCAGCCGCCCAGTCCGCCACCTTCCCCTCCCTGTTTCGCCGCCCACCTCCACTACTACAGGACCGCCGGCCCTCCCTACCTCATTCCCACCTCCAGCCGACCCCTCCTACCCATTTCCCACTGCTGGCCACCCTCTTTGTGGCAGTCCAAACAGTCCTCCATCCTCCAACCCCTCCCCTCTCCAAGCCGCCCACTCCCCTCTGTGGATCCACCACCCAACAACTCCCAAAACCCTAGATCTGTCCAGATCTAGAGTTTTAGCCCCCCGATCCGTTATTTCCACCGCCGTACATTATCCCTAGCCTGGATCCGACCCCAAAATATCAGATCTATCCTTCCCCGCCCGAATCTCCCTCCTAGTGACCCGATCTATCCATTTTCGGCCCGATCTCCCCACTTTCTGCCGAGGACAGCCACCGCCATCATCGTCACTCCTCCGGTTCCACCTACGATCGCCGATCGACGCATCCGGATCCAAAATCTCCAGTGTCTCGGTCAGCCCGCTACTTTGGTGAGTGTCTGGTTGTATTGGTTTATGTGATTTGACATTATTATTGGATTGATTATTGTGCTTGACTTAGATACAAACTTGTAGAGCTTTGTAGCGATATACTTATAATTTGCAGGTGAGATTTATTCGCCTCACGCTTAGCCTTTGCCCTCCGAGCGGAGGAAAGCCATTAAATAATTGTTGAATTGAATGTTTGTTTATTTCCTTTAATTAACTGCGTGAGTTGAAATTGTTATTGCTCAAATTATTTTGCCGCCGTCACCGGCGGTTTGCATTTCATTTAGAGTTGGATTAGAATCGCGTCCATACCCTTTCCCTAGAAGTCTAGTTTTTGTCCACCTCGTAGCCTACCCTACATCACTGTGTTCCTCTGAGATCGATACAGAAACATTCTCCCATTTTATATTACCTGTGCGATCGGTACACTTTCCGTATGCGCAACAAAAGCCAGAAATGACTTGATACTGTTTTATATTCTTAAATGATATTAGTATCTGGAGTAGGCTTTATTGTTTACTAAATTCATTGATGAGTAATAACTCAGATAATACCACTTTCCTTTCAAAAGAGAAGGCCTTTGGTATATACCCGCTAAAATAATGTAGTTAATTCATTTTGGTTTCTAATCATTTGGAGATAAGTTTATGGTGTGGTGTTATTAATTCAGATCTAAGAAGGGAGCCTATATGTTTGGACGTGTAAATATGTGCGATTTTGTGCTTGAGCATCCAACAATTTCTAGATTCCACGCAGGTATGTAAATTTTCATCACAGCGTATCAGTTTGCGTCAATTGACCTTTTTTTTGCTACTTGTGGATTTACTAGTCATTATTTGACTGCCCAATTTTTATTTGATTTACTATGTTAATAGTATGACATATTTTCCTCACTCATCACATTTATGATAAGATTTGTTTTCGTTGGGATGTCTAGTAGATACAAAATCCCTTATTTATCCATTAAACAAAATAGTCCTGTTGGAGTAATATTCATTTATGTCATGTATCTAAGCTACATCTCTATTTTATTAAGGAGATGGTAAGGATTAAATATCCTATCATATATATATATACATTTTTTTTTGCAAAAATGAAAGCTCTTACCAGTTCATCAAAGTTTGATCCTTACAATTTTTCTAGTAACTATGATTATTGAATTTAGCTGTTAATAACTGCCCAACTATACCTGGGATTGATGCTACTGAGCTAATAGGTTATGTTTCAGACAGTTGCCTTTTTCAATCTGATCTTGATCAGACTCTAGCTCAATGTCAAGTACAACACTTAAATTGTAGGAGCATGCTATTTTTATTCAACTATGAGGCAACTCAAGATAAATTACTGGTTTGTTCTATCCTAGGAAGCACCGATATGGGTACAATACGTATCTTGTACAACCGTACGCCAAAATTTTAAAAACAAGGATGCGAGTACGGTTCGATATGATGTATTAAATATAATAAATAAATATGTATATAGCGCAAATGCAATTATAAATTCTCAAAACAATAAAACATGAAGTAGAACTAATTAATGGAAGTACAAATCCACAACTAATGCAATATAACATGAGCTTCTTAGACATAAAATATTAATAATTATTTCAAATTTTACGATGTTCATCACTCTTTTTTTCATCTTCCTCTGTATTGTTGGAGATCAATGCATCTTTAATTTATGACTCATCTAATCACAAGTTGACAATCGTAAGCATACCAACTCCATCAAAAGGATTTGCCCATGCATCTCCTCCAATAATTCCATATTCTACTCCTTCCTTGATTGTAGATTTCATTTCTCCTTGATAATAGGCGTAGATAACTATGCACATACACCAAATCATTAATTCATTGTGGTTGAATTTTGTTTCTTCTCAAAGAATGAATGAATGAGTATGTGGTCTAATTTCTCTCACATCAGGACGATAAAGAAGGTTGACCTAAAAATTTCAAAATAATTGTTTGCAATTTAGGTGCTGAAGTTTCATAGTAACTCCACCAATCTTTGGGTAATGATGAAGCTATACTCTCTAAACTATCTGGCTCACCAAAAGCTTGACCAAGCCCCACAAACCACCAAAATAAAACATCCTAGTTATGCGCCTCCTCAACTCATCTCTAGTTTTTTTTGGAAAGCCATAAAAATAGGTCCACCTCTTTTTTTTTTATTTCCACAACTAATTGAGAAATTTAACTTGCATTAGCAAACGATAGTTCCTTGTGAGCCGGTTTACATGATAGTTCCTTGTGAGCCGGTTTACATTTTTCTTCTGATGTAGAAACCACCCTTTGAAACTCTTTTAAATACTCTCGGGTCACCTTTGGACATACCCTAATACCATTTCCGCATAATTTTAGCATGTTACTTTTTACCCTAGAACACGAGCCACTGAAATCAACATCATAAAAATTGCATTTCCATTTTCTGTTTTGCCACCAACTTCTCTATTATGAATAAGAGATACATAGGCCCAGAGCGAAACATTATCATACTTGTTTACGTCATCAAAAATAAATCTACTTGTTGCTGAGATAGAAGTTGAACCAGTGACACTAATAGTAGATTGTGATTGAGACATAATTGCTGCAATAAGAAAAAGACGAGAAAAACAATACAAAATAGAAATAATAAGCAAACAATAACAAAATAAATTATAAATCTGTATTTGAAATAAAATAATACAAGAAATCTGTCTAGATTTCTTAGTGTCCGTTCGTTTCACGAACATTGATATTGAAGTATTGGCTTTCAATCCAATATCAATACACATGAGAAATGACATTGAGGTTAAATCAAATTCTTTTGTTCATCTGTATGATGACTTTCTGTCATATAAATCGACATTCATCCATTTTTATTGTTCGTTTGCAGAAAAACTTTCTGTCATAGGAATTGACATTTATCAGTGTTGAGCTTCCAAGTTTTTTCCTGCAGATCAAACTAAGCAATGCCGCAGTTTTGTTCTCTCGACCGTGATTTTTTCGCCTGAGTGCATTATTTTTGCCCGGGCGCATTTTTTTCCCGAGAGCGATTTTTCGTCTGGACGCGTTTTTTTCGCCCGGACGTGATTTTTTCACCCGGGTGCGATTTTTCGCCCGAGCGTGATTTTCCCACTGGTATGCAATTTTTTCATCCGGGCGCATTTTTTTCGCTCGTGCGTGTTTTGGCGCGATATTTTCGACCGAGCGCGATATTTTCGTCCGGGCGCGATATTTTCGTCCGGGCGTGATATTTTCACCCAGGCGCGATACTTTCGCCCAGGCGCAAAATTTTTCGCCTGGGAGCGATTTTTTCTCCTGGGAGCAATTTGTTTGCCCGAGCGTGAGTTTTTTGGCTAGGCGTGATTTTTTCGCATGGACGCGATTTTTTTCAGTCCTGACAGGAATTTTTCGCCGAGGAGCAAATTTTTGCCCGAGCGCGAATTTCAAACCAGGGCGGAAAAAATTGCGCCCGGGCGAAAAATTCGCGCCTTGGTGAAAAATTCGCTCCTAGGTAAAAAATTCGCGCTCGGGCAAAATTTTGCGCCCCGACGAAAAATTCAAAATTTCGCGCTCGGGCAAAAAAATCATGCTCGGGCGAAAAATCGCGCCCGGATGAAAAATATCGCCCGGGCGAAAAAATCGCCCCCAAGAGAAATGTATCGCTGTGGGAAAAAAATTGCGCCTAGGCGAAAAAATCGCTCTAGGGCGAAAAATCGCGCCCGAGCGAAAAAAATGGCACAGGAGAAAAATTCGCTCCCGAGAAAAAAAAACGCGCACCGGCGAAAAAACACACCCGGACGAAATTATCTCGTCCGTGCCGAAAAAATCGCGTCCTGGCGAAAACTTCGAATTAGGGCCGAAGAAACTTCGCCAGGTGAAAAAAACGAGCCCAAGCGAAAAAATTTCGACGAGGCAAAATTTGCGTCCGGGCGGAAAAATTGTGTATTGGCGAAAAAATCGCGTCTGGGCGAAAAAAAACGCGTCCATGCGAAAAAAATAGTGCTTAGGCAAAAAAATCACGTATGGACTGAAAAAATCGCATTTGGATCAAAAACATTGCTCTCGTTTTGAAAAGTCGGAGTTAGCGATCTCAATATCCGCTCATGAAGATAAACATTGGATGGATGGATTTTTATGTTAGTGTTAATATCGTCGACTTTCCACTAGAAAGACAATTTCACTGTACAATTGTTGGCACAAACAACAAAAATGGCTTTTATATTCTCAAAGTCAATACTTCAATATCAATATCTGTGAAACAAACGATCCTTAGATAAATCTGGACAGACAGATTTTTGTAAGAGAAATCTGGACAGATTTTTGAAAGAGAAATCTGGACAGATTTTTGTAAGAGAAATCTGGACAGATTTTTGTAAGAGAAATCTGGACAGATTTTTGTAAGAGAAATCTGGACAGATTTATATATGGATTTCTCCTGCAGAAATCTATCCATATTTCTTGAATAATATCTATTGAATAACTCAATTAAAAACACATTAAAATTAAGCAATGTAATCACGGATTGTTGAAATTTGAAAGTAAGCAGTGAATCAAGAATTGTTGAAAGTAATCTCCAAGGAAGAAAGACAGGAATATTAAAACATTTGCAGAATTGAGACAAAAAGGATAAAAGACAGGAATATCAAAACCTTTGCAGAATTGAGGCATAAAAAGGATAAATGATTAAATGTAGTATCTATACTATTATATAAAGAAAAAACATCCTTTGGTGCAACATTCTTAATGCCCACTTTACCCCTTATCTTTTAATTTAATGATTATTGTTTCATTTGTTGATTTAAAAAAAAAAATCAAAATTGATTACCCACAAATGTAATTTACTAAATCCTGCCAAAATAATTGATCTCCCGCCTACTTCCTCTAACCAAGTCTTTCCGATTTTGTTGTTTGGTACAGCTTCCCAGCAAAATAATTAATTATTTTGGGGCCTGCACAACCCCGCATTCACGTTCTCCACGTCGATCGGCGATAGGTAGCTCTCCGTCAAGGGCATCCTCCATCGGATCCTTCGTGCTTCGCTGCCACCTCCAAACTCTACCATCTTATTTCTCGCTCTTCCCTAGACCATGAAACCCGGTGATTCCTTGATCACATCGCCCTAAAGTCACATGCCCAGGCACCGACCTCTTTTGCCAGGTGAGAGCTCTTTGTTGTTCGACTTGGGAGGTAGCAACCAGGTCCGTCCATGATTTTTTCTTTCTTCAACCCGGCGCTTCGCTATGCTCTATTTGGGAGGAAGGCTTTGTGAAACTATGATAGAAACAGGAGATAATCAAAGCAAATCTAGATTGTTTGTGTACATACTCAATTTAGGGTTCATCTGAGTTTCATCTGGTTTGCTATAAGGATATCCGATAAAGGCTCCTTAACGTTTTAATTTTGTTCTGCTATAAAATGTTTGTTGATATGCTGCTACTTTCAAGCTTACGAAATCAATGGAAATTTCTCTCACAAAAGTCATCTCAAAAAAGCAAAAAAATCATCTCCAGTGGAAAATAAAACCAAAAAAAGTATCTCCACTAAATTGATTCTAAATCTCAAATTTTATCAGTAAAAGAAATGTCACAGCTTTAGAGCATGGTTGTCGTCCCCGACGAACGTCGCCACCCCCGACGAACGTCGCCACCCCCGCTGAAGGTCGCCGTCCACGCCGAACGTCGCCGCCCATACCGGATGCCGCCGACCTCGCCGAACGTCACCACGCCCACCAAACGTCGCCATCCCCGCCGAACGTCGCCGCCAACATCGTGCATCACCTCCCTTGCCAAATGTTGCCGCTCCTTCCGAATGTTGCCGCCCACACCGAATGCCACCTGCGATAGGGGAGGAACCTCATACATTTCGGGGTCGATGTACTTTCGCGATTGGCCGTAGGGGCGGAGCCCCGTGTCCAAACCGCAGGGGCGAAGCCCCACGACAAATGTCGTCTTCACGACAAATGTCGTCTTCACGACAAATGTCTTCTTCACGACAAATGTTGCCCCCCCACGACAAATGTCCCCCGCCACGATAAATGTCGCCGCCCATGACAAATGTCTCCCTTTACAACAATTGTCGCCTTCCTTGACAAATGTCACTCCCACGACAAATGTCTCCCTCAATGACAAGTGTTGCCCCCACGACAAATGTCGCACTCAAGACAAATGTCGCACCCACGACAAATATGGCCCCAACGACAAATGTCACACCGACGACAAATGTCGCCCCCACGACAAATGTCGCACCCACGACAAATGTCGCACCCACGACAAATGTCGCACCCACGACAAATGTCTCACCCCCGACAAATGTCGCACCCACGACAAATGTCGCACCCACGACAAATGTCGCACCCCCGCTGATTTCCCCTAGGGCCGAAGGCCCGTGCCTGTCACTTGTCTTATGATGAAAAAAGACATCTATTTAATTCAGAAAATAGGTGAATGAGTTATCAATGTAATAAGTAATAAGTAACCAATTAACCTTCAATTTAAAAACTCATTTTTAGAGATATCATTCTTATAAAACAATGAATAATCATGACAGCAATTGAAAAAACTACTCAAAAAAGTTACTATGATACTTGGAAGCGTAAATGAAATGACATGTTACCTTCAGGTATTCTTTAGCTTTCTCAAGCTGAAAATAAATATATGCTCCAGGTTTTGTGGAGATAAGTAATCAGAGAATGTAGCCAGGTTCAAGGAGTCTTCTGAGGATTTCAAGCTTTGAAGACAGTTAACAACTAATCCAGGTTCCGTGGAGGTAAGTAATCACTAATCATATAATGTACATGATAGAACACACCAGAAGGCAAAGCTGGCTCATTCTGAAGAATAATAAGAGGAGGAAGAAGAAGAGGAGGAAGAAGAGGAAGAGGAAGAGGAAGAGGAAGAAGAGTAGGAAGAAGAAGAGGAAGAAGAAGAGGAGGAAGAGGAAGAAGAAGAGGAAGATGAAGACAAAAAAATAGAGGAGGAAGAAAAAGAAGAGTGAGAACTTATGACAGTTACGGCTTATGAACAAGAAGAATAAAAGGATCGACAACGGAATCGAAAACCGATGCAGGAGCGACAACTGAAGCAGGAGCGGTAGGGAGATCTTTAGCTGCAGCGGCAACGACGACAAGATTGGTAGAGGCGGCAGGATTGGTAGAGGCAGCATGAGCCTAGGCGGAAGCGCAGGAGCCTAGGCAGAAGTGGCAGCGGGTCGATTGAAGAATGAACCGAGGAAAATCTGAAAGTGCGATATTAGTCGTAGCCGCTCGAATTGTACACTTACCCATTCCGGAAACACACCCGATACGGGCACGAGCCTAATATTGGCGTAACCATGCTTCATAGGTTAAATCATTTTTTAGCTTATATTTTTGTTTGATCGGTTGACAATATGATGTAAAATGAAATTTTTTTTTTTGGAAAAATGACTTTGAAATAAATTAAGGAACTCGTTTAGAAAATCTAGTCAGTGCAACTTTACCAGAGAGCGGGCTCTTCGTTAGCAAATTTGAGCTTAAGCGGTTCACTTAAATATTTAGCATGAGTGCAAACATGTTAATATGCCGCAAGCATATTCGCAAAGGATACCTGCAAATTAACAACCAATATGTGAAGATAACGACAGCGAAAAGGAATGGGAAGCAAGCATTTCAGATGTCGATCACTTAAAATTAATTGCATTCATTTAAGCTAAATGAAGGGAGCGATAATGATACCGACCTCATCTTTCTAGACTCACGCTACTGAAAATAAGTGGTGGATCGACCAATTAAGGGGGGATGGTTTCAGGGGAGTTGGCTGGAGTCTAGTGAGGGATTCGGCAAGGGACATGGCGGTTTGGGCGTTGACTGGTAAGGGAGGAAAAGGGATACAAGGAAATGAGATTGAGCTGGTTGTAGCCACGTCGTTTCCTTTGTTATTAAAGGCGCAAGGCGTACCAAGCGCAAAGGGGCTCTGGAGCCTAGACGCAAGACGCAGGCGCGCGCCTGAGGCACGTGAGGCGCAAAAATGGGAAAAAAATAAAATTAGTGAATTGGATGCCCGATTCATGAAAAATCAGCGAATTGGGTGTCCAATTAGCTGAAATTGAGCTCAATGCGCTCAATTTCGAATTGGACCCCCAATTCGATCAATTTCGGCGAATTGGGCGCCCAATTCGCTCAATTTCGGCGAATTGGGCGCCCAATTCGCTCAATTTCGGCGAATTGGGCGCCCAATTCGCTCAATTTCGGCGAATTGGGCGCCCAATTCGCTCAATTTCGGCGAATTGGACGCCTGGTGCGCCTCGGGTGTGCATTAGGTGCGGTGCGCCTAGGCGCGCCTCATGCACATCGCTCGTCTAGGCCTTCCCGAGGCGCAATGGAGTGCGCCCAGTGCGCCCGACGCCTCAGGCGCGCGCTTTGATAACACAAGCCGCAGCTGTCGGAGGAGGGCCGAGAATGTGTCGCCGATGGTCGATCGGCCTTCAGACGGAGGACTCGTTGGCGTTGGCGTAATCTGCGGCGTGAAGTAATGGGAAACAATGAACGAAAGGCTCAGGGGTTCTCAAATCCACCAGTGAGTGATCTGAAAGTGCTCCCCTATGGCAGGGCCCACAGGGAAGCTCGCCTGCGGTCGATCAACTCATGGGAGGGCTCGTTGGATAATTGTGAGGGACAGTTGCACCAGAGTGAGGAAAACGACGAAGACAATCCGTCTTATCGTTCTCTTCTTTTCTAGGCTGGGTTCACGATTTTAAACTCCCACCTGATTTAATTCTAAATTAATAATTATATTTTCAGAATTCAGGATTTTAATTTAGATGCAATTAAAATGTGATGTTATGCTTGCATGCCATACCATTAGCGTTACCGGATTTTTTATTCAAGGCCGTGTTTTACGGTTGAGTTAACACGCCGAAACTAAAATGTGACACCAAACAAGTACAACATAAGAATAAAAACAATGAAACAAAAACTAAAATAACGAAACGATGTTATGATATTGAAAAGAAATGTGTAGATCATCAGGATGCAACAATAGATGCATCACAATCCTAGGAGGTGAATTATGTTTCATTTTTATTTTTGATTATACCCAAAGTCGTAGTTATTAAGAATATCACACATGCAGGGTGAATTTAAACTAAAGAAGAGCAATACTAAATATGTAAGGGATCGAACTTACTAAGCATGGAAATACTTATAATCAATAAAGGACATTTAAATTTTAAATCTTCTTTATCTGTTATAAAACTTAATATTAACAAAATAAATTCTTATATAATATTAAATATATTTTACATTGTACTAATCTTGTTATATTGTTTTACTTTGGATATTTTTTGAATTTATTTTGAAATATACACGACTCATTATTTGTTTACTTGTTATGTTAATTTTTTTCCTTTTAGAACATATACTTATGCTTAATATACACAAGGATAATTTTATTTATTTATAAGATATGGAAATATGATACTTTAAACTATTCCTGACATATCTCCGACTTTCGACATTCGAAACGTCGACACCCGTTTTTTACAATATTGGTGAAATATTTTGCGTAATGCTTTCAATTGTAACGTGTGTGAAAATTGTAAATATCACCGTGCTTCTCTTCCTCATGTTTCATCGCCTAGTACTGCGCCTTTTGCTATTATTTATACTGATGTTTGGGTCCTTTGCCCCGTTACGTCTATTTCTGGTTGTTAATATTTTGTTGCTTTCATAGATTGTTTTTCCTGTTGCATTTAGGTTTATTTGATGAAAACAAAAAGGATGTATTTCCTCTCTTTCAACTCTTCCGTTAAATGATTGCTACTCAGTTTAATGCTGCTATTAAAGTCTTGCGCAGCGACAACGATCATAAGTACATTGACTCTAAGTTTGAGATCTACCTCAGTGACCTGTGCATCATTCATCAAACTGTTACGGGTCTTCGAATGTTGCCGGAGGAGAGGTCGAAGGTGGAGAAGATGGCGGTGTTGGAGGATACCATGGAGCCGAAACCGCGACTGCCTAAGCGGGGTTGCTCGTTAGAGGAGAGAGCCACCAAGATCTCACATTCAAAAGATGAGAACTAGAATTCTTTCTTGCTTAATTCATACAATACATTCAATGTCTTTATATAGGCTACAAGCCTACAACATATAAAAAGACAACAGTAATAATGACACCTAATACTAGACCCGGTGCTCGAGACCCCCTACATATTGATAACAACTAGACGCCTAGATAATAGAGATAAATATAATAATACGCGGCCCATAACATCACTCCCGCCGTCCTAAAAGATCTTGTCCCCAAGCTCGAGGGATCTTGCGAAGGTGAGCACCATCCGATGCCTTCCTCGTTTGAGTCCTCGACGTCTAGGTAGAAAATTCGAAGCTTACTATGGAGACTCACTTCTGGGGGAGTCCTTTAACATGGAAGTGAGCTCCCTTCTCATCCTTTACCAATTTCTATTTCAACTTCCTAGTCCAACTCCTCCTAAGCCCAATGGTAAGGTGATATCACCTCATCTTTGCAGATTTATACTCGAAAAAATAGGGGCACAGATACACAGACTTTGCCCATGATACCTGGTCCAACACCAAATCCATCTTCTGGTACTCAAGGAGGTAATCACACTTCAACCCAACATCCTTTTCTCACTTTATGACTTATGACCCTTTGTCTCTTTCACATAGAACATTTGTCACCTCTCTGTCTTCCATATCCAACCCCTCTTCTTGGCATGGAGCCCTTGGGCACCATGAGTGGAGGGAAGCAATGCTTGAGGAAATGATGGCTCTTGAAAAAAATTATATATGGGATTTTGTGCACCTTTGTGGTTGGGTATAAGTGGGTCTTCTCTGCAAAACAAAACTCGCACAAACTTGTTGAACGACACAAGGCAAAATTGGTGGCTAGAGGCTATGCCCAGGCAGCTGGGATGGACTATAAGGAAACCTTTGCTCCTGTAGCAAAAATGAACTCCATTAGAATTCTGCTCTCTTGTGCATCATGCAAAAGGTGAAATCTCAGTCGGTTAGACGTGAAGAATGGTTTTCTCCATGGGGATTTAGATGAGGAAGTGTACATGTCCCTACCTTTTGGTCTCCGCCTTCTGGTTTGTAGGTTGAAGAAAGCTTTATACGGCTTGAAACAATCTACTCGAGCTTGGTTTGAGAGATTACATAGAGCCATGATGACGTTTGATTACACACAGAGCAATGCTGACCACACCTTATTTATAAAGCACCGACAAGGAAAATTGACCGCAGTTATTGTCTATGTGGACGATATTGTTATAATAGAGGATGACATAGAGGAGATAAAAAATCTGAAGGAGAGACTAGCAAGGGAATTCGAGGTAAATGACCTTGGGAATCTCAAGTATTTTTTGGGTATTGAAGTCGCTAGATCTAGGCATGAGGATGAGTGGGTGTAGACCCGCAAACACCCTTATTGAGGCCAACCATAAGCTAGGAAGTGACGAATGGGAAATGTTGATGACATCACTGGATTCCAACGACTGGTGGGTAGGCTTATCACTTGTCTCATACACGTCCATACATCTCATATGTGGTTGGGGTTATCAGTCAACACATGCATTCACCGATGTATATCTTACGATATATCAAGTACTCTCCGACTGTCTGGGTATTACTCTCGTCCGGTAAAGAGTTGACAATAGAATTCTACACAGATGATGATTGGGTGGGATTCGTTGATGATCGGAGGTCCACGTCTAGGTATACTCTCTGCCTGGTGGCAATTTTGTGACCTAGAGAAGCAAAAAACAACCAGTGGTTGCTAGATTAAGTGTTGAAGCAGAGTTTATAGCCACAAGTAATTTGTGAAGGACTATGGATCCAGTTCATTTTGAGGTATATTTGCATTGAACGCTGGGGGCCAATCCGGCTTTACTGTGATAAGAAGGCAACCATCAACATTATGCACAGTCCTGTCCAACATGACAACACTAAATATGTGAAGGTTGACAGACATTTCATCAAAGAAAATATAGTGAAGAAAATCACGAGTACACCATTCATTCCTTCTGATCAACAGCCGGCGGACATGCTCACTAAAGGATTTAGTTTGAGTTCCTTTGGAAAAAATATGGGCAAGTTAGGCTTGATAGATATCACACGACCAACTTGAAGGGGAGTGTTGGAGATTGTATTGAAACTAAATGTGTTTTATTTTGCTTATTTCTCTTTTTTGTATTTCTTCTATATATTAAGGAGTAATTGTATTGAACAATTATTGAATTCTAATTTGCGACAATACACATATAATAACTTTTGTATGTTTGCAATTTTGCTTTACCTATAAATTGCACAAAATTGCTAAATACCTGCTTGAATGGTCTTGAATTTTGAAGCTGATGAGTTTAATTCTAGGATCATTTATTGATTTTGCTATCTGCAAGTTAACTTTAGGTGGGTAAATTTAACTTGATTATTGCAATAATGTCTATTTTGATGAAATTGAGTTGCAGAAATAAATTTCATATATAAACATACCTGTTTTGAATTAAACATCTGAGTTTCAGAGAACTTATTTACTGCTGCATGTTATTTCAGTTTTGCAGTTTAAAAGGGACGCCACTTATATTTTCGATCTTTGTAGCACTCATGGCACTTTCGTTAATAAGAACCAGGTATTGTGGGATCAATTCTTTTGTTACATGATGCTTAGGATCATGGTTGCTCGGCATGTCAGGAGAAATTGTTTCTTATCGCTAATGGGAATTGTATTGTTTCCCATTTAAACTGCACATAATGGTTCTCGCAAAATGCTTTTGCAATTGTGTGCAAGACATTTCATGTGTTGTAGCAAAATAAATGCGTTATGCATAGATTATGGGTATAGATTAGTTAAACATATCCTCTATACCTGATTTTAATTTTTTGTTTCCTTCACATAAATCCTTTTTTGCATATGTACAATCATTATAGAATTGGGAATTAAATGATAAAGTTTTTCGCATAAACTCTTTTTAGCATGTGTAATCATTATAGAATCGAGTGTTAATTCTAATACATATAAACTTTGAGTTTACACAGAGTCTAACTATAGTGTCTACCCTCACTGAGATATACTGTATTGACGGATAAGTTATAACACATCGATTCTTCCTTCATCTTTTACTATAGTTATGATCGAGATTAATTAATAATAGTTTTTGTTTATTTCCTCCAATTTTCAGTGTATTGTAAATCCGAACTTGTTACTCATCATCCCTAGATAATTGATTCTTTGCATGATTTATCACTAATAATTTCTTCAATAATTTCAGAGAAAATATGCGTGATCAACTTTGTAATAACATCCCCAAATTCACGCCTTTATATTAGAATATATTTTGACATAGCGGCGACCATCTGTCCGATGATATCTAAGCACACAATGATCCACATCCTCTGAGACATGAAAGGGCTTAGCCTATATGATTATATCTTGCATCTTTAATTATTATATTATCCTCGAGCTAAGGTTTTCTTACCCAGATTAGTTTTCTTTTGTTAGGTCAAAGGAAAGGTGTACATAGAAATTCATGTGGGTGATGTACTTCGATTTGGCCAGTAAGTAAAATAATGCTTAAATTACAATTAATATATCTCTTGATTCTTTGTATCTTATAAGCTGGCTTCTTTCCCAGATCTCATCATTTTAAACTCATTCTATTTTTCTTATTAATACTAATTTTCATTTGTTTTTCCTGCCTTTTACATTAACCTGTTTGCATAAATTATCGAGTGTAATAATTATTTGTCATCTTCTTTAGTACTCTAACACCCTTGATACGCCACACCAGCCATGAAAATCAAGGAGGATGCACCTATCTCTTGCGATTTCTTCGGAGAAATCTGCAAAGTTTAAGAAAGATGTGGGCTGTTAGAGTGGAGTAGGTTCAGTTATTATAGGATGGGCTCACCTTCAGGACTTGCTAACATCCTGATTCTTAGATGTGACCTTAAGAATAGCCGAGATTGAGTTGAAATTTAGAATGCTGATCTTATGGACCCAACGCTGGGACGTGACCTATCATCGCCGCTGCAGGATGACACACAAACTAGAGAGAGCACACTCTATATCTTCTGCAATTTTATTTTTAATTATCATGTACGCGCGCTTTATGCGCAAGGCTATGTTGGGAACATTTATTTGCAATTTTTCTCACTCCCTCTCTATCTCGGTTACACCTACCCTTACTGTATCTCGACTCCCAGCCGCACACCAGTTTCAACGCCACCATCATTTCCCCCGCACACTTGATTCCAACTCCTCTTCCCTAGTAACATTGGTTCCCGCGGATCCCGAAAGGGGAACTCCAACCTCCTTCAAGACTTTTACATCTCCCGGCCACGAACGAGATCCCAATCGGGGGCTCCTATCACCTGACAATGCATGCTAATTCTTAATTTCGTTGTTTATATGTCTAAAGCAGATGTTACGGTAGACTATATAGTTTTTCTTTGATGATACTGACCTTCTGATGGTAGCTATTTTGGGAGTATGTTTGATTGATACAGCCTATGGGTATTTTAAAAATACCGGAGTTGATGCTACCCTGCTCTGAACGAAATAATTATATTTGAATCCTGGAGGCATAAGCTACTGAAAATCTAATTGACATTTCCCCACAACCAATCTGCATAATTGCATGTTATTGCTTTCCATTTTTAACATTACGGCAACTATAACCTTCTGTACCTCCTTACATGTTCTCCACCCCCAAAAGTAAAATGTTATGTGCACTTATTTGTCATAAGAGTAGAAGATTCTTCTTTATATCACCATAATAACGAAAACTGTTAGAACATAGCATTGAACCTAAAACCCATTGGTTATGGGCGGGGAGGCCTATGTTCTATATTAAGTGTACAAAGTCTACAAGAGTTTTCTGATATTGGACTAAATTCTCAACATGCCCACTCACGTGTTGGTCTTTTGGCCTCTAATACGCTATACATGGATTGCTTTTCAATTGGGTGACGTGGGAGTGGGCCGTTGTTCCCAGCTTACTCGGATATTTTATTAAAATGTAAGTGTTCAACTTAAACACATGGTGAACAATAAAAGGTTGTATATAACTACTTCAGCTCATGTGCCCATAAACATGATGAATAACTTGTTATGGCCCCGGACGATCTGCGGTTCCGAGGATTCAAGTACGTCAGAAGACATAAAGGAGCGCCGGACCAAGACCGGGCTGAACCATCCGGTTCAGCCCGCAATTAATCAGTAAGAAGAGGGAGGGCTGAACCACACCGGTTCAGCCCTCAATTGGGGCCGGCCGGCCCTGGGAAAAGGGGGCTCCATAAATACCCCCTTTTCCCCCTCTTGGAGGATGAATAATCTCTTTTTCAGGTATCTTCTTCTTCATGCACTAAACCCTAGCCGTCTTTGTTTCTCTTGCTTAGATCCCTAGCAGTAGCATAACATTTGGTATCAGAGCATCCGTCCTGCGACCATGGTGACGCGTACGGAGGCAGAGACGGCGCGTTTGGCCGCCATCGAGGAGAACTACGCTGCGTTGACGGATTCCGTGGCGGCAATCGAAGCAAACATGAAGGATTCGCAACAACACTTGGAGGAACGCCTCGATGAGAAGATGGAGGAGTTGAAATCCCTCCTCTTGCAAAATCTGAAGGGAAAAGCCGTAAACGGCGCCGGATCGGACACAGAGGCGACCAATCTCCCTAACGGAGGAAGCACGGGGTGCGGGAGTCACGGAGTCGGGACGACGAGCGCGTCGGGACCCGGATTCGGCGCGGGAATCGCGCCCGATATCGCGCGCGGGCCTCAGCTTCCGTCCCGCTCCAGCGGATTGACGGGCGGATATCCCGATCCGGGCGGATGGAGCAGCGGGGGGCTCGGCGGAGGTGCGGCTTCCTCCTGGATGCCGGAACAGTCCCGGACTGGACCCAGTCGAGCGACGGAGGCTGCGGGAGGGCCCTGGGGGCCGGGCGGAGGTGCGGCTGCTACGTGGGGGTTCGAACAGCCCCTGCCGGCTCACGGTGGACTGCTGCGGCAAGGAGGAGGTCCCGGACAGCATCCCGGACAAGCATGGAGGCCACAACATCAAGGATTTGGGGTGTTTCGCCCCACCGGAGCAAATGCGGTTCCTCTCGGGGGCACAACGGCGAATTTCCCGCCCCCACCAGCAACTGTTCCTATCGGGGGATACGGTCCGGCCACTATGGGACCGGGAAGGAATCCGGGGTGGAATCAGGGAGGGATCCAAGGAGATTTTGGGCAACCCGGAGGGGTGGGGCCAGACGGTGGCGGTTTTGGAGGGGCTTATCAGAGACCATACATGCAACCCAAGCTGACACGGATGAATTTTCCTAAGTTCCGGGGAGGGGACGCCCTGGAATGGATACAAAAGGCAGAGCTGTTTTTCAAATACCAGGAGATTCCCGAGGCTCAGTGGGTACAACTGGCAGCCTTCCATCTGGAGGAGGACGCGTATCAGTGGACGCAATGGTTTTTGCGGGGACGCACTTTTGCCCCGTGGCCGGAGTTCATCGAGGCCTTCTCGGCTCGTTTTGGGCCTCTGGAGTACGAGGATGTGGAAGCCACCCTTCAAAAACTGCGGCAGAGGGGGACCGTCACGGAGTATCGGATGGAGTTCGAGAGGTTAGCAAACCGTGTCGCATGGGGGGAGCAGACCTTGTTGAGTTGCTTCATCTCAGGGTTGAAGGACCACTTACGGGACGAGGTCCACGCATACTTACCACGCAGTCTGAGTCATGCCATTAGCATCGCCCGGATACAGGAGGAGCGCTACAACAGGCAGCGGAGCCGGATGACGACCAAGCCACCCGCGGCTTCCGCGGCGGTACGACGCGAGCCGCCACCGGCCATACGGCCGACAGTGACCAGGTTGACATGGCCAGAGATGCAGGCCAGGAGGGAGAAAGGGCTGTGCTTTAATTGCGATGAGAAGTACACCAAGGGACACGCCTGCCAGAAGGTCCAGGTGTTTATGCTACGGGAGGAGGATGACGAGGAGGATCATCCGGGGGAAGCCGACGTGGAGGATCTGGATTTGGCAGAGTTCGGGGTTTCCTTGCAGGCCATGGAGGGGTGCACCGCCCCGGTGACGCTTCGTTTCACAGGCATGGTGGGCAGGGAGCGTGTGACCATCCTGGTGGATAGTGGGAGCACCCACAACTTCATCAACCCGGCAGTTGCTTCAAAGGTGGGGCAGACGATCGACAGGGGGGCGGCCTTCCAGGTTATGGTGGCAGATGGGAGCAAGCTGAGATGCGAGGGGGTGATGAAAGGGGTGGAGATCCGCGTGCAGAGCTATTTGTGCCACACGGATATGTACTTACTTCCGATTCGGGGTTCGGACATGGTGTTGGGGGTCCAATGGTTACGGCAATTACAGAGGGTGACTACCGACTGGGTCCGTCTGACGATGGAATTCACCCAGCAGGGGAAGGATTTTTGCCTACAGGGCATTCGGTCTTCACCACTGAAGGAGATTTCTGTGCGGAGCTTGCAGCGGTTAGAGGAGCAGGGATCCCCGCTAGCCATGGTAGTGGGGGTAGAGGCAGTGGCCCACGACCCGCCAGACATTCCAGAGGAGATACAGGCACTTTTGTCCCAGTTCAGAGATGTGTTCAGGGATCACGGCATACAGATGAAGGAGGGGGCTGCACCCCCGAACGTCAGACCCTATCGATACCCTTACATTCAGAAGGCCGAGATCGAGAAGAGTGTGAAGGAGATGCTGGCGACCGGCATCATACGGCCGAGCACCAGCGCCTTTTCCTCACCCATCATCCTGGTGAAAAAGAAAGACGGGTCTTGGCGTTTCTGCGTGGACTACCGCAACCTGAATGAATCCACGATCAAGGACAAGTTTCCGATACCGATGATAGAAGAGCTCTTGGACGAGCTGCATGGGGCGAGTTTGTTTACCAAGCTGGACCTCCGTTCCGGCTACCACCAGATTCGGATGAAGACGGAAGACATCCACAAGACCGCGTTTCGCACACACGACGGGCATTACGAGTTCTTGGTGATGCCCTTTGGGCTTTCCAATGCCCCATCGACCTTCCAGGCAGTGATGAATGAGACCTTCCGGCCACTCCTACGGAGATCGGTACTCATATTCTTTGACGATATCTTGATATACAGTCGGTCATGGGAGGAGCATGCTGAGCACGTGGCCCAGGTTCTTACAATTCTGCGGCAGCATCAGTTCTACGCCAAGCTGTCAAAATGCTCGTTTGGGCAGTCCGAGGTGGAATATTTGGGGCACTTAGTTTCGGCACAAGGGGTCAGGGCAGACCCAAAGAAGATTGAGAGCATGGTAGAGTGGCCGCGGCCGGCGACCGTACGCGCACTTCGGGGCTTTCTGGGTCTCACAGGGTATTATAGGAGGTTCGTGAAGGATTATGGGAAGCTGGCATGCCCACTCACACAGCTCCTCCACAAGGAGTCCTTTACGTGGCATGACGAGGCGGAACGAGCCTTTTCCGCTCTCAAGGAGGCTATGACGACCACCCCGGTGCTCGCACTACCGGATTTCACCAAGGAGTTTGTAGTGGAGACGGACGCTTCAGGAGTAGGAATTGGGGCGGTGTTGATGCAGGAGGGGCGGCCGTTGGCCTACTTCAGCAAGGCTTTGGCACCCCGCACCTTGGGCCTCTCAACGTACGAGAAGGAGATGCTAGCAATTCTTCACGCAGTGACGTTGTGGCGTCCATACCTACTAGGCCATCATTTTAAAGTTCGCACCGATCACCAGAGCTTGAAACATTTCTTGGATCAGCGGTTAGCATCTCCTCTCCAGCAGAAGTGGTTGACCAAGCTGCTCGGGTATGACTATGAGATTGTGTACAAGCAGGGCAAGGAGAATTTGGCGGCCGATGCCTTATCCCGCCTACCGGAAGGTACCCTCTTTCGCCTGTCGGTACCTTTGATTGAGTCCTTGGATGATATTCAACGCGAGATAGCCGCGGATCACGAGCTCCAGCCTATTGTAGAGGCCTTGTCTCAAGGCCAACCCACCACTCCAGGGTACCAGCTGATTGGAGGACATTTGTACTATCACGGGAGGGTGGTCATTCCCGCTTCGTCCGCGTGGAAGGAGGTCATGTTACAGGAGTTCCACTCATCCCCGACCGGAGGTCATGCCGGGGTGCTTCGCACGTTACAGCGGTTGCGGGCCAATGTCTTTTGGAGGGGGTTGCGCAGGGACGCACAGCGTTTTGTGCAGCAGTGCGACATGTGCCAGCGGCAGAAGTACGAGACGTCATCACCGGCAGGGTTGCTCACGCCCTTGGACATTCCTCAGCAGATATGGGAGACGGTCTCGATGGATTTTATTGATGGCCTGCCCCGGTCTCAGGGCAAGTCCACGATCTTGGTCATAGTGGACAAGCTGTCCAAATACGGCCATTTTCTCGCTCTCAGCCACCCTTACACCGCGGAAGCCGTTGCGGATCTCTTTGCCCGAGAGGTAGTGCGCCTCCACGGTCTCCCAAGCTCCATCATATCGGATCGCGATCCGACCTTCCTCAGCAAATTCTGGCAAGAGCTTTTCCGGTTGCAGGGCACTAGGTTGCGCATGAGCACCGCGCACCACCCGCAGACAGATGGTCAGACAGAGGTACTGAACCGGGGCGTCGAGACGTATCTTCGCTGCTTCGTCATGGATGAGCCCCGGACGTGGACTCGATGGTTACACTGGGCGGAGTACTGCTACAACACTTCGTATCACACAGCTGGGCGGATTACTCCATTCGAGGTTGTCTACGGGCGCGCACCACCCACCCTGCGGTCGTATGAGCCGGGCAGCACCGCTCTGCCGGCCGTGGATCGTGCGTTACGTGACAGGGATCAGACCTTGGCTCTCTTGCGGGACAATCTCCGGGTTGCTCAGGACCGGATGAAGTTGCAGGCCGATAAGCACCGCACGGAGCGGACCTTCCAGGTTGGCGACGAGGTCTTTCTCCGTCTCCAGCCGTACAAACAGCTTTCAGTTGCTCGCCGCTCCAATCAGAAGCTCTCCCCACGGTTCTATGGGCCATTTCGCATCACTCGCCGGGTGGGGCCGGTCGCATACACGCTTGCCCTTCCTGAGGGTTCTCGCATCCACCCCACCTTCCATGTCTCACTGCCGAAGAAGAAGCTGGGAGCAGCCGCCACAGTGCTTCCTTCTCTACCCGAGGCCACTACGACGGGGGAGCTGCGCCCCAGTCCCGAAGCTGTCTTGCTGTCCCGATGGAAGAAACATGGCACGGAGTACCGTTCCGAGCTTCTGGTCAAGTGGCAGGATCTCTCCGAGGCTCACAACACGTGGGTGGATTTCTTAGAGTTCCGGGAGTTATTTCCCGACTTCCAGCTTGGGGACAAGCTGCCTCTTGATGGGGAGGGGAATGTTATGGCCCCGGACAATCTGCGGTTCCGAGGATTCAAGTACGTCAGAAGACATAAAGGAGCGCCGGACCAAGACCGGGCTGAACCATCCGGTTCAGCCCGCAATTAATCAGTAAGAAGAGGGAGGGCTGAACCACGCCGGTTCAGCCCTCAATTGGGGCCGGCCGGCCCTGGGAAAAGGGGGCTCCATAAATACCCCCTTTTCCCCCTCTTGGAGGATGGATAATCTCTTTTTCAGGTATCTTCTTCTTCATGCACTAAACCCTAGCCGTCTTTGTTTCTCTTGCTTAGATCCCTAGCAGTAGCATAACATAACTTGAATTGTTATTTTTAATGTTTATCATCAGAAAAGCGTAATTGTAGCAATGTCATAATTATTAATTAAGAGAACATCAATAACCCATTATATCGCTCAAGCTAAATATGGAACTTAATTATTGGGCTAAATGGAGATCACACAAATTTCGCCTAGAAATCAAATGGAATATGAATGTAAAAAAGGAATGTATGTGAAGAAGGTATGCCTAGAATCATTTTGATGGCAATATGCAAACGCCAGAGCAAGTTGGTGACTGCTAAATTAATGGTTTAAAAACTTAAATGGTTTAGTAACGTAATAATAGTTGAACAGCCGATATAATAGAAAAATCAAAGATGCATCATGGACATAGTAATATCAGTTAAATAATAAAGCTAAAACTATGACAAAAGCATTTTCAATTTTTATTAATGTGATTGAAATTAGAATAAGTTATCATAAATCATTGCACTTTGTTATGACTACAAGGCATGAGGTGGTACCAATGAATGTGCATAAATGAGTATGAGTACTGTTGAGACTATATTATCCAGCAGGACACGTGTTGTGTGGGACCGCATCTTTGGGCATTCCCCACCGCGTTCCTGGTCTGGTTGTTGACCCCGGTGGGTCCCCGTGTGGCGGAATATCCCCGCGTGCCTGCGGTTGGGGTTAGTCCCACATCGCCTGCAGAGGCGGTCCTTTGGTGTTTATGTACCCCCGTCCCCCCTTACTATCACCTCGGGGTTTTGGTAAGATGTGTGGTGACGGGTGGCTTTAACATGGTATCAGAGGGAGGTTGTCCTGCTGCGGGGGTGTGTTGAGACTATATTATCCAGCAGGACACGTGTTGTGTGGGACCGCATCTTTGGGCATTCCCCACCGCGTTCCTGGTCTGGTTGTTGACCCCGGTGGGTCCCCGTGTGGCGGAATATCCCCGCGTGCCTGCGGTTGGGGTTAGTCCCACATCGCCTGCAGAGGCGGTCCTTTGGTGTTTATGTACCCCCGTCCCCCCTTACTATCACCTCGGGGTTTTGGTAAGATGTGTGGTGACGGGTGGCTTTAACAAGTACTATTAGCTAAAATCAATATTAATGTAAATCCAAGTATTCAGTATACCTTTGTGAATCCTAATATATATCAACTGGTTATGCTCTCTGTCAATTGTCCATTATCAACAATCTTAGTTATGCTGTGATGAAGACAACTCTAATTAAACTCTTTACCTCATATAGTTGAATTTGTCAGTTATTTTGGTGATCTATAATTAGCACATCATTGCTTTATTTAGAATCGGGATATCCTGGATTAGAAATGACAAGAGGGACTTCAGAAATTCTGGTAAGACTAGATTCTAATTTAGAAACAGAACGTATAGAAATACTTCTTTTGATGTAGGCTAGGTTGTCTTTGAATATGTTGGATGTGCTGTCAGCAACCTCTACTTGATCTCCCCTTGATTTCTCCATCTTGGACCCGACCTGAGTTGATCATAACATTTTTCTTGACCTAGCCCGAAGTTCGTCAGAAAATTTTCATGCGATGTGGGAGCAGAGGTTACCAATAACGATAATCGGCGAATGACAACAACTAAGAAATGAGCAGAGAGATGCATATTCATTAGGATTTTTGTCCTTTAATTATAAATAAAGGCAAATAAATACAAACATGCATATTGCAATAAAAACATGAGTAATTCCATCCATCCTCATCCACATGGCTGACCAACATAATGAATAAGGATCTGACTATCATGGCTTCTCTGGTCTCTGATGAGAGAAATAAAATATTGTGTTACTCATTCACACACATATCCTTTTGTATATACAAGCATCTCCGCACGGGCTTCACCCGTGCTTGATGCTCTCGGGCGGGTTTCGCCCGCATCGAACCGGGCTCCGCCCACATGAAGCATGTGTTCGCTGCTCTCGGGTGCGATCGTGCCCGGTCACGACAGTCGTCTGACTGCACGTTGCTACCTCCCCTCGCGGACCCCAGAGCTCTATACCGTGGATGTCATTTCACTTAGTCATTGTACTCAGGGGTTTGCGAGTGGAGGTAGCGACGCGCCTGTCGTGACTGGCCACGGTCGCACGAGAGAGCAGTGAGCAAAGGCTTCATGCGGTCGGATCCTGCTTGGATGTGTGCGAAGCCCGCCCGAGAGCATCGAGCATGGGCGAAGCCCGTGCGGCAATGCTTGTACTAAATAATAATAAAAACAATTTGAGTACATGAGAGTCAAGTCTACGCGGCTTAAAATGTCTACGGTGACGGTGCAATGGTGTCCACTTAGATGATCCTCTTTCTCGTAGATTACCATCTCTGCGCTGGCCTTTGGAAGCTCGAACCGAGCATAGGTGCTCTTTCTCGCAGTGAGTCCTGTAATCCTAGCTACAAGCACCGCTACCCGAATCGAGCACGGGCGCTCAACCTCGTAATCCTGGCTCCGAAATTCCTCCTCTTGAAGGGTCGAAGGAGGATGTGTGCGGTCGGATGCTTGCTTGTTCATGAAGTTTTTATATAATCTTTGGAATTTAATGATAGTAATGCTTGTCATCTTCCTGCCATTGGAGCCCGATCCAAAAGCTTAGGGTGTCCTGCTTGGAGAAAAAGGTGGCACTGCTTGTGAAGTCTTTGAAACCGTAATTCCACTGTATCAATTTTTCGCTGATTTTGTCAGTGCATCCACCCTGCATCCAAAAAGCTCTTCTTCATGTATCATTTGTGCATTTTTCGGATTAGATTTCCAATGAACTTGCCGTTCTTACTTACACTTTCGATCTCCACTACAAAATCTCATCTGCTCCATTCGCACGACCAGGCTAAATTCCTTTGTCAAGTGGCCATCCAACAATTCATATTTTCTCTCTTCATTCTATCCCGCCATCGCAACGACAACCAGTGCACCTGTCATTATCGCCGCCTCAACAACTAATGTATTCCATTTGAAGTCACTCTTTGTATCTGCCTTTCATGCCCCTTGATGCAATTATCACCCATTTTACTTTCTAGGTCGCAGAGCTGGAGAATCAGAAGCACAACCTTCTCAAAGCTGTCCAGGAAATAGAATGCGGCCTGTCCGCCGCCGTCGAACAACGCTCTTCCATCGAGGAGGCTACACATGCAGTTCGCTTGTAGCCGGATACGCAGTTCATCGTCTGTGATATTTCCACTATTCACGCGATAAGGTGCTTATTATATAGTATAGATGAAAGAGTAACGCCCCTAAAGTTACAAGTATGTTACCATGGTCCACTATTTCCTTAAAATATGAATGAAATACATATTATAAATACACAACAAATACAGTTCACTACTTCCTTAAACTGGTAGTGGTGATCTCATCGGGTCTGAAGGATCTAAGGGGGAGGTGAGCTTATAAAAAGAGAGGTGAATGGTCCAAATAGAGTGATGAGCTTATAGAAAGAGAGAGGAGTTCACAGAGATAGGTTCAAGAGCCTATAGAAGATAAGCGAAGAAGCGGTAACAATAGTGACGAAGAGGACGTGGCTAGAGAGGCAATGAAATCTCTCCTCCCATGGATTTCGCAGTGCGAAGAAGCACTTGCGTATAAAGCTGTTAAAGCTAGTCATCCCTTTCTCTTTCTCAACCTGACCCCACCCTTTATCCCTTTATCCTTTTTATATGTCACCTTTCCCCCCAGCCAAGAGCAAGGGAAGAACTAGTCATTATTGATGTAACCCTCCTTGAATGAAGGTGAAATCAAAAGACTAAAAGGGGGTTGAGCTTGTACACAGGTTGCACAGTCAAGGTCAAAGCTGCTTAACGACTCCTCGCAACAATAATATATAAGTCAGCTCTTAATGTACTGTCTTCACTACTCTTCGCCTTACCGAGCTCGTGTAATTCCAGCTTGATATGAAGAGTAGATATCACAATGAGCCAGTCTATTAGAATGATCCCACAACATAATATAATCAACCGACCTTGGTGAGTAGCTCAATGAGCTAGTCAGTGGAAGAGACAAAATGCATTGTGAGAGAGAGATTTGAACATAATTACAAGAAATTAACATCGGTAAATCATAGTAAAATCCATAGCGACGTGGGATCTTAGGCACATAATTTTACTTGCTTCTTGAGTGAGAATCGATATTCATCTTCAACATTAAAAAGTGCGACAACTAATTGTTTCTTGCTTCTCTACGAGAATAAGTTGTCATCAACAATGGGACATATATAATGTAGATTTTCTATTAAAAGACTACCCAAACAAATCAACATCAATGTAATTCAAACCTCTAAGTGGCTATAAGCATTGTACATGCAATCTTTCCTTGGATGTTGTTTTTCATACCATATTATTCGAATAGAATCCACGTGACTAGAGTGATGTACTTAAACTATAAAACTAAACTCATAAAAACACAATATTGAGATGGATGGTTGTTAAGAATATCACCTTTTGATACAAACTTCTCCCTGGACCTTCCCTCACATCTGCCTATTTACCCATGTAGCTCCAGTGGCATTTCTATAATAAGATTGTATGCCCATTCTCGCCTATATGAGGCAGTAGATGAGAGTCTTAGTTCATCTTTGGATCTTTTAGGTTTGAAAGAGGGAACCAGTTCTCGGAAGCTAAGGGCGACTATACCTCACGAGCTGTATTCTGACATTTTTTCCTAAGGAAAATTCTAATTCGTTGCCCATGTTATCAATTGGTCCGACTTGTGAACCAATTTAGGTTTATTCGAACCCTACTTCACTTCACCGTTCCATTCCCAGCTCCTAGCAATGATATTGCCGACCTTTCGATCATTTGTCGCACGAATATGCCCAAGGCATGTTTCCTCTCATTTCCTCCTCCTTTCACACTTCAGAGTCCACTCTCATGCTCACAGTAGCCATGTCACCCGTCTTTCGTCACCAGTCGGCTCCTCGTGTATCTTTCTGTCACCAAAGATAAATATTTGTGCCGCACTCGACGCCTACACCAACGTCATCGACTACAACACTCTTGCAACGACCAACAACACTTGCACTGCATGTTTTCGGCCGACATCTTCTTCCCTCCAATCACAAGCATTGCCATTGGGTTTTTCCACTTCATACCCATGATTCATTCCATTGCCATTCACGCCGATTAGGACGTCTCCATTTCGACATCCATTGCTGCCACCCACTAGTACAGCTTGAATATTGACTGGAAGATCTCACACTCCTCCGCGAGCTCACAACCACAGCCTCCCACCGTTAGTTGGACTTTCCCCCCTCTACATCAGCGCCCTACAGGCTCACCATTGACTACATGAGTTTCCCACACTCCGACGTAAACATTAATCCAACCCACCTCCGTCGTATTGAGATATCAATGTTCGATGGGATGGACCCCCTTGACTAGATTTCCTGCACATAATATGTTTTCGATCTTCGGTCAACTACCGCCAATCTGAAGGTCCTAATGAAGACTATTCATTGAAGGTTGTGCGTTCCATTGGGTGCGTTAGATGCATCAAAATATTCTTAATCTCTCCTAACCTACCCTTAAGGAGGAACTCCACCACTGTAATATTTGTCAAGCAAGAAATGCTTATGAGCACATTAGCTCGCTTTGTCAGTCTAACTCTGTCGCGACCTACATTATTAAGTTCATCAAGGTGGTCATGCACGTGACATGACTCTCCCCGGATCATTACCCGAGGAACTTCCCAACAGGTATGCAACCCCACATCCTTGCACGCTTCTTTGTTCACAATCCATCCGCCCTCTTTCGAGCTATAAAACAAGCCCATTGCCTCGATGTGGAACTCTACGCGGCCCCGTCATCTTCTTCTACACGGCCACCCTTGCAGCTGTTGCAACCTTCCAAGCCCCATATACTCCTCCATTGACTGAATTCACCACCTCCGACTGGACCCCCATTGATTTGTACACCATCTTTATTTGTCCCTCCACCGTTAGTGTCTCTACCATCTCAGTGCCGGTCTCACCAACGTACTAAGAGCCATGCCAACATGTTTTTTTGCAAGCATCCATACTCTCCAACATACAAATTCCCTCTCAAAGAAGAATCATGACAATAGAAGTTGGGGACCTCCACCCTAGAGGATGTTTTGTATTGGTTCCACAAGTAACCCAGAGAAAGGGAAAATGACAGAATCTGTTGCTTCTCAAGCTCCACTTGCTGATACCCCACCTCAATAAGTCCAACCAAGGGTATTTTCTATTAGACATCAAGAAGCAAAGGAGAATGACACTGGGGTAACAGGTATCACCTATATTTCTCAGCATGTCGGGAAAATTCAATTTGATATCGACGCACACAATATTTTATATATGAGAATTTTATAAGCACTATACTATTACATCCTTATTAGTCAACCATCATCCTTAATGTTATCATGTCTAACAACCTCATCACAACAACAAATTCTAGATGCGAGGTTAAGTTATACTTAGAAGGTCATTATCTCAATCTTGATGTAAGTGTTCTACCATTGGTTGAATTTGGTATAATCCTCGGGATTGATTATCACTTAATGATGCTACCATCTATTGCCAAAAGAAAGTCATTTTAAAAATCCATCAAGATTGTCAAGCTAAGTTCTGAGGTATTGAAGGAGTGTGCATTGTGCTTATCTTCTCCATGAAGGCTATCAACCAAATTAGAAAAGGACATGATACTTTTCTACTAATGATCAAAGGAGAGAGTAAGACCAGAATCAAACTAGAAGATGCACCAATTGTATCAGAACTTCCCGAAGTTTTTTCAAAATAATTATCAGGGACACCACCCGAAAGGCGGATTGAATTTTCTATTGACCTTATAACTGGAGCTCAACTTGTTGGTAAGTGTACAACTCCATATCTGACGAGTGGAGTTCGACAGGAGCCAGACCAGCCAAGTCCCAGACCAGCCAAGCTCCCGGCGTCGGGTCCACTCGCATCTGGCGTTAGGTCCACTCGACATCATTTGCTTTGGCGTCGAGTGAGGCTACTTCACTCAACGCTTCCTCTTCCTTGGAGTTGAGTGAAGCTCAGACACTCAACGCTCATTTTTCCTTGGCGTTGAGTGAAGCCTAGACGCTCAACGCTTCCTTTCTGGCGTTGAGTATGATCTTGGCAGCCCCGTTGGCTCGCCCAGGTGGGGTGGAGTGGAACAGTTGACGAGTGGAGCAGCAGGCTCGCACTTGCCCAGGGATCTCGACAGGCGGTTGGCGAGTGGGGCATTTTCTGGCTCGCACTCGTCTAGGGCCATAGGGAGGCGGTGAGTGCTAGCACCATCGGGCACTCGCCACCCCGTGCGAGTGGAGGTTTTCTAGAGCCACTCGCTCAGTGTTGTATGATGTATTTTTTTTTACCATTTTTCCCCCGCTGACCCGCCCTTAGCCCTTCAGAACAGCGGAGTTACGCTGTTGGCAGGCCAATCTGGACTGCATATAACTGTTTGGGATAGCAGATGTTGGCTGTTTGCAGACCATTTCAGAAAACTATAAATAGACCCACGGGGGTACCTCAGAGGCAGACTTTTCATACTCTCATACTTGTGCCCTGGTCTTCTTGCGCTTTCTGAGGTATCCTTAGCTTAACACTTGACTAAGGAGGGGAAGCGCTCTAAGATCTTCCGGGTGTGTGGTGGGGCCTCCGTGCTAGAGCCTTGGGTCTGTTTCTTGTACTAAGTTTTTAGTTGTTCGGCTTCTGAGAGAGAAGTTGATGCAACCCATGTTGACATCTTTATTATAGTTTATTTGAGTATTTTTGTAGCGCACTATTTCGCGCATTTTATGTTCTATGTTCATGCATATTATATTGCGCTTGTTATTCGCGCGCTGTTGTTAGACTTATTGGAGTGACCGACCAATAAGATCATGAATGGATAGGTCCGTCAAATTTGGGGTAGTGCTAACTTAAGCAAGCAAAATAAATTAAAATATTTAGTCAATCCGGAAATTAATATTATGGCTTGAAAGTTGTAACCCCCACTTATTAAATCAGTTATCCTATTTTAAATATTCAGCCACTATTGTAACCCCTAAAGCTGACCACTGTTGTAACCCCCTTTTTATTAAATCAGTTATCCTATTTTCAGCCACTATTGTAACCCCTAAGGCTGGCCACTGTTGTAACCCCCCTTTTATTTCACTTAATTATGAGAATTAAAAGGAATCAGTCTTATATAGTCTGCCCCCATCCCACTGATCTCGACAGCGAGAGAAAGAAGAAGACGACGAGTCATCTACAGACTTGTCGTTTTCCTCACCCGGCGCAACTACCCGGCGCAACTACTCGACGAGTCCTTTTTCTCCCCTGCAGCTCCTCTGCCCTTCCCGACTTCCCCCGTCCTAGCTACCATCGTCGACCCAGCGACAGGCCGTCTCCGACGGGAACGAGCAGCCCCGATTCGTATTGGCGTCGACTTGCTATCCCAGTGTAGCAGTCCTCCGACTCACCACTCCACGGCCCGCTGCCCTCCTCTTGCAGCTCCAGCATCCTCCGCCAATCCAAATCCAAGCTTCCACCGGCGGGATCAAGCAACCCTCGCTCGTCTGGACGCTGTCTTGCTTTTTTAGCCCGCCGTCCCTCCGAACCCGCCAGAGGCGGAGAAGAGCCGCGGATTTCCTCTCCAGTTATACAGTCGATCCGCTGTTTGGCTTTAATTTGGGTATACCCCTTCCCAAACTCATCTCCCCCACTGTTAGTCTAACTTTTATGCCTCCTTAATATTTGACGTGTTGAAAAATCGAAATTGCTTGCTTAATATAGCATTACTCCTGTTTGTCGTTAATTTTAAAAAACCGTGTTTGTTCTCTTTACTTGCTAGCATGTGGATGAGTAAATCTTACCGCTGAATGCGATCGAGTGTTGGGCCTCTTAGCGTGTTTGCGAAGGCTTAGACGGAAGTCGATTGAGAATTCTTGTGAAAACTCCGCTTGCACTGCAAAGATTAATTAAGTTCTCACATTTGACACTTTTTTAAACCAACTTCAGATTTTAGGATGCATCAGAAGTAAGTGTGCGATCACCCCTTCCCCAAGCGTCGAACTCCACAGAAACCGATTTTTCGGTTTCAACACTAAGTCACCGTATAAAATGCCTCTCGAAGAACTGGTAGAACTGAAGATCCAGTTACAAGAACTCTTTGACAAGAATTTCATTTGACCCAACTCCTATCCTTGGGGAGCTTCAGTCTTATTTGTAAAGAATTAGATAGTGGTATGCATTTATGCATTTAATACAGAGAACTCGATAAATTGACAGCCAAGAATAAATATCCCCTATTAAGAATAGATGGTCTCTTTGATCAATTAGAAGGGGATACACCGTTCACTGAGATAGATTTAAGGTCTGGTTTTCATTAACTGAGAATCAAGGAGGAGGATATCCTTAAAACTACCTTCAACACAAAATATGATCACTCTGAATCTTATAGTCATGTCTTTAGGTTTAACGAATGCCTCAATATCTTTTATGGATCTAATGAATCGAGTATTTAAAGCGTTTTTAGATTAGTATGTCGTTGTCTTCATTGATGACAATTTAATCTATTTTAAAAACACAAGCGTGCACACAACAGATCTCATGTTGGTACTACAATTGTTAAAAGATCAAAGATTTTATGCGCAATTCTCCAAGTGTGAATTCTGATTAAAAGAAGTGTCTTTTCTCGAGGATGTTATTAACAAGAATGGGGTTTTTGTGGACCCACAAAAAGCAGAAGCAATTCAGAATTGGCCTAGGCCTATATCCGTGACAGAAATAAGGAGTGTTCTAAGCTTCTGCAGATATAATCAAATATTCGTAGAAAAGTTTTCGAAGATCGTCTTGCCTATGATTAAGCTTACTTCAAATGGAGTACGATTTATTTGGGACGATAAATGTGAGACATCCTTTTCATAACTAAAGACAAAGTTAACAACAACTCTAATTTTGGTAATGTCGTCAAGAACATAAGGCTTTCACATTTTTAGCGATGCATCTCTAAATGTATTAGGGTGTGTACTAATGCAAAACATAAGAGTTAAAGCTTACTCCCGCCAACTATAAGACTGTGAGAAGAATTGTCCCACTAATGACTTGGAGTTTGCTACTATAATTTTTGCTTTAAGTTTTTGAAGATGCTACTTTTACGAAATTAAGGCTCCATTTGGGAGGGCGGCGGACCACCAGTGCGGGAGCAGACGCCGCCAGAAGGCGGAAAAACAAGTGCCCCGGGGCGCCGGGCAACGACGTTTTCTCCCCCAGTCCTGAGAAAAAAGCTTCGTTTTCCTCCATTTCCGATCCCGCCGGGTTCCCTTCAATCGCAAACTGCGACGACGTTTGCTCCCTTGCGATGCAGGACAGGCATCAGCACCTGCCTGCCACCCTGGCGCCAGGAGTCGGCACCTGCCCAGGGGTCCCATCGGGAGTCCACCCGATAGGCTTTATCAGGCCTCCTGCGATGAGCATTCGCAGGAGAATGCTTTATCAAGGAGGTCGGGGGATCGAGCCCTGACCTCAGCAACCTATCGACTCTGTTGTGGGGCCGGGGATGGGTTGGGGTGTACGGCCCGCGGGCCTGATAAAGTGACGCAGGGGCAGGCTAGGGTGTTGGGATCTAAACGCACTACGGGTTTTGTGATGAGGCAAATCCTACACAACACGAGCTTCACGAAGTCCAAGCGATTATTAGAGTGAATTAAATGGATATTTTTAACCTATGCAGAATTCCACAAACGATTTAGAGCAAATAGAAAAGCACGCGGTATGATTACGACTCGGGAGCGTAAAGATTTTAATGAAAAGCGGGTGTGCCCTGCAGATTAGTACAAAATCAAGTAATCCAAATACCACTTCATCGATAAGCAAAGCAAATGGAAATATAAGCAAAGCAAGCCATGTTTAAACTCAAAACCACATTACAACTTACAACCATATGAAGAACCAATCGAGCGGGGGTGACACCGAATGCGGAGAGGAATGGATCCGGTTTTTCGGTGGCCAACGGCGGTGGACTATTGTGGCTGAATGGAGGGAATAGGTGCTCCTCAAAGCTGCTAGTGGACTGGACGGGGGGGTCGGCGGGAGTGGTGGAGGGTTGGAGGGGGCTGTCGGGCCGAGGGAAGCTGGAAGTGGCCGCCGGGGGGTTGCGGAAGGGTTGGTGGTGGTCGACGGGGTTGAACGGGGGCTGGGAGAGGCTCGGCGAGGCGAAGGAGGGCTGGAGGGGGGCGTCGGGGTGGATGGATGGCTGGTGGAAGGCCGCCGGTGCAGCGGGAGGGAGGGAGGTAGGTCGACGGGGCTAGGAGAGTGTCGGGGAGGCTTGCCGGGGGTTTGGGGTGGCCGGAGGAGGCCCGTCGGCAGTGAAGGAGGGCCGGCGGAGGCGTGGAAGGGGCGGGCGGCAGCGAAATCGGGAGGAATACCCAAGCGTCGCACCTGGGGGTGTTGGCGTCGCACCAACGGACCGGCTGTAGAATCACTCAAGCAATCGGTGCCAAAACCCTCCTCATGGCTCCTATAAAAAGAACATAAAAGCTAGGGCATCCGGAATCAATGGCTCAGATTGTCCGATCTTCCGGGTGCCAAAATAACGTCAATACTTGTCTGAATAAAATAAAACGAAATACGAAAAATACTCTCGTCGACCTTCCGGACGCATCCGCGGGCTCGGATCGTCCGGAAGGGACCTCAAGGTTTGGGATCAGAACATCACGCCCGCTTTCGGCGGGAATAAACGTGCGTGGGCCATCGTCGTCGTTGATCTCCATCAACTCCCCCCGGCTTAGAAGCATTCATCTCCGAGGAATGGAGGCGATCATACTCCCGTCGTAGTTCGGGGGCGAGTCTCTCTAGCTCTCCCGGGGCGATCCAAGTGTCATCAAAACTGGGACGGCCCCTCCAGTGGACCAAGTATCTCAATGTGCTCAGGTCGGCAGTCGTCATGTAATCATGGGCTAAGATGCCCTCAATGGTCTCCAGGCCCGTAGCCGTCTCTGCAGGTGGTGGGTCACTCTCTAATGAACTCTCCGGTGGCACAGCTGGTGGTACTGCCAAGTCCCCAGGTTGGGACTGAGAGGGTAAAGGGGACAGCTGGGAGAGTGGTGGTTCAAGTGGTGGCTCCGTGGGACGGGGTTCAAAATGATCTTCATAAGTTTGCTCCTCGTAGTATGGAGTCAAGTCTTCCACATTGAATACTCTGCTGATCCCCATGTGCCTTGGGATATCAATCTCATAAGCATTTGGCCCTATCTTTCGTACCACCGTATAAGGGCCCACCCGCTTGACATTTAGTTTCTTTGCGGTTCCGGAGGGGAACCGCTCAGCACGAAGACGAACCAAAACCTGCGTGCCAATCTCAAAGCTCCTCTCCCGCCTGTGTACATCCGCATAGGCTTTATAATTATCATTACTTGTTGCGATTTTCTTTCGTATGGATTCATGAAGCTCATACATATGCTGGATAAAGGACTCGGCCGACTCACTAGGGCGGGACTCGAGTGGGAGGGGAATTAGGTCAACCGGCTTCCGGGGTTTGTAACCTAACATGATGTGGAATGGGCTAAGGCCAGTAGTCCGATTCACTGAGCTGTTATACGCGAACTCTGCTAGGGGCAACACGGAATCCCAAGTACACACATGCTCACCGACAAGGCAACGTAGGAGGGAACCCAAGCTCCTATTGACCACCTCAGTTTGTCCATCCGTCTGTGGGTGGTAGGCGGTGGAAAACTTCAGAGTGGTGCCAGTCTTCATCCATAGTGTCTTCCAGAAATAGCTCATGAACCGGACATCACGATCAGACACTATCGATGAAGGTAATCCGTGATATCTAAAGACTTCCTTAAAGAATAGGGCGACAACCCAGGAGGCATCGGCCGTCTTGCGACATGGGATAAAGTGGGCCATCTTCGAGAAGCGATCCACGACAACATAAATGGAATCATGTTTCTTGGGCGTGCGGGGCAGCCCAAGAACAAAGTCCATGCTGATGTCAACCCAGGGTCTGTGAGGAATAGGTAAAGGAGAATACAGGCCACTGGGTTGACGTGAACCTTTTGCCATCTGGCACGTCCTACAATGCCTCGTCACACGCGCTACATCCCCCTTCAGTGAAGGCCAATAAAAATGATCCTCAACTAAGGCGATAGTCTTGTCTCGCCCAAAGTGTCCCGCGGCACCTCCCGCATGCATCTCCCAGATCAGAAAGTCACGGAGAGAAGTGGAGGGAATGCAGAGTCGGGTGCCGAAGAACAGGTATCCCTCGGAAACCGTAAACCACTCAATAGTGTCTGGTGGGTCCCTGGTGAGGGACCTATAGATATCCCCAAAATCCGAACACTCGGCATACTCTACGACGAGACGCTCAAAACCAGTGACATGTGTGCTCATCGCCTGCAGGAGGTTAATCCGGCGACTCAAGGCATCAGCCGGCTTGTTTTCAACACCCGCGCGGTGTTTGATAACGTAGTGATAGCTCTGCCGAAACTCTACCCACTTAGCGTGCCTATGACTAAGCTTTGACTGGGATTCAAGGTATCGTAAGGCCTGATGGTCAGAGTACAACACAAACTCCTTGTGCAGGAGATAATGCCGCCAATGACGCAAGGTCTTGACGATCGCATAAAACTCACGGTCATACGTGGAATACCGCTGGAGGGTCTCGTTCAGCTTCTCGCTGAAATATGCAATCGGATGGCCCTCCTGGCTAAGTACTCCTCCGATCCCTAGTCCTGAAGCATCACACGCAACCTCAAAGGCTAGGCTAAAATCTGGCAATCAAAGAACAGGAGTAGAAGCTAAACGATCCTTGACCTCTTCGAAGGCCTTAGTGGCGGCCGCGGTCCACACGAAGTCTCCCTTACGAAGGCAGTTCGTAAAGGGGGCCATAAGCGTACTAAAACCTCGGGCAAACCTCCTGTAGAAAGTGGCAAGTCCATGGAAACTCCTGGCCTCGTGGATGGTCGTGGGGACGGGCCACTCACGGATCACTCTCACCTTGTCGGGGTCCACGGAGATGCCCGACGCAGAAATAATATAGCCAAGAAAGTGGACTGACTCAGCCAGAAAATCACACTTCTTCATATTGATAAACAAATGCTCCTTCCTGAGGGTGTCGAACACCAATCAGACGTGGTGTAGATGGCCAGTACGCTCCTGGCTATAGATAAGAATGTCATCGAAGTACACAACTAGAAACTTGCCCATGTAGGGCAGCAAGATCTGGGTCATCACCCGCATGAACGTACTGGGGGCATTCGACAATCCGAAGGGCATCACCAACCACTCAAATAGGCCATCCTTCGTCTTGAAGGCCGTCTTCTATTCATCTCCCTCACGCACTCTAATCTGATGATACCCACTCCGAAGGTCGATTTTCGTGAAAATACAAGCACCGGCCATAGCGTCAAGCAAGTCGTCGAGACGGGGAATCGGGAAACGGTACTTCACCGTGATCTTATTGATAGTTCTACTGTCAACACACATGCGCCAACTCCCATCCTTCTTCGGGGTGAGAAGGGCGGGGACCGTGCACGGACTCAAGCTCTCGCGTACAAAACCCTTCCTAAGTAAATCATCAACCAGCCGTTTCAGCTCGACATGCTCGGTCGGGCTCATACGGTAGTGTGGGAGGTTGGGCAAAGATGCCCCCGGCACAAGGTCGATCGCGTGCTGGATATCCCTCAGAGGGGGAAGCTCATCCGGAAGCTCCTCGGGCGTGATGTCCGTAAAGTCCCTCAATAGTCGCTGTAAATCAGGGTCAGTAGGAACGACACCTCCACTAGGAGTGTCAGGAGCCAAGGTAGCCGCTACAATAAATACGATCCCAGAGTCTAGGCTCTCTCTCATGAAATTATGCATCCTCAGAAGGTGCAGGGGCCTGGAGGACTCGACACTAACGGGGGAATCGACCTTGCCCTTGGATGAGTCCTTGGGCTGGGTCGGGGTCAAGGTGATCTTCCGGCCCCGATCATAAAATACGCATGTGTTTGATCGCCCGAAACATGTCACGTCGCGATCAAATAGCCAGGGTCGACCTAAGAGGACAAGGGCTACGTCCATCGGGATGACGTCACACCATACCTTGTCCTCGAAGGACGCTAGTCGCAGGGGAACTAGACACCGCTGGGTGACCTGGATAGCAGACTTGTCCACCCATAGGACACGATAGGGCTGGGGGTGCGGCTCGGGGGTGATCTGCATTCGCTCGAGCGCCTTTTTGGCGACAATATTCACACAGCTCCCCCATCGATAGCAAGCTTGCAGGGCCGCCTGCACTCTGGAAATAAGTATAGGAGATGGTGGTACGTCGCCAATCATCCTCCGAACGAGGGGTATGCAAAAGGCGGCGTATAACTCCTAGCTCTAGAGATCTCTCAGCGTCACTCTCCCAGTCTTCCTCAACAGTGGCTACTACATCGCCCTCAGTCTCTCTCACCGGGTCTACACTTTCGTCTTCCTCCTCCTCAATCAACAAGTTCCTCATGGGACACTGTGCGACATAATGACCTCGTTTAGAACATCTATAGCACTGAGGACCACTGGGCCTTGGAGGCCCAGTCATAGCAGCCTTCCCCTTCACATCCTCAGGGATGTGGGGAGGAACGGGGGCCTGGGGGTGAGGTGGGGTGATCCTCCTGAATGCGGGACCATCAACCCTGGGGACCTGCTGGCGGGGCCCGGTGGTCCGGATGTAGAGCTCGTACTCCATGGCCAACTCATAAATCTGCTCGACTGTCTCTCGTCGGTGGGGAATCAGTTCCCTTCTAATCTCGGGCCGTAGGCCGTATCGAAACCGGGAAGTTGCAACACTGCTCTCCTCTCAAAGATCACTCCTCACCATCAAGTCATCAAACTTGGTCATATATTCAGCTACTGACATCGTGCCCTGTTGAAGCGCATAGACCTGATCTAACAATCGATCACGATATGACGCGGGGAGGTATTTCTCCTTCGAACGTCTCTTCATATATTCCCACCTAATAATGGGCCGATAGCCATCCCGCTCTAAGGCCCGCTCTATACTAGTCCAGTAATTCATCGCAGATCCCACTAACTTCATACGCGCAAATCTCACTCTGCGCTCATGACTCATATCGTACCAGTCAAAATAGTGTTCCATCTCCCGAAGCCAGTCACTGAATGCTCTAGGATCATGATGGCCGTCAAATGTCGGAACCTCGATACGAATACGGCGAATGATGTCATCCTCTCGTGGCGGTGTCCCTCCACGGTGTTCGGGGTAGCCGTCAAGACGGTCACGGCGGGCATAGTCGTATCGGGGCTGCCCAGGGCGTCGTGGGGGATCATGATCATAACTAGGGGGGATCTGGGTACCCTCGGGGGACGGCATGGTCACCCTGGCCTTCGTATGCGTTCTGGCGCGCACGAAGTTCATTGATTTGAACGCCCAATTGATCAAAACGGTCTAACATCACGCGCTGAAATTCGGCAGGGGACAATTCCGAATTGGAGTTGGAATTGCCGGCCCGCTCATCAGTGAGGTTCGGATCAGACATGTTTCGTCTAAATGGCCTACCACTACGTAACATGCGAGGTGCGCGAACCTCCCTCTGATACCAATCTGACGCAGGGGCAGGCTAGGGTGTTGGGACCTAAACGCACTACGAGTTTTGTGATGAGGCAAATCCTCCACGGCACGAGCTTCACGAAGTCCAAGCGATTATTAGAGTGAATTAAATGGATATTTTAAACCTATGCAGAATTCCACAAACGATTTAGAGCAAAGAGAAAAGCACGCGGGTATGATTACGACTCGGGAGCGTAAAGTTTTAAATGAAAAGCGGGTGTGCCCTGCAGATTAGTACAAAATCAAGTAATCCAAATACCACTTAATCGATAAGCAAAACAAATGGAAATCTAAGCAAAGCAAGGCATGTTTAAACTCAAAACCACATTACAACTTACAGGCATATGAAGAACCAATCGAGCGGGGGTGACACCGAATGCGGAGAGGAATGGATCCGGTTTTTTTGGTGGCCAACGGCGGTGGACTATTGTGGCTGAGTGGAGGGAATAGGTGCTCCTCAAAGCTGCCAGTGGACTGGACGGGGGGGTCGGCGGGAGTGGTGGAGGGTTGGAGGGGGCTGTCGGGCCGAGGGAAGCTGGAAGTGGCCGCCGGGGGGTTGCGGAAGGGTTGGTGATGGTTGACGGGGTTGAAGGGGGGCTGGGAGAGGCTCGACGAGGTGGAGGAGGGCTGGAGGTGGGCGTCGGGGTGGATGGATGGCTGGTGGAAGGCCGCCGGTGCAACGAGAGGGAGGTAGGTAGGTCGACGGGGCTAGGAGCGGGTCGGGGAGGCTTGCCGGGGGTTTGGGGTGGCCGGAGGAGGCCCGTCGGCAGTGAAGGAGGGCCGCCGGAGGCGTGGAAGGGGCGGGCGGCAGCGAAATCGGGAGGAATACCCAAGCGTCGCACCTGGGGGTGTTGGCGTCGCACCAACGGACCGTCTGTAGAATCACTCAAGCAATCGGTGCCAAAACCCTCCTCATGGCTCCTATAAATAGAACATAAAAGCTAAGGCATCCAGAATCAATGACTCAGATTGTCCGATCTTCCGGATGCCAAAATAACGTCAATACTTGTCCGAATAAAATAAAACGAAATACGAAAAATACTCTCGTCGACCTTCCGGACGCATCCGCGGGCTCGGATCGTCCGGAAGGGCCCTCAAGGTACGGGATCAGAACATCACGCCCGCTTTTGGCGGGAATAAACGTGCGTGGGCCATCGTCGTCGTTGATCTCCATCATAAAGCCTATCGGGTGGACTCCCGATGGGACCCCTGGGCAGGTGCCGAATCCTGGCGCCAGGGTGGCAGGCAGGTGCTGATGCCTGTCCTGCATCATAAAAATGCACTTTTATGATGCAGGACAGGCATCAGCACCTGCCTGCCACCCTGGCGCTCGGAGTCGGCACCTGCCCAGGGGTCCCACCGGGAGTCCACCCGATAGACTTTATCATGCCCACGGGCCGTACATCCCACAACCCATCCCCGACCCCACAACAGAGCCGATAGGTTGCTGAGGCTAGAGCTCGATCCCCCGACCTCCTTGATAAAGCATTCTCCTGCGAATGCTCATCACCAACTGATCCGCGGATCAGTTGGTGATGAGCATTCGCAGGAGGCCTGATAAAGCCTATCGGGTGGACTCCCGGTGGGACCCCTGGGCAGGTACTGACTCCTGGCACCAGGGTGGCAGGCAGGTGCTGATGCCTGTCCTGCATCACCTCGCCTACCAGTTCACCGGGCGGTCCGGTTAGGGCCTTTAAACCGCCTAAGCCAAGAACCGGCTAGGAACCGGTTAACCGGGCGGTTGGATCGGTTAACCGGAAATTGAGCCGGTTATTTGGCAACCGGGCGGGCCAACCACACAAGTATTTGGAAGTTTTTTTTTATAAAAATAAAGGCACTGGGATTCGAATCCGGTTAAAGGCTATTGCATAGGTGGTGATGACCACTTTGCCAACTGTTGCTTGTTGTTAAGAATGAAACTAGTATATATATACTATATATACAAATAGATATCAACAACCAATCAGATTTCGCGGTGTAACGCCGACCTCCGCCAAATAAGTCTGAACCGTCCGATTTGATTAAATCATTAGGTCTCAGGCGTTCGATCACACAAATGAATCGGTCACCCGTCATCATTTTTATAGGTCTCCTAAACCTAGCAAGGTAGAGTGTCTTAAACCTATAAATTTTATAGGTCTCATACCCTACAATGTGAATTTACCATTTTACCCCTCTAATTTTGAAAAATAACCACTGAACGGAGCTCCAAAATCCCGCACGTGGGACAAGCTCCGCTTAGCCCGCCCATAGCTAGCCAGCTTCAGCTAGCACATATTTCAAACTAACCGAAGCTTTCTTATTATTTAAACTCAAAGGACACTACAAATCCCACGATGTGGGACTAATTGAGAATATGCGAAAAAAATTGGCCACGTAATTCCAAGTTATATTTAAAACATGTCTGGTGGCAACTGATGGTGTGGAGAGAGGATCAGCAACAAATGTATTAACAATTTTCATTTAAAGCATTGACTGTATATGCATGTTCACGGTATGGGACAAAATAATTAACGCATGCATGACTTTACATGTGTAAACGCTTGGAATTAATGGATTTTTAAATTCATTTTAAAACGATGTGAATTAATAGATTCTTAGGAATTAAAAAAAAATATTATCGCGATGATTGTTTCACGCGTCGGGCCCGACATAAAATACTTTCACCCTGGCCTAGATGGGCTCCATATATTTACGAATTAAAAAATACAAAGAAATAGTTTCTCATTCATACCCAGGCTACGCCCGCCAGGGGCTTCGGGGAAGCCCGTCGGGGGTGGTGGGGGGTACTGTCGTGTGGGGCACGAGCCCCCCCACGCACTGTCACTCGTATATATATATATATATATATATATATATATATATATATATATGTAATAATAATTTATTATAATAAAAAAATATGCATTTTTAATATAAATAAAAATATATATTATTAAATTAAGTATAAAACGAAATTTATAAAAATATGGCAGATGACTATATATAATTATTTAATTATTTAAAATTTATAACTATTTAATTATTTAAATATTGTAATTATTCAAATATATATATTTAAATTATAAATACATACATCTTACTATATGTATATATATAACTATTCAATTATTTAAAATTTTAAAATAAATTGCTTATATTTGTGGTATTACAATTATAACTTAGTTATAATATTTATTATTTAGGTTAAATAAAAAAATATATATATTTTAAAAATATTTAATATTATTGAATCTTAATTACAATATTTATTACTGTATATCATCCTCGTTTTTGTGTATATTATAATTATATTATTTAGTGATATTTGCGCTCAATCTGATATTTACATGATATGTAATATGTTATGAATTTTTGACTCGTGATATAATATGTTATTATCTAATATCACGGTTTAACCCCGATCTGACCTGTCCAACCGACCGGATCTTGAACATTTGATTCCATCGGTTCGTTCTCCGATCCGATTCTTAAAACCTTGAAATGAACCCTAAGTGTAAAATTTTCACTGATCATAGAAGTCTTATGTACAATTTTACTCAGAAGGAACTTAACTTGAGGCATTGACGTTGGCTAGAATTCATTAAAAATTATGACTTGGATATCCAGTCCCATCCTGAAAAGGGCAACGTGGTAGCTGAAACTCTAAGTAGGATGAACATTACAACAATCTTCTGGATGGTTGCGCCGCAGAAGGAACTGATGACAAATATGAAAAAAAAACTTGATTTGGTTATTGTAAAGTCAAATTCTGTGCATGGAAATTCATTACACAATTAATTATCATATCAAATTAGTTGATAGTGAAAATGCTTTCCTTATCAACATCATTAAACATATTGAAGAGGAGAAAGATTTTTCTTTTGAAGATGGACTTGTTGTCTTCAAGGGACGAGTTTGTGTCGCAGGAGGTTTGAGATCTCAAAGAGAAAATGCTATAGGAATCTCACTTATTAGTTATTCCATTCACCCTAGAAGTGTGAAAATGTATCAAGACTTAAAACAAAGTTTTTTTGGGTAGCTCCATGCGAAGAATGAGAGGCTTAGAGTATTGCTTCAGCCTTTTCCAATTTTGGATTTGAAATGAGAAGATATAGCCATGGATTTCGTGCACGGCTTATCAAAAATTTATAATGGGCATAACTCTATCTGGGTGATACTTGATAAGTTAACTAAGTCGACACATTTCTTACCTATAGGGCGTGCAAAATTAGACGAGGTTTTGACACCCTTATACCTAAAAGAAATAATCAGGCTTCGTGGTGTTCCAAAGACAATTATATCTCATAGATTAGTTCATAAAATTTTGGGTACCAAGTTGAATTACAACATCACATTTTATCCACAAATCAATGGTCATTCGGAAAGAACAATTCAGATATTAGATCTCTTGAGAATGTGTTTTTGATTTTGGTGGCTCTTGGGAAGATCATCCCCCTCTTGTAGAACTTTCTTACAACAATAGTTATCAATCTATCATCAAGATGACCCCTTCTGAGGCACTCTACAGGAGAAGATGCAGGACACCCCTTCATTGGGGAGAAAGAGATGAAACTATACTATTGGAGAGATCATATGCAAATGATGTCAGTGAGAATTTGAAGATTATTCAAGAGAGGCTCAAAATTTCATAAGATCGACAAAAGAGGTATTATGATGCCAAGCATAAAAAAGTTTAGTTTGCAGCGGGTGACAAGTTGTTTGATGATTAGACCTTTTCTTGACTCAACTAGGATTAAAAGCTTGTGCAAGCCAAGTCCCCATTGCGTCGGTCCCTTTGAAGTCTTGGAAGGGATTGGTCAGATAGCTTACAACTGGGCATTACCTGAAGAACTGAGCTTACTGCATAAATGTATTCATGTATCAACCCTCAGGAGGTTCATGTCTGATCAGGAAAATATTATGCTAATCTCGGATATTCATGTGGAAGCAGATTTATCTAGTCCTACTCAGCCTTTCAAAATCATTGATCAACAAAGCAAACCATTGCATAATAAAGTGATAAGTTATGTTAAAGTTTTGTGGAAGAGTGGAATCCTTCGGGAGATTACTTGAGAAAAAGATGTTATGAGGAAGGATTTCCCCTTTCTGTTCAAAAACCGTAGCTTAATTATTGAGGACGAAATTTTTTATAAGAAGTTGTGATATCATCAAAATTTAAATTTTATTATCCTGAAATTAACCTCCTAAATGGTACATTAGTAATAATATTTAACATCATATTATTTATTTAGTTTTGGCGAATTCCATTTTTAATTTTTGAGGAATATTTAGCAATGTTCATGATATTTATTTCATGAATATACCCTATTTTATTAAATAAAAATAAGATAAAAGAATTTTTAAATGCGAAAAGCTTGTGAAATATTTTCCTTGTACATTAAATATCTTATTTGTACAACCCCGTATTCGCAGAGTTGGGGTCCTCCCGGCAGGCGCAGGACCAGATATGAGTTTTTAAGCTTTTGGTGTGGTTTGCACTCTTGGTGGCCAATTTAGGCCTAGCCCTTGGAATGTACTAGTAGGGGGAGGAAAAATTCGCCTCCCCCCCGGTGGCCCCTTTTGGGAGGGCGGGTGCGACAAGTTGGCGGGCACCCGCTCCGGCCTGATAGGTGTGAAGTAGAAGCAGCTGGACCGGCCGGAGGCCGGGTTCTCCCCCTGCCCGCGGCCTGGCGGGGCGAGACCGGCCCGGGGCCGGGCTCTCGCCCAGCCCCGCGGCCTGGCGGGGCGAGACCGGCCCGTGGTTGGGCTCTCGCCCAGCCCCGCGGCCTGGCGGGGCGAGAGCGGCCCGGAGGCCGGGTTCTCCCCCTGCCCGCGGCCTGGCGGGGCGAGACCGGCCCGGGGCCGGGCTCTCGCCCAGACCCGCGGCCTGGCGGGGCGAGAGGGGCCCGGGGCCGGGCTCTCGCCCAGCCCCGCGGCCTGGCGGGGCGAGACCGGCCCGGGGCCGGGCTCTCGCCTAGCCCCGCGGCCGGGCGGGGTGAGAGCCCGACCCCGGGCCGGTCTCGCCCCGCCAGGCTGGAGGCCGGGTTCTCCCCCTGCCCGCGGCCTGGCGGGGCGAGACCGGCCCGGGGCCGGGCTCTCGCCCAGACCCGCGGCCTGGCGGGGCGAGAGGGGCCCGGGGCCGGGCTCTCGCCCAGCCCCGCGGCCTGGCGGGGCGAGACCGGCCCGGGGCCGGCCTCTCGCCCAGCCCCGCGGCCTGGCGGGGCGAGACCGGCCCGGGGCCGGGCTCTCGCCCAGCCCCGCGGCCTGGCGGGGCGAGAGCGGCCCGGGGCCGGGCTCTCGCCCAGCCCCGCGGCCTGGCGGGGCTAGACCGGCCCGGGGCCGGGGTCTCGCCCCTGCCCCGCGGCCTGGCGGGGCGAGACCGGCCGGGGGCCGGGATCTCGCCCCTGCCCCCTGCCCCCTGCTCTCCAGTTCTTCGGGGGTCACCTGCTCGTCTCGGGTGCCCGGGGAGGTGGGGGGTAGGGCTCCTCCTGCCCTTGGATCTCTTTTGACCATGTTTTTACCATTTTACCCTCGGGGTAGAATGACTTCTTTACCCCACGATGTGGATGTTTTCTATTGGCCCAAGGCCTTTTTGTCCTAGGGGTGTTTTTGTCATTTTGGTCCATAGACTTGGAAAAACTATAAATAGACCCCCTTGGGTACCTTTGGGGGGAGAGGTTTTTTGGGTTTCCTCCTTAGGCTTCAGCTTGGTTGAGTGAGAGAGCTCGCCAAGGTACCCAGCTCAGCCATTGGTGAGGGAGGGAAAGTGCTCTTGTGACCTTCCGGGTGTGTGGTGGGACCTCCACGCTAGAGCCGAGGGTCTGTTCCTAGTTTCCCAAGTCTTTGGTCCGTGACGTTCCCCCGAGTGTAGTAAGTGCGAGGTCACCCCTCTTTTGGGACCCCGAACTCCACAGAGGTCAATTTTGGCTTCAACATTATTCTAAAATTTATTTTGATTTCCCTCAAACTAGTAATTTATGTAGCCATGTGGACCAATTACAATATATTACTCCATTTTTTCTTTTCATTTCATTTTGAGGTGGGCTCCACTCTTTAAATGGAATGATTTAAGCCATCTAAGGCCCTTCTAAACCAAAGGCTAGGATGAGGTAAGGCATACAACCTCGCCAAACCCCTCTCACAAGTGCTGGTTCACGCAATATGCCCAAATCAATGCCTCCTTGCTTGTGATTCTCGTATGAAGAAGCAAATGCAACCTCTCCCTCCCTTGACGCCCACGTGGAACACTCGCCTCGCCCTCTCTGCCGCTCGACGCTGCGTGGAACCCCTTTTAGGGGTTTTGTACGGTTCTCCCAAGGCTCATCCTCGCCTTTTAAAAGCCTTCTCCTTTCTCTCTATGGGGTTGCATGTCTCATACCGTAAGAAGAATCATACCCTAGCTCCTAAATGAAATTCCTTATGTTATCCTTGCCTTCAAGAGCTCTTCCATGGATCCCAATAAGTATTCTTGGAGAGGAAAGACTCCAACCGACAATAATGTGAGTGTTCTTCTTACCCTAATTTTCTAGGTGCCTTAGAATTTCAGTTTTACCTATTCTTATGAAACGTGAGATCAAAATTAGCTAGAATCCTCTTATATTATTAGAAATAGTCCATGATCCCATTGTATGAGCTTCTTTCTCCATCCTAAGTTTCTTAAGTACGAGGAAACCTTATGATTATGTTGTTCATAGTTTATGAGATTTATTCCTTTATTAAGTTATTACATGTTAGTGTATTGATTTGTTTTGGTATTCTATGATTCCTAATGAATTCATATGGAAAAAAATAAATAAATGATTGGGTTAAGGATCGGCGCGCACCATGAACTTTTGATGATTAAAGTTTTTTACATTACCTTTTATATGTTAGGTCCTTATGGTTATGAAAGCTATAAAGTAAATTTTGTTACATGCATGTGGATTTGTCAGATAAATTTTCGATTATGAGAGAATTTTATAGAAGGTGGCACTCTCATACCATCATACACTTGCATGCATACTTTGTTTGTACCGCATGCTAACCTTAGATTAACTTATATTTTAAAATGTGTAGATTTTTGTTTGAGTGGTTTTATGACAATATTGGAAATATGAATGTAGAATTATTTGAATTTTCGTACACATGTTGATTTTAGCATATTTTCATATGCATGCGTTATTTTAAAACTAATTAGGAGTCTAAGATGCAAATGTGAAGATACCGTTAGAGTTATTAGTATTTTAATATTATTGTTATTTAAGAGTTTAGTCCCACACCGCCTATCGGTGTTGTGAGTCATGTTGTATTTCCGATATAATGCCCGCATTGTGGAAGAATAAAAACACCAAGTCTTTCTACTCCATTTTTTCTACATGGTATCAGAGCATTCGATCTGAAACCCTAAACAAATTTTTTTCTCGTGTTTTTTTCCGCCATTGCTCCCGCTCCCGACCCGTTCCTCCGCTTCCGCTCCTCTGCCAGGGCTCCGACGGGTGCTTCTCCCCCCCACTCCCGTCGATGGGATCGTCCCTTGATTCCAAAGACGGGAGCGGGCCTTTCTCCCGACGACGACGAAGGGCGCGGTGTCTTCCGCATTTGTTCTCGTCATCGTGGTGTCTGCTGCTCCCATTCACGACTTACGTCTTCTCGCTCCTCTCCGGCCAGGGAGTTCTGCTTCTACTCCTCTAACGTCGGCTATGGTTTCCTCTGGAGCTTCTTCCGTCAAGCTCGATTGCACCGATCTGCTTCTTCTCCGGCCCGGGTGGCTTCTTCGATGACGACCAGGGTGGCTTCTTCCTCTTCTCCTATCGACAACATATGGTTCTTCTCCCGACGGATCTTTACTCTTCTACTGGCGTCGACTCTTTTCAATCTTTCGACAGCTTCTCCTGTTGGCCTCAGCTCCGCCCGGGCCTACTTTTTCTCCGGCCTAGAAGGCTTCTTGCCTGCTGCTCCTCTGCACGCTGATTCTGCCGTCAATGAGGGCTCAGTCCTCTGCTTCTCTCGTCGACCTCCTGTTGCCGCTGCGTCTCCTCCGGCGCCTCCATCTGCGCCAGATCTGCCTTGCAGTGCTGCGCCTCTTCCAGCTCTGCTACTGTGCTCTGCTTTGCTGCGGACTGCTACTCCTATCTTCTAGTCGAGCTTCGCTGCGGATGCTGCTCTCGAGCAGACCTTATTCTGGCCTTGTCTTTCCGCTCGCCGGGGATATGGATCCTGCTGCCCCCTTCGCTTGTTGCTGATGGTGCTACTGTAGTTTTTTTAAAAAGTTGTTTGTTATTGTTGTGTTTGCTTTTGTTTGCGTCTTTATGCGATTTATGCCTTCATGCACGTGATCTACGTCAGGGGGAGTGTACGTCACGGCCTCCAGGAGTAGTCTATGCCTTCATGCACGTATTTCACGTGAGGGGGAGTGTTTGTGATAACTGCGACTCAAATGTCTCTTTACCGACTCCTGCCTTAGTTACACATGGCCCTTAGGTAGATTTCGTCTGTTGTTTGCGTCTCCCTGCCTTTTTCTTCGATTTGAGGTAGGAATGACTTGACCTTTCTTGGTTGACCTAGTTTCTACTCCGGGTGCATCCAACATGATCATGGTCGGTTTGTGGACCAACGTCGTCCTCCATTGACTCTACCGGACAGGCGGCTACTCCTCCTTCTGACCGCCCGACTTCTCTTCCTGATCTTTGAGATGAGTTGCGGATCACCACTATCTCCTTATCTGGAAAGAAGAACTTTGTTCCGTGGGTTCACTCTGTTCGGCGTGTTCTTCAGGCCAAGGGCCTTGAGCTTCACCTTACTAACGCTCCTCCTGTACCTAATACGGAGGATTGGTTACGCAATGACGACCGAGTTCAAACATGACTCCTTAATTCGCTGGAGGGTGAGTCATACCAAATGGTCATGTACCATGAGACTGCCAAAGCCATGTGGGAGGAGCTTCACTCCTTATACTCTGGCAAGGATATTCTTCAGCACCTCTACGACATTATTACCGACCTTCAGTCTCTTGATGCTGGCGGGGCGGCTGACATGACTTCCTTTGTTGCTCGGGCCAAGAATCTGGCAGAGGCCTGGATCCAGCATCAACCTTCTACCACCGATCTTGCTGCTCAGCGCACGCAAAAGGAGGCCGTTTGCATTGCCATGATGATAGCTCGTGTCCCACCTCACCTTCAGAGCATTCAGGCTCAAGTGTTGGCCTCGGCTTCTACTCCCTCCCTCTCTGATGTCTGCTCTATGCTCCTTCGAATATCACCACCCCTGGATCCTCCAGCACCCTCCTCTCCGGCTCTCCTTCAGCAGGCCCTTCCCCCCTTACTTCCCCCACCGCCTTCTGCTCGCGGTGGACGTTCCGGCTCTCGCGGAAGGGGACGTGGGGGTCGGGCCCGCTCCAAGTGTTCCTACTGCGGCCGGGATGGCCACACGGATGCTGTTTGCTACAAGAAACATGGCTATCCTCCTCGCCCCACTGCGACTGCTGTTGATGGCTCCTCCTCCACTGGTACCGACCTTACGACTGTTCGCCTCCAGCTACAACAACTCCAGGGACTTCTTAGCCCTCCTGCTTCTGTTGCCTCCACCTCTACTACAGGTATTACGTGTCTTTCCTCCGGTCCGCGTTGGATCTTGGACTCAGGGGCTACTCATCACATCACCTCGCTGCGGCCTCTCCAGTACTCGGATGTCCCTCATCCGAAATCTATCACCGTCGCTAATGGTGTGACTGCTCCGGTCTCCGGCTGCGCCGACATCTCTCTTGCCCCCTCCATCTCTCTTCGCTCGGCTCTTTATGTTCCGAGCTCTCCTTTTAATTTGCTTTTTGTTGGCCGCCTCACTCATGATATGGATTGCTCTGTCACATTTACTCCCTCTTCTTTTTTGATACAAGATCGACGGACGCAAACTACCATTGGTAGGTGATGACTGCAGAACGGGCTCTACCTTCTGGATGCCTCTCACACTATTCTCTCATCTGTCTCCGCTGCTGACTCGCATCATCGTCTTGGGCATGTCCCTCTTCCTGTTCTCCAAAAGGCGCTGCCTGATGTATCTTTACATGCTTTCAAATGTGATTCTTGTGTTTACGGCAAACAGCCGCGTACTTCTTTTCCTGCTCATTGTACTCGGAGCGCTGCTCCATTTGATTTACTACATTCTGATATCTAGGGTCCTTTTAAAGTTACCAGTATCTCTGGATACCGTTATTTTATCATCTTCATTGATGATTATTCTCGCACCACATGGCTTTACCTCCTCCGTGACTGCTCCGAGCTCCCTCGCATATTTCGCAACTTTATCCAAGAAACTCGCACACAATTTTCTAAAACTATTAAAACCGTGCGCACTGATAACGCTCGCGAATACACCGGCCATGAATTTGACAATCTATGTGCAGAATTTGATATTCTTCATCAAACCTCCTGTTCCTACACCCCCCAACAAAATGGTGTTGCCGAACGAAAGAACCGCCACCTCCTCGACGTTGCCCGCTCACTCATGATTCACATGAATGTTCCAAAACTTTACTGGAACTTTGCGGTCTCCACTGCCTGTTTCCTCATCAACCGACTCCCTTCCTCGGTTCTCAACTCTGCACTCCATTCAGTCTCCTCTTCCCCTCCACTCCGGCCTTCCCTATTACACCAAGGGTCTTTGGCTGCACTTGTTTCGTTCACCTCCTGGGTCCCTCTTCGGATAAGTTGGATCCCCGAGGCGCCAAATCCATTTTTGTCGGCTATTCTCGCACCCAAAATGGCTACCTGTGCTACTCTCCGGTCACTCGGAAAGTCATCGTCTCCGTCGATGTTACTTTTTAGGAAGATCAACCTTTCTTCTCCCCGCCTCCTGCTCCTTCCTCCCCGACGACATCTCCACCAATCCCTATACCCCGCCCCGTCATCCCTACTACTGCGCCTGTTCCCCTATGTCCTTCTACCCTTACGCCTGCTCCCTGCAAGCCACCAGTTATCCAGGTTTACTCTCGCCGCCTTCCTCCTCGTTCCGCTACCCCTCTGCAGTCGGCCTCTTCCACGGCTACCCCGCACCTTGCTGATCAGGTATCTCCCTCTACTGCTCATCCTCTGACAAATTATGTCTCCCTGCTTCGCCTCTCCCCCCAACTACACACATTTGCCACTTCTCTTTCCTCCATTTCGGTTCCTAACACTGTGCAGGAGGCGCTACAACATCCCGGCTGGAGGGCTGCCATGGAGGAGGAAATGACTGCTCTCTGGGCCAACCAGACCTGGACTCTCGCACCGCTTCCCCAGGGTCAGAAACCGGTTGGGTGTAAGTGGGTCTTCGTCGTCAAACATGCCACTGATGGAACGATTGACCGTCTGAAAGCTCGGCTGGTCGCCCGGGGCTTCACCCACAACACGGGATGTATTATGAGGAAATCTTCTCTCCGGTGGCCAAACTCAACACCGTTCGTGTTCTTATCGCGGTGACTGTCCATCGCCGGTGACCCTTACTGCAACTGGATATTAAGAATGCCTTTCTGAATGGTGACTTGCAAGAAACTGTCTATATGCAACAACCTCCCGTGTTTGAGACCACGGGGGAGTCTCAGGTTTGCCGTCTTAAGAAAGCTCTGTATGGCCTCAAACAATCACCACGGGCATGGTTCGACAGGTTCAGCAAAACTCTTCGGGAGGTTGATTTTTCTCGAAGCACGACAGACTTCTCTATGTTCACTCGCCACCGTACAGCGGGGACGGTTCTTTTGTTAGTATATGTTGATGATATCATAATTACGAGAGATGACTCACAGATAATACAGGAGGTCAAACGACATCTCGGTACAGTTTTTCAAACAAAGGATCTGGGACCCCTCCGGTATTTTTTGGGCCTTGAGGTTGCTAGACGACTAGATGGTCTCGTCCTTTCCCAGCGAAAGTATTGTCTCCACCTTCTCCATGATGCAGGTTACTCGGGTTGTAAACCGATCAATACCCCAATGGATGTGAATCACAAGTTATGTGCTCAGGCCTCTGACTCAGATCTTTTACTTGAGAATCCTGAATACTATCGCCGTTTAGTTGGAAAATTGATCTACCTCACGGTAACTAGACCAGATATATCTTTTGCAGTTGGTATTGTCAGCCGATATATGCATTCCCCGCGGAAATCTCATATTCAAACAGTTGAACGCATTCTCAGATACCTCAAAACAGCCCCTGGTCAAAGATTGGTCTACAAGACCTCATCTTCAGCTCCTACATTGATAGTCTACTCTGATGCTGACTACGCTGGTTCTCTTGATGATCGACGGTCAACCAATGGCTTTTGCACCTATTTTGGAGGACAACTGATTACGTGGAGGAGCAAGAAATAAGCTGTTGTGGCTCGATCATCTGCTGAGGCTGAATACCGGGCAATGACATCTGTAGTTTCTGAACTAACATGGCTGGAGAGTCTTCTTACCGATCTGAGTATAAGACTTCCTTCCCCAGCTCTTCTCCTTTGTGATAGCCAAGCGGCGATACATATTGCCAGGAACCCGGTATTCCATGAGAGAACTAAACATATTGAAGTTGATTGCCACTTCATCCGATAAAAGGTTCAAATGAAGAACATCGATCTGAAGCATGTTCCTGGGACAGAACAAGTGGCAGATGTACTCACTAAAGCTCTTCCTTGTACACTCTTCTATCAGTGCTTGTCCAAGCTTGGTGCATACGATTTGTACGCTCCAGCTTGCGGGGGGAGTGTTAGAAAAGCCCATGTAAATAGTCCAGTATTGGGCCCATTTATTTTCTTCTTTCTTCTCCTCCTATTAGTCCCACATCATTGTATATGATTTCTTCTCCTCTTCTCTCTCCTATATATTTGTATTCTCTCCTTGTATTTGGATATTGAAGTAATACATACAAGCTTTTGAGCTCTTTCAACACTTTCCACAGCCACATTCGCCTGAACTCTTGAGATAGAATATGAAGCCCTAGCGTCTAGCGATCAAGGAGTCTTCAAGCCCTAGAGTTTCTCAATTTCTTTCCGTCTGCATCTGCATCTCCTTCAGAGTCCGCATGGGAGCATCTACATCTCCTCTGCAGTCTACTCCTCGCCTTCAAGTCTTCAAGATCACTCATGAACATGGTCGATGAGGTATGCACATTGCACTGGCTTTCCCATTGCTAAGTTTTTCATTCTCTCTGGGATCTAGAAAGTTGAAATCCTCGAGTAAGACTAAGTTTTCCCAGTGCTATTTAGTTTTCTAAGAAACATAAATGCCATCAAAGTTTCTTTTGACTACTTCCGTAAGTATTAATAGCTGACAAGTTCAATTAATTTGTGCAACGCATCAGTATAAATAGCATGACATCATTTAATTTCATTGGTGCTGTGGAAGAAATTAGTGAAGATTCAAATTTTTGGAGTGAGGTTTCCTCTCTTAACCGTCCCTCTGGAATACAACAAAATGTTAATCTAAATGTCATCAACGCATCGGCGATCCGAGACCGCAAGCACGTTCGGAGCGTCGTTTTGCATTTTTTGTGTATTTTATTTTATTTTTTGGGGCTTGTATTTAGTGTTTTAGGACACCGGGTGTAATAGACGATCATAGCTGTTCACACCGGGTGCCCAACCGCCCCTCTCATTATAAATAGGGGCAAATGTTCTCATTTTTAGTCATTGTTGATTTGTGAGAGATTCCAGACTGATAATCCTTCGCTTTGCGGTGCGACGCCGTGAAATCCAGGGTGCGACGTCCCAATCATGTTCTCTGAAATTATCATTTACTTTTCTTTCTTTTAATGTTCCCGTGAAAACCCCACCTTCTCCATTATGTCCCGCGATCCACAGTAATAACCGCTACTATTCATCCCTGAACCGCACGACTCCATCTTCGTACTCGTCCATCCAGCCCCTCATTTTTAGTCATTGTTGATCGGTTCAGCCCCCACCGCCGGCCTTCTAGATGGAGGGGGCTGAACCGGATGGTTCAGCCTTGTTTCCGCTCGCCGTCTTCTTCCGCCTACGAGCGTAAGTGCGCCCAAAGAACTGTGCCATGTTCGGGGGCGTAACATTCCCCTCCCCATCAAGAACCAACTTGTCCTCAAGGTGGTAGTCCGGGTAGAGCTCCCGGAATTCCAACAGATCAACCCAAGAATTGTGTGCCTCGGACGGGTGTTCAATTTGACAAGGAGTTTGGGGCGGTACTTGGTGTCCCGTCGTTTCCACTTGAGTATCAGGATATCCTCGGGAACTGGCCGTAGTTCGCCCGCGACCATAGACTCGGGAAGAAGGGTGCTCGTTGCCACATTGTCACCGATCTTCTGCTTCAATACGGACACATGGAAGGTCAGATGAATGCGTGACCCCGGCGGAAGGTCCAAAGTACAGGCCACCGGCCCCACTCGACGTAGAATTCGAAAAGGCCCGTAGTAGCGAGGCGCTAGTTTCTGGTTCGACCGGCTGGCTACGGACACCTACCGGTAGGGGAGGAGCTTGAGGAAGACGTCATCACCTCCAACAAACTCCCGGTCCTTGCGATGCTTACCGGCCTGGGCCTTCATGCGATCCTGTGCGGTACGGAGATTGTCCCGGAGAAGGACGAGAGTGTGGTTCCTATCGCGGAGAGCCCGGTCCACTGCTGGTAAAGCTGTGTTGCATGGTTCGTAGCTGCTCAAAGAAGGCGGGGGTGACCATAAACGACCTTAAATGAGGTCATTTTGCTGGCGGAGTGATGAGATGTGTTGTAACAGTATTCTGCCCAATGGAGCCAGCTGGCCCAGGTCCGCGGCTCGTCCATCACAAAACAACAGAGGTATGTTTCCAGCCCCCGATTGAGAACCTCTGTCTGGCCATCCGTCTAGAGGTGATTCGCCATGCTGAAGCGGAGGCAAGTTCCCGATAAGCGAAAGAGCTCCCGCCAAAAGTTGCCCACGAAGAGCGGGTCCCGGTCGGAAATGATGGCACTCGGGATGCCGTGAAGACGAACAATCTCGCGGACGAAAAGATTGGCGACGGACTCGCCAGTGTACGGATGGCTGAGAGCCAAGAAGTGGCCATATTTGGAAAGCTTGTCAACCACCATCAAGATGACTGTCTTGCCCTGGGACTTGGGCAGCCCGTCGATGAAATCCATGGACACGGTCTCCCAAATATGTTGCGGAATCTCCAAAGGTGTGAGTAGGCCGACGGGTGAGGTCGTCTCGTACTTCTGACATTGGCATATCTCACACTGCTGCACAAACCGCTGGATGTCGCGCCGTAAGCCTGGCCATAAAACATTTGCCCGTGCACGCTGGAGGGTTCAAAGTATGCCCGCATGGCCGCCGGTCGGGGAGGAGTGAAACTCATGCATCATAACTGTCTTCCAAGCGGAGTGTGGCAGAATGACCACCCGGTTCTGATAGTAGAGTCGGTCGTTTAACAACTGGTAGCCTGGTGTAGTCGGCTGGCCCTGACGGAGAGCCTCCACCATGGCCCGGTGCGTAGGCTCCCGCAAGACCTCCTGAATATCATCCAGAGAGTCGAGCAGAGGCCTTCCGGTAGACGGGATAGAGCGTCGGCCACCACATTCGTCCTCCCCTGTCTGTAGAAAATCTCATAACCGTAGTCCAAAAGTTTTGTCACCCATTTTTGTTGTCGCGGGGAAGGGACCCGTTGATCCAGAAAGTGCTTCAAGCTTTGATGATCAGTGTGGATCTTGAAATGCTGTCCCAACAAGTAAGGCCGCCACATGGCGACTGCATGAATAATTGCCAGCATCTCCTTCTCATACGTAGAAAGCCCCAACGTGCGGGGTGCTAATGCCTTGCTGTAGAAGGCGAGTGGTCGACCATCTTGCATCAGCACCGCGCCAATCCCAATGCCGGATGCGTCGGTTTCCAATATGAACTCCTTGGTGAAATCCGGGAGGGCGAGGACCAAGGTAGTCGTCATGGCCCCCCCTTAAGAGCCTGGAATGCCGCTTCCGCCTCAGCCGACCACTGGAAGGCGTCTCTTTGCAACGATTGCGTCAGTAGCCGAGCGATTTTGCCATAATCGTTGACAAAGCGTCTGTAGTACCCCGTGAGGCCCAGGAACCCCCGTAATGCTCGGATCGTTTGAGGACGAGGCCAGGATAACATGTTGTCGATCTTGTTGGGGTCCGCCTTGACCCCGCAAACAGAGACCACATGGCCCAGGTACTCCACCTCTCCTTGCCCGAACGAACATTTGGACTGCTTAGCATATAGCTGGTGTTGGCAAAGGAGGGAGAAAACGAGCTCCACACGGGACAGATGCTCCTCCCAACTGGTGCTGTAGAAGAGGATGTCATCAAAAAAGATCAACACTGATTTGCGGAGAAGAGGCCGAAAGATCTCGTTCATGACTGCTTGGAACGTAGACGGGGCGTTGGTGAGCCCGAAGGGCATCACCAAGAACTCATAGTGGCTATCGTGCGTACGGAAGGCCGTCCTGTGAATGTCCTCGTGCATCCGAATCTGGTGGTAGCCCGACCTGAGGTCGAGCTTGGTGAAGAGGCGAGCGTCGTGTAGCTTGTCTAATAATTCTTCGATCAGCGGAATAGGGAACTTGTCTTTGATAGTGGATGCGTTCAGACCGCGATAATCCACGCAAAAGCGTCATGTGTCGTCCTTCTTTTTCACTAAAATGATAAGGGAGGAGAAGGAGCTGGTGCTGGGGACGATAATCCCTGCGCTAAGCATTTCCCGAACACTGCGCTCAATCTCAGCCTTTTGGACGTATGAGTAGTGGTATGGTCAGATATTGGTAGGCTTGGCACCCGGCTTAAGCTCGATCTGATGATCTCTTAATCACTGTGGGGGAAGTGAGCGGGGTGCTTGAAAGATATCAGAGTACTGGGTCAACAATGCTTGTATCTGAGCGGGTGCAACGGGGAGTTCCGGGGGTGTCGACACGACTCCCATAACTACTGTCATCAGGCTTCCCTGACCCTCCAGTTGTTCCAAGCTTCGAAGGGATATTTCCTTCATTAGAGAGGATTTAAGGCCGTCCAGACAATACTGCCGTCCGTGCTGTATGAACTCCATCGTCATTTGATCCAAATCAAAAGTAACACGCCGTAGCTGCAGCAACCACTGAACCCCACGCAATATGTCGGACCCCCAAATGGGAAGAAGATAGACTTCCGTACGTCCTGTGTACCCCTGTAACCACATCTCAACCCCTCTCATGACGCCTTCACACTGTAGCTTGCTTCCATCAGCCACCACGACGTGGAAGGAGGCCCCCTTATCAATCGCGTGTCCCACCTTTTCTGCCACCTTGGGATGCATGAAATTGTGGGTGCTCCTGCTATCCACCAGAATCATCACCTTCTCCTTGCTAATCTTTCTTGCAATCCGCATCGTGAGGGGGGAATTGCATACCTCCATGGCGTGTATGGACACCCCGAGCTCGGTAAGGTCCAAATCCTCCTCAAACTCAGTCTCGAAGGCTATCTCGGCGGACACATCCTCATGAAACATGAAAACCTGTATCTTCTGACATTTGTGCCCGGACGCAAAATTTTCATCACAGTTGAAACATAGGTCCTTCACTTTTCGTGCTTGCAGTTCGGCCCACGATAGACGCGTCACGGTCGGCTTGACGACCGCCTGTGGCTCCCTGCGAGTGGCCGTAGGTACAGTACCCGTCCTCCCCGTGGTGCGGATACGTTGCCGGTTGAATCACTCTTCCTGAATACGAGCTAGACCGATGACATGATTCAAACTGCGGGGCATGTATGCTCGGACCTCATCCCGTAGATGCTCCTTCAGCCCGGAGACAAAACAACTGAGCAATGTTTTCTCTTCCCAGTGCACCCGATTGGCTAATTTCACGAACTCGGTCCGGTACTCGGTCACTGTTCCCATCTGGTGTAACTTGTGCAAAAGAGCTTCAAAGTCCTCATACTCCGGTGGACCGAACCGTGCGGTGAAACCGTCCACAAACTCAGCCCAGGGCACATAGTCTCTGCCCCTCAGAAACCACTGTGTCTACTGAAAGGCGTTTTCCTCCAGGTGGAAAGAAGCCAGCTGCACCCATTGGGCTTCCGGAACTTCTTGGTAACTGAAAAAAGCTCGGTCTTCTGCACCCACTTCAGGCGTCCCCTACTTTGAACTTTGGAAAATTCATGCCCGTGAGCTTCAGAGGCATGTAAGCCCGCAGAGCGACAAGCCCTTGCCCGTTCCATGGCGGTCGCCGCTACTCCATAGGGCCAACGTAAGCACCTGGGTAACCATGGTGTGGTGGCCCCGGATACCCCTGATGAGGCTGGCGGCCCCAAGGAGCCCCGGTTCCGAATCCTCCCGGATGGCCGACACCATTAGGCAGGGGTAAAATTCCCCTCGCCCCTCCAGTCACCGCGCCCGACGGCTGTCCCCCCCCGCTCGCCGCTGACCCGCCACCACGGTGGTGGTGCCCCGGTGTCGTCTGGTGCCCCATAAGGGGCGGATCCCCCCGCTAGAGGAGCCCCCCCCAAGGCTGCCACCACCCCGCTGCCACCCGATCCGACGGATCTCGAGCCCGCGCGACCCGCGCCCGTACCCGCGCGGAACGGATCAGCTGATCCCGTTGTTTCCGCTGCCTCTTCATGCGCCGGTGATTTCCCCTTGAGTAGGGTTTTGAGTTCTTCCATACGGACGTCGATCCGCTCTTCCAACCGTAGCGTGAACGCCCTCATTTCTTCTTCGATGGCGGCCACCGAATCCGTCAATCTGATGTAGTTTTCTTCTAGGGTTTCCAAACGATTGATTTCTTCTTGCGAGCGTGTGTTCACAATGATGGGAGGACGAATCCTCTGATACCAAATGATAGGAAGAATAGGGAGGAGAGAAAGCTAAGAGAAGACTAAGGAAAAATTAAGGTTAGAGAGGAGGAGAAAGAGTAATACCTTGATAATGATATGCATGATCCCAAGAGAGGAGGCCCCAAGTATAAATATACCCGGGCCCAAGAGGAGGGGGGGGGGGGGGGGGGGCGCCGGCCCCCCAATGGGGCTGAATTGGATCGGTTCAGCCCCCACCGCCGCCTTCTAGATGGAGGGGGCTGAGCCGGATGGTTCAGCCACGTTGCCGCTCGCCGTCTTCTTCCGCCTACGAGCGTAGGTGCGCCCAAAGAACTTTTATGTTTCGGGGGCGTAACATCTTCCTTGATCAGAGAAGAGAATGAGTGGGGATTTTTGGAGCAAGTTTTAAATGGTAGATGTGAATTATGTGACTATACTTTAAGCTTGCTGGTTAATATATTGCAGTTTTAAACTCTCTATTTTTTCAGCCTGCAAATTTATATACAGAATGGCTATGTTATTTTGCGTCAGAATACCATTGTTATTTTCCTTCACATTCTGTTAATTTTATTTCATTTATGCTAATATCGGTCCTTCAAAGTATGATTCACTTGTAATTTGTAAATGGTTCATCAATATTTTATGTACAGAAAGGAGAACCTTTTTCTATGATTGTTATATGTTGATCCTTCCTATCTTTTAACATATTTTGTTTAATTCTCTCTCCTCTAAACAGTTCCTCACGGCTGTATATTTTCCAAGGACCACCTGAGCTAATGCCACCGGTAAGACTGAGAATGTCTTCCATCTTATTTTTTTAATTACAGAAATATAACCAGTTTAGTTAATGCAGAAAAAATATTTTCAAATTATTTCTCTTATTAGTCAAGAATTTAGTATAGTATTATATTTCAAAACATTAATCACTAATAACTACTTCTTGTACACTAGTCTTTTCATATTGAAAATTAGTTTAATGAAACTTTCATCATCCATTATTTTGTGCTTTATGCCGTACTAACTCCAGATTGCAAAAAAAAAATACTGTAGATTGCACAACTTGTTGTAAATTTTTTTGGTTAACATTTCTATTATTGGTACACATTTCTCTTTCCATCCCTTTAGAGTTAGTTCTACATCTTTACCTTAATGATGCATCATCTACACTCTATTATACGTATTATAGCTTTATTTTCCGTCGAAGCTATTTCATACCCTTATCATAAAAAATTCCTGGTAGAAGAAGTCACAACCAAGGCTTTATTAGCAATGGGTGTAGTTGAGGCAAGGAAGGATGCGCACACGGAGGAACGCGCGCTAGGAAGGATGTTCGCACAGAGGAATGCGCGCAAGAAAGGACGCGAGTACGGAGGAACGCGCGCACAAGGAGGGACACATGCACGAAGGAAAGTGTGCAAGGAATGAGAAAACGGGAGAAGGAGAAGGAGAGCGTAGGAGAAAATCCGGTAAGCCGAAGATGAAAATGAAGGAAGGTTTGGGGTCCTATTTATAGGCCCCATAGGTAGTTACAGTGGTTATCCGGTTATCCGCGGAACCGTAACCACCGTAATTATTAATTTCTTGCCGGTTTTATAAAGTTCTATGTGCACATTATTTTTATAATTTTATTAAACGCAGACCAGTGCTATTTCTGGATACGCGCACCCCCCACTACGGGTGATTACGTGGGCGGTTACGTGGGTGGTTACCCACGTATTGGACAATGTCGATTGTGGTAATGCGATCAGACAGCGGAGGATTGGCGGTGGTCAAAGGGCCGGCCAGTGCGGAGAGAGGCCGAGGGCCTGAGGTGGGATGCCGCGACCGGCTACCGGTCGGACAACCAAGAGGGGGCCGCCCGATCGGGCGGCCAAGGGGCTGCCCAATCTGGGCGGCCGGAGGACCGGACGGCCAAGAGGCCGCCCGGTTAGGGTGAAAGAGGGGGCCGCCCGACCTGGGCGGCCATGAAGCCGTTCGGTTAGGGCGAATGAGGGAGGCCGCCAGATCGAGCGGCTAAGGGGCCGCCTGATCTGGGCGGCCAGAGGACCGGGCGGCCTCTGGCCAAGAGGCAGCCCGATTATGGCGAAAGAGGGGGGCCGCCCTGCCCCCCGATCGGGAGGCCAAGGGGCCGCCCAATCAGGGCGGCCTGAGGACCGGGCGACCAATAGCCTCCCGGTTAAGGCGAAAGGTGGGGGGGGGGGGGGGGGGGCGCCCGATCGGGCGGCCAAGGGGCCTCCCAATCTGGGCTGCCTGAGGACCGGGCGGCCAAGAGGCCGTCCGGTTAAGGCGGAAGAGGGGGCCGCCCGATCAGGCGGCCAAGGGGGCCTCCCGAACAAGGCGACAGGGATGCGTGCAGTTGCACGCAGCTAGGGCCATTTGATGGCCTGCACGCGGCCAGGCGGGCTGCGCGTAAGTGCGCGCGGCCAGGCGGGCTGCGCGTAAGTGCGCGCGGCCAGGCGGGACCGTGCGTGGTTAGGCTGAGCCGCGTGCGTGCTTACGTGGCTAAGCGGGGTCTTGCACGTGACGGGTGCGCACGTGGCCTTGTGGTCGCGCGACGGTGCTTGCAGGAGGTGACCGCGCGGGCGGCCTTGTGGTCGCACGACAATGCTGAAAGGATGATCAGTCCAACCGAACCCACTCAGGGGAACCCCATCAAGTATCATGCTTCAGAGTTCGACACATTCCATTTAGATGACTATTAAATTATATCTTACTACTAATTTTTCATATTTTTTGTTTTTTTAAATAACGGTCTTTTAATTGCAAATTTACGTATATTTGCACAATATTTTAGCATCTTGTCATAGTTCACATTAGGAAATTTTAGCATCACTTACTAATGAGCACAACTCAGATTATATTGGAATCAAATTGCTGTGTTATGGCCATACATTTTCTTGTGATGATTGTAGCACTGTTAACCAATATTGTTGCTCTGTATTTTTCTGTATTTCTGACATATTGATTGTTTTAATCATACAGGAGGGTGATTTGGATAAAATTAGGAAATTCAGAGTAAAAGAAGATTTGTTTGATCGTGAAGCATCACTTTTGCGTGCTAAAGAAGAAGCTTCTCTTGCGAATGGAATTTCATGGGGGATTGCTAATGACGCAATTGAAAAAGATCCTGAGGTTAAATTACCTTATCATTTTTGCATTTCACTTTTATACATTTTTAACTTCTCAAAGTATCGCATTGAAATTCATCTGTAAGATTTAGATACCAGCATTTATTTTATATTCATTAATCCTAATATACTGCATTTATTACATGTTACATCATTATTTTTCATGCAGTTTCTTGACCACAAGCAATTAATTATCACCTTTATTAATCATCACCATCATCAATAGTCTTATCCCAACTATTCGCAATTGTCTGTATGATCCTCATTATCATTAAATTTTTTAGGAGCTGCTCGAGGTGTGAAACTTAAATTTGCAAGTCATCTTAACGACTTTCATACATGTCATTTTGATCCACACCTTCTGATTGGGCACTAACCTTGGAGCACACACATTTTGTTATCGACAACTATAGGATCGTCATATGGTCGATCTGAGCCTGCAAATGCAATCAACGCAGTTTTCTATTTTAATGTATTTTTTTTTGTTTTTTTAGTTATATTTAAGAGTTATCTGGCATATGCTGTGCTCAGCCCTTCATTACACTTGAGTAGTTGAAAGAAAAAATCCAACCACTTGGTCTAGGATTGTTGAAGAAGCCGAGTCCCTCCATGGGTGTTGAAGCCCTTGAATGACTCCAGCAACCCACGTCTCTTTGGTGCCGAAATCGTTGAAGCCCTTTACCATCTCCTATACCACCTCCTTCCACTCCTGCCACAAATTCTTCAAACAGATGTCCCAGCTGCTATTCCTCTACATTCACAAAGAATCCCTAATGCCGCTGCATCCTTGGTACCCCTTCCAACCACTGCCTCATCCTATATACCCCTTCCAACCGCCACCTTGTCCTCGGTACCCCTTCCAACCACCACCTCTTCCTCGGTACCCCTTCCAACCGATGCCTCCCCCTCGGTACCCTTTCCTCTCCTCCAGCCCCTCAGAACCCCTCAACCTCTCCAGCCACGTATGTTCTTCACATCCACCATGACCCTCTCTTCCATCCCCTACAGACGCGTCCCATCTATCATTCTTCTATCCACATATTGTGCAACACACCTACCTAGTTCAACCTATTTCAAAAACCCGCTCAACATTTGTGATATACAGCAGTATAAAAGCCGGTAAATAACAGAAAGAGTGAAGCTAGGGTTAAAAAGAATACCTCTCTTTTATGATTCACAAAATCAACTAAATGGAAATGAAATAAATGCAGAATGGTGGAATTAAAATAGTCTGATACAATTGAATTATCAAGTCAACATAAACGTTGTTTAAAAGACTGCAAAATGTTCCCAAATAAATGATGAAAAACAACTTAGTCTGCATAAGACTTTCAGCAGATGATCATAAGCAAATATCCCGACCTATGTACTATGTAAAGAAAAGTATGAGGATTTGATCAACCTTCTAACAAGTAAGAAAGTCTCTTCCTCCCAATGACGCTAAAATAAACATATGTAAACATACATGAAGATCGAAATATAAGCAATGACAAAAACTAGGAATCTTAATTTCAATACATGGTAGCTATATATGATTTAACATGAAATGAAACATATTAACACAATATAGTTTCTACATTTAATCATGTTTTTGGGTTCTAATCATAACTTTAATTCATTAAAACATTGAAATATCTAGGTTCAGAGTTCTCATTTAAACTGAGAAAATTCAGGTTTATATTCTTTTTATGTTTTCATAGTTTACTAGGCACAACTTGGGATTTAAGTCCCTATTCAAAACTAAATGTGTTATTATGCGTCCTTGGCGCGAGACACAAATTCATATCCAACTATTTTCATATGTGGAATAATGGGTCGTATACCTATATTTGAGGCTCGTATGACTTACTATGCCCCATGAGTTTGTGGTGTGTGCCCATCAATTATGAGAAAAAACATCTCCCTTGCCCCTAACAATTTATACATCTAGTGGTTGTCATGTTCAGGTAAAAGTGACACCCACATAGACCCATTAGTCTAGAGCATAATCATCTGATTTATTCCTGTGTTCTATGTCTAGTTCGATTCTTTCATTAAATCATATCTATAAAAAAGTATAACTTATAATTATCATGTCTTTAGCATAATATATCATAATAAGATGTTTGACACTAATATGCACTAGAAGTTTTCATGAAATTCTTATCAATACGAAACATTATAGAGATCTATAAAAACAATGATATTCAAATGGTGATATGCCTAACCAAGAGGGACAAAATTTCTTACGTTCGAATGCCTGTAAACACGACATGGCGACATGAATCTTCTAAGTTATTCAGAAATCACTAAGTGTTCTTCACCATTATAAACCTCCCTTCTCTGATCCCCGCCAAGAATCCTAAGAGAATTAATAATGAATCATAATAAATATCAAATTTACATCCTAGGGTTGATTGAAATCATAGGAAGAAATCCTTAAATGAGGGAGGACAAAAAATGAAAACAAGAAGAGAGTAAAGAAGAAGCCTTACCCTTTCAGCAATAGAAACAACAGAGCAACTAAGATCTGGAGGAGGCAAAAGAGTCAAACGACTGAAAGGCAGACGACTTGCGGTGTAGTGAGGCCGTCAAACATAGAGAGGCTATCCCGTATGATTGGTCGACGCGGGGTACTCGGAACTGGTTGTCAGCCTACCACGTGGACGAAACTGCATGGAGAATCATCGGCCTACAAAAGTAGAAGCTAGGGGGAGGGTATGTGAGATGGTGTACATGCAACTTCTATAGTTCTTCACATGACAAAAAGAGAGGTAAGAGTTAGTGTTTGCGGTTTCTCCTTTTTTGAATCTCATGAACCATCCGTAATGAGAAGGGTGTGTCAGTTATGAAGCGTGAAGAGGTGCTAGGCTGTACTTGAGACCTATCCATTCTAGATCCTTATTTATGAATTAATATATGTAGAAATTAGAATTTCTACAACTACACACATGCCACCACTCAATAGAAACCTCTATCTCATTGGTGAAATGGTATTGCAATCCATGAAATTGCATCAAAATTGCCGTCATAAAATTTCCTACTTAATAGAACTATTTTATTTATTAATTATCGCACAATACTAAGAATACTGAGCATAATTACTACAATCAACGGCGTCGACAAGATTTTGTAACGCAGGACAGTCTGGTGTGAAACGTGAATGTGCCAACACTCTAAAGTATTGCTAAATGTGAGTGTTGACACTCTAAAGTATTGCTAAATGTGAGTGTTGACACACTAATGTAATGTTACGTGTAAATGTGAATGAATGCTATTGAGCCCAATTTAAATGATGCGTGCATATTTTCAAGTTATCCGGAATTAAATGTTATCAACAATGAATATACGCGGCTAGCAAATCAACACAGAGTGCACAATAATGTTCGAGTAAATAAGCAATTCACGTTCGTGTCTACAAGTGGCGCTTTCCACTAAACCTTGCACCAATAATTTTTATAGGATTTAAAAGAAAAGAAAAAATAGCGCTAGCGATCTCAAAATTCAAACAAACATAACATGTTCATCTAGCATTCAACATGAAAATACAACACAAAACATTAATACTCACAAGCACGGAGATCCTGTAGTGGAGGTGACAAGAGTTCTACGAATGGACGTACAAATGCGAATCAAGAGCGATTTGACGGCAGAGAATTGAGTTGGAAATGTGGTTGTCCACATGAATGCTGATGAGTGGTAGAGCTTTGTGGTGGAGAAAGAAGGAAGGTGGTGGCTTGCTGTGAAGAAGTGGGTTCCTAGAACCAGGAGGGGTCTTGCAAGGGTTGGGGCTGATTGAACGAATGAAGGTGACGTGCCTGGGTTTTACAATGGTGGTTTTGGTAGAGACCTGCAAAGCTCCTAGACAACGACGAAAATGGAGGACTAGAGCCGTGCGGTTGGCTGCAATTCTAGGCGGGACAGGAGAGAAGAATAGCGGAATTGGCGGGGAGGGCGAAGACGATTCCCAGAACTTGCGACTTTTGGTGGAGGGGATCAATTGACTGTGGGCGAGCAATTGGGGTTGGGGTATCGGCTTGAAGGAAGGAGAAAACTCACGGCAGGAGAACAATAGGACAACAACTAGGATTGGGAGCGCTGCTTGCGGTTGCTGGGGATTCACGACAGAAAAACGTGTGGCTTGACAGTCTAAGAAGATGAGCAGTGACGCTATGCGGGAGAAGGAAACGAGCAACTGTGATGTTGTTGAAATGTATCCACAAACAAGGAAGGATGAATGATGGTAAGTTGCGGTTACAAGTTGCCGAGAGAAGATGAATAGTGGAGAAATCGTGCGGTAAGGGCGGTTTTCTGCTATCAGGGTGAAGATAACTGTTGATCGATGGATGTGGAGTGGTGTTCGGGAACAATAGTGTATTGAAATGAAATAAAAAATTGAAAAAGGATAAAAAAGACCAAGGCTCCGCACCCCGGGTCTCACGGCGTCGCACCATGAATGATTGCCGAAATCTGGAATCTCTCATAAAACTCAACAATGTCTGTAAACTGTTGCGTCCGACCCTATTTTTAACAAGAGGGGGCAGTTGGACACCCAGCGTGAACGACTACGATCATCCGTTACGTCCAGTGTCCTAAAAAATACATACAACTCCAAAATTTTTAAAAAATACATTTAAAATGAAATGCGATGCTCCAGACGCGCTCGCGGTCTCGGATCGCCGATCCGATCATCACATCTCCGTCAAATCTGCAAAAACGGGTCCCTCCACGTGGTGGTCCGATCTCCTCCGGCCACAAACATGCGGTCGTTCCCCATCACTTTGAACTTAAAATTATAAATGAGTTAAATTTTGGATGCTCTACTTTTGGCCTACACATTGGTCCTACCACCACTCAAATCCATCTACCAAGCCCATTCCACATTCACCTCTATCAATTGGAGAGTCATTTAATTTATTTTAGATTCTTTACATTGTAAATACATATATCTATATATTAGTGACATTCAATTTTGAGAATTTCTCCATTTCCTTTTAATTGATGTGTAATATTTATCTGTCCTGCGTTTAATTTCAAGCACTTTCATTTGTGTGCAATTATTACTATTAGAGTTGAACTGTATATAAACGTCTATTGTTGTAGCCCATTAGAAGGCCCATTGCTGTTTTTGTTTTTCTCACTTTCTTTAGTCACACACTACTTTTGGTGTTTTGGTATTACTCTTCTTTGTGTATATACATACAATTTTTTCTGCTCTCTCCCTCTTTCATGTAAAGTTTTCTGCATCCTTACAAAAATACTCATGCATTCACTAGAGCACTCGGTCCTCGGCGACCCGCTCTTCGTCTCTCGCAGGTACCTCGCAACCTCCCCAATCTAGCACTTGGCGATTATGCACTTGCGTGCCTTGCCTTACGTGATCCTCCCCAATCTAGGTAAAGTTTACCTACATTTAACCCTTGTGGCGAGACCCTTCCCCGGACCCTCACTGCAAGGAGATACTTTGTGCCACCTGGGCTGCCCTTTTAAATTTTAAAGCAGAATACTGTTCATAGTGTTAATAATTGATGTCTGTGAGTGAAATTCTCGTACGCTTGTGGATTGAGTTAACATAGATCAATGATTCCACAAACAAAAAACACATAAAATAACTTATGACAAAATAATGATAATTACGAAGTTCGAGGCAATCTCAGGATTAATTAAGTGAACTCATAAAAATACTATAATTAAATGAAGCTATGAGATTTAGGTGGACTGTTACTTGGCATTATCAATAACTAGAAAAAGGTCATTTGAGTAAAGTAGGGCACGATAGGGAATCTTCGGTCCTACGTCAATCACTGGATTAAATCCAATGTTGCCTGTGAACCAAGAGAGATAGTGAGGAAGGTTTCTGGATCAAGTCGTTGGAAACAAAGGGCCAAAGCATACGGCGACTTGAGGAGCAGACGACGAACTCGACTTTGAAGGTCGGCGGCTGAGAGATGATTTCCAAACAATATCGTCTAGGGTGAAAGGGAAGGAGTGGCATTTGTCGACAAAAATCAAGCGACTTTGCATCTACGAGCCTTTGAAGGCGACATGGAATATAGCATCGGGGTACCGATAGAGGAAAACGAGAACGATCTCATTTTCTCTATTTTTGGTTTCTCCCTTTTTCGTGGGTTTTGATTCTTTTTAAAGGATATAATGTTTCTTTTAATTAAGATTTCATTCCTTTATGAATCCGTCCTCATTTGTACTCATTAATGTACAAATATGAAATTTCATTTTTAATTATATGTTTCTTAAGACAGATGCATTGATAAAGATGTGACACATATAATCCAAGCGGGTTGGCTGAAGTGGAGAGGCGCGTCAGGGGTCTTATGTGATCGTAAAGTACTACTAAAACTTAAGGGCAAGTTTTACCATACTGCAATTAGACCCGCGATGTTCTATGGTTCTGAGTGTTGGGCAGTGAATTGTGTACATGAGCAAAAAATGGGAGTTGCGGAGATGAGAATGTTTAGGTGGATGTGTGGACACACGAGACTGGATAAATTTAGGAATGAATGTATCAGCGATAAGACAAGAGTAACACCAATTGCAAAGAAGATGCGAGAAGCTCGACTAAGATAGTTTGGACACGTACAAAAGAGACCATTAGAGGCACCTGTTAGGCATTGTGAGAGTTTAGTCACTAGGTATGTTAAACGGGAGGGGTAGACCAATAAAGACTTGGAATGAAACTATAAGGAAAGACATGATGTACTTAGGCATTAGTGAGATTATGACAAAAGATAGGGCACAATGACGACAAAGGATCCATAGAGCCGACCCCACTGTAGTGGGATAAAGGCTTGAGTGTTGTTGTAATTACATGTTTCTTAAATAATTAAAACTTTGCCTTAAATAATTAGATCTTGCCTTTCGCTCCTTAACTATCCTAAATTACTGAACCTTTTATTCATAATCTTACTGAGTGGTCACTTCAGTGTGCAGTTTTCAAATACAAATTATGTGTATACATAATGTTAACAAAAATGTGCAGGAAATAAAAGCCAACATGATAATATAATGCCAAAAATAAAGTAACATAAGTAAGGTGACCCTAGGGTGTATCATCAAATGGCACGAAGGATGCATCAAAATTCTAAGATCAGCTGACAAATATCTTTAGTAAGAGCCTTAGCCGTGACACCTTTGTTGATCAGATATCTAAGCTGAGAATGATCAATATCTACTTTCATTTTGATTTTTGAGGGAGAGAGTTAAATTGTATATAAAAACCCGTTGTAAAGGCCCATATCTGTTTTTATTTGTCCCATTTTCTTTGAGATTTTGGTATCACTCATCTTTGCGCATATACAAGGTAAAATATAATATTTTTTATTAGATTAGAAATAATACTTTTTCAAGTTCTACAGTTAGCTCTTTTTGAATTATTTGTAATCACTTGTAATTAGTTATACTAGTTTATCTTTTCTATTATTTGATTAACTGTTCATCAGAATTTTGGATGTTGATTCATTTAATTTCATTAATTAGTGCTAAGTTAGTTGCTATTTTAGTTTTTTGATTGCGTGCTTGCCTGCATGCATGTCTAATTAGATCAACACAAGTCTCTATGTTTTTGTCATGCGTCATCTTCTCTACCCAATCCTTCAACATCAACTGTCTTCTCGTAATCATGCATTCTCTAACCCTTGCTCTGCATGCTATGTTCTTTGAACGTAAGTAATTCTTTATCTTCTGACAAGATCAAATTAATAATTGTTAATTTTAATCCACTAAAATGCTTATCATTTACTCGGTTTTTGTTCTTTTAATTGGGTGTTTTGTTGTTCCATGTAATAAAAAAGAAATAAATTCTCACAACCTTTTATCGAAGTATTTGCAAGATAATACCTTTATGTCCTTTGAGGAGAAAAATAGCGTGCTCAGCTTTTCCAGTACTGCAGCATGCTTTAATTTGCATGACTTGGATTTACGTGTGTATATATTTTTGACTAACTGAGATATTATACTGTATTGTCTTTTAGGATGGTACTGATGAAATTACGTGGCAAATTTACAGAGGACAGTTGACTGAGAGGCAGGAAAAAACACGAAGTAAAATTATAAAAAGAATGGAGAAGGTAATAAATGTTAATTATTACATTCTATATTCATTGTTTTGGCTAAATTTAAGTTCTTAAATTGCTGAACAAAATGTTTTCAAGCTGCCCTGTTTTACTGCATGATATCTGGGTTAGGCTGTATGTATGATTTTCTTTCTAATTGTTTCATGTCTTCCTGCGTGCTGGTGTTTTTTCTAATTTCTTGCATCGCTACACTGTCAGGTGTATGAGAGTTGCTTGACATCTCAGATAAATGGGATATTTGTATTGCCATGAACAGCTGAGATTAGCTGGCATCTCAGATAAATGGGATATGCTTGTTTCAACATGAACTACTGAAATTGAACTAGTACAATCAGAAAACAACTTGAAAAGAAGAGTTATTCAACATCATAAAGTGAGATAAAACCTCATATGCTTAGTTACTGCCTTGGAATCTTCAAGTAAATAATTTGTCAACATAGGTGTCAATCGTTGGTGAATTTGTTTAGGAGAGAAACTAAACCGATGCATGAGGCGAAAGAGACAGACTAGGGGGATGTACCGGATCTTTTATTTTAGTTATTATTGTATATTCACATTCCTGTTTTTCTGACTCCTAAAAATAGGGAACAATGCAGAGCCTCAGGGAATCCAAAAGTTATCCTACTTTTGAGTAGTAGTGGAGGTGAGCCCGTGCCCAAGATTGTGCGACCAAGTTATCCCATGCCCACCTCTCCTCCTTTGGAACCAATGTCATCCTGTATGAATTGCCCCCCCTTTTATCTTCTCTTCAGTGTTGAATTCTCTTACAATGCCGATGTGACCTACTTCAACCCGATCAATGGTTGCCTCGGTGACTTTTGCACCCATGCATCCTGTGGTCAGCATCGACGTGCGTCAAGACCCTTCTGATCTCATGAGCAACCCACCCCCCCAGACAACAATCAGCTACTCTTGTTCGTTGAACAGGCCTCTCATTCTGGTGACTGTTTACATCAGCCCCAATGAGGACTCCATGATGTCCATTTCATCAACTCCAGACGCCTTGATTGGATTGGATGGAACCCTCATCGATAACCTTACCATCCTCCTCCATGAGTTCACCATCAACTCTGCCAACTACCAACATACCTAGCTGTTGCCAACTTCAACAACCCGACTATGAAGGGAATATGGACCCAATGTTTTTCCAACAATCCACCCAATGTGTTTCCTTTCAATTTATTGTTTGTTGGTCGTCTCACACACGACCTTGATTGTTGCATTACTTTTTCACTTTTTTCTTTTCTTATACAGGATCTCCGCACCCGAAGTACCATTGGTAAGGGGCAGCTGTTGAATGAGTTGTACATCTTGGATATCCCACCCACTCTTCTCTCCGCCGTCTCCACTGTTGATTGGCATCGCCGCCTTGGGCATGCTCCCCTTCCGATTCTCAAGCGGGCTCTTCCTGATGTTCCTCTGCGGGAGTTCTCTTGTGAATCTTGTATTTACGACAAACAACATCGTTCTTCCTCCCCCCTGTCTGTACCAGGAGTAGTACTCCTTTATCTTTAGTTCATTCTGATGTATAGGATCCTTATAGAATCCCCAGTATTTTTGGATTTCGCTATTTTGTCACGTTTATTGACGAATACTCGCGTACCACGTGACTCTATTTACTACATGATCAAACTGAACTTACCTCTGTGTTTCACGCCTTTTAAATTGAGATGCGTACGCAGTTCAACACCCCCCTCAAAGTCATTCGCACTGATAATGCTCGCGAGTATACGGGTCGCACCTTCTCCAATCTCTGCACCGAGTTTGGTGTCATCCATCAAACTTCATGTGCGCATACCCCTCAGCAAAACAGGGTGGCAGAATGAAAAAATCGACATCTTCTCGATGTTGCGCGTTCCCTTATGTTCCAAATGCACGTTCCAATCGAATATTGGAATTTTGTTGTCTCCACAACCTGTCATCTCATCAACCGCCTTCCCTCGTTTGTGCTTAATTTTGCCTCACCAATCCAACTCCTCTATTCCTCCACCAACCTCACTTCTCTCGCACCGCGGATCTTCGGGTGTGTTTGCTATGTCCATCTTCTTGGCACTCCTTCCGACAAACTTGCTCCTCGTGCCGCCAAGTATATGTTTGTTGGCTACTCCCGGACTCAAAATGGGTATGTCTGCTACTCTCCTTCTGACGGCAAGCTGGTCGTTTCTGTGGATGTCACCTTCTGTGAAAACCAGCCCTTCCACTTACCTTGCCCCACCTCGTCTTCTGCTCCTTCTCTTCCTCGGCCTGCCGTACCGGTCATGCCATCTTCTTTGCCGTCTTCTTCCTCCTCTCACAACGCCCCTCCTCGGGTTCCTCCACCCCTTATCCGTGTCTACTCTCGTCGCCCATCCAAGGATGCTCCCGTGCACCAGCTCCCCGCTACCAGTGATCCCTCGGCTACGACAGATCCAGCTCCCGTCTCTACAGCTCATCTCTTGGCCAACTACGTTTCTCTCCATCGGCTGACGTCGCCTCTCTATGCATTTGCCACCTCTCTTTCCTCGATTTCTATTCCTAACACTGTGCAGGAGGCGCTTCAACACCCAGGGTGGCGGGCAGCCATGAACGATGAAATGCGGGCTCTCTGGGCTAACCAGACCTGGGATCTGGTTCCTCTTCCTGCAGGCCACGCCTCCGTTAGCTGCAAATGGATCTTTGTTATTAAACATGCGTCGGATGACACTGTTGAACGTTTGAAGGCCCGCCTCGTGGCACGGGGCTTTACTCAGCAACATGGCCTTGATTACGAGGAAACCTTCTCTCCCGTGGCAAAATTGAACACGGTCCGCGTTCTTCTCTCCTTAGCTGTTCATCGTCACTGGCCCCTTTATCAGCTGGATATTAAAAATGCCTTCCTCAACGACAATCTACGGGAGACCGTTTATATGCAGCAACCTCCCGGATTTGAGACCACGTGGGAGTCTCTGGTATGTCACCTTCAGAAATCCATTTATGGTCTCAAACAGTCCCCGCACGCGTGGTTTGAAAAATTCAGTAAAGTTGTCTGTGTTAATGGCTTCAATCGGAGCTCGACTGATTTTTCTATCTTCACCCGACACCGGTCAACCGGGACTGTGATTCTTCTGGTCTACGTTGACGATATCCTGATTACTGGCAACGACACCACAGGAATACAACAGATCAAGGAACAGTTAAATTCCGCCTTTCACACCAAATATCTGGGCAACCTTCGGTATTTTCTTGGGCTCGAGTTTGCACGACGCTCTGATGGTCTTGTGTTAACTCAAAGGAAGTACTGTATGGACCTCCTTCATGATGCCGGTTATTCTGGGTGCAAACCTGGGGAGACTCCTATGGACGCCAATCACAAGCTCTCGGCCCATAGCTCTGACTCTGACAAGCTGCTTACAAATTCGGAATATTACATACGCCTGGTTGGGAAGCTGATCTACCTTACGGTAACTCGACCAGACATCTCGTTTGCTGTGGGAGTTGTGAGTCGGTTCATGCACGCTCCTCAGACATCTCATCTTCAAGCTGTCGAGCGCATCCTTCGATATCTCAAGAGCGCCCCCAGACAATAACTTGTGTACAAGCCATCCACATCTCTATTTCTTGTCGCGTATTCTGACGCTGACTATGCATGATCTATTGATGATAAACGCTCCACAACTGGGTTCTGTACTTACTTTGGTGGACATCTCATAACTTGGCGTAGCAAGAAACAGACTGTGGTTGCGCGTTCTTCTGCTGAAGCCGAGTACCAGGCTATGGCTGCGGTTGTTTCCGAGCTAACCTGGCTTGAGGGCCTTCTGGGAGACTTGGGTGTTCGTCTCTCATCTCCGGCGACCTTATTTTGTGATAGTCAGGCAGCAATTCATATAGCCAAGAATCCGGTTTTCCACGAACGCACAAAGCATATCGAAGTTGGCTGTCACTTTATCCGGGAAAAGGTTCAGTCAAAGAAGATAGATTTGGAGCATGTTCCCGCTACAGACCAAGTTGCGTACATTCTGACGAAAGCTCTCTCCAGGCCGCTATACTATCAGTTTTTATCCAAGCTTGGTGCCTACGACTAGTACGCTCCAGCTTGCGGGGGAGTGTTAGAAAATCCCAATTAAGGGCCCATGTTTTCTCCTCCTCTCTCTCCTTTTATTAGTCCCACATCTTGTATTAGGATTTCTCTCCTCATTCTTCTCCTATATAAGTGTATTTATACTTGTAACTATTAATTCAAGGAAGTATATACAAGTTTTGAGATCTCTCTTTACAGGCATGATTTGAAGAAAACCACTGCAAGATTTCATCTTTGAATTTTATTTTCTGAAGTTCTTATTTTGAAGTTGTTAGGCATGAGTTGAAGTAAACATCTGTATGATTTCTGCTGTTTATTCAAATGAGCACCGGGATTCATTAAAGTGGGGTTATTATTATTCATTATGTAGATAGTTTGTTAACCTCCTTTTGCATGCACTTGTATGATTTGAGTCAGGTTATGCAAGCACTATAATAATGTGATCATGCCCGATCATTATTATGATTGAATGTACTGTTATTTTATGATTGGGCATGATCATATATGATCATGATTATTATGTATCATATTAGTAATCTATTTTTGTTGCTATACTTGCAACATATCTCATGTTTTTTATTCTCTGTTGATGTTCCCTTGCTAATTTTATAAAATATTTATGTTTTATTAATATATTTAATTTTGCTTGCGAACAAAATATGTAGTTATGTTTCTATTATAAAATGAAACAACATTCCAACGGCTGTTATACCAAACAGTTTAAATCAGAAAGCTGATCAACACTCAAGCACAAATTATCCAAATAGTCTATGACTTTCTCATCAGTGTTTTTTTGACTGCTCTATTCTCACAATTCTATTCTCACAATAACTTTCTCTTCAACAATAATTGTCCCAAACATAGCCTAAAGTTTCTTACAAAAGTAATATTTAAAAGTTTTTTTATCAATAGTTAACCCTAAAAAAGGAGCACGACTATGTGTATCGAGTTAACAATCTAACTGGTCAACTAAACCCCAGCTGTTCTTAGACCGACTTGATCATTGGTCAATGAAACATTACTTATCGTCGACCGATCATTCATCGAGCAATATGTTTGACCAAACATAGGTGCTTCATTGATTAAATTGGTCAACCAAGTGTAGGTCCTTTCATTGACCAAATTGGTGGACAACTTTATTTCTCTGTCAATTGTTCTATTCGATGACAGATTCATTGACAAATCATTATTCTTTCGTCCACTAATCCCATACAACTACATACCTGTGTCAACTTTCTCTACAATTATTTCCTCCAATTCTTTCTCTTTCTGCTTGTACTCCTACATTAGTCTCTCCTTGAAAAGGACTTGATACCAAGTCCACTTCGGGGAATGCTTCGGTAGAAGATAGAAAATCCGCCACATTGAAGGTGAATGAGATAGTCCATCCATCAGGACAGCCAACCACATATATCTCATCATTAATCTGATGCAGAATCTTCAATGGATCAATTTTCTTTGGTTTTTGTTTGTTGTAGTTGCCGTGGGGATATCATTCTTTCTGCAAATGGACCATTATGTGGTTCAATGCAACAAAAACTTGTAGGTGGTGTTTTCGGTTTGCAAAGAGCATATACCATTCATTTGATTTCTGGAGCTTGTGAATGACTTCTTCTTGTACAACACTAATTGTGATTGTTATGCGCTTGAGAACAATATCATGACCCAGTAATTTTCGTAGGGGACTCAAATCGAAGGTGGGTTGAGGAGATTCTAACAGATTTCTTGGACTGTGTGTACCCATTGGAACAATTCAGTACATTTTTGAATGCAAACTCGCCGGGGAAGCATCAGATTCGATTATTTGGGACGATCACCACCCAAATACAAATGATTGATTCGCTATGTGAATGACGGCTTCTGCCTACCCATTTTTTGAGGATGGAAAGAGTTGCTGATGTGCAATTCAGTGTGGAACATGCAGCATGAAGTTATCCAGTCTCAAGCAGATGTAATCGATTTGAGAATCTCATGTAAGCTCACGACTTCATGAAAGAAAAAATGGCATTTAGGAGTCCCATGTAGTCTCCAGCTGTTTATTAAAACAAAAGAGTGATGCTTTTAATTGCTTTAAACTTTTTTCACAAAACGGTGGCCAATTAATTTTGCAGTACTATTCTAGTGCTTCACAGTTACAATTGGGAAGAGTATGAGGACCGTGGTGTTTTTGGAACTTATTGTGTTTCACCATGATATCCTTCATCAAACCACGTGCTTGGTATTGCTAAACATAAGAATCAACATCTCGAATTAATACAGTGTTTTCTTATTACAATGAATCTCCCAAAATCCAATTGGGGAGGATTGGTCCTCAATGCGGCTTACCTCATTAACCTCCTTCCCTCAGGTACCTTGCAATATGCCTCCCTTATCTTTCGTTTGTTCACCAAATGCATCGTCCACACCTCTCATCTCACTTCTCGTGTGTTCGGATGTGTTTGCTTTGTTCATATTCATCAACACAATCGTGATGAACTGGATGTTCGTTCCCATAAATGTGTTTTCATTTGCTACTCTTCTACTATGAAAGGGTATCGTTATTATCACCCTTCCTCTCGATGTTTTTCTGTACCAAGAACACAACTTTTTCTTAAGGAGAACAATTCATTGGCTCTCGTCAATGGGAGGACACCGAGGTTGACACTCCTAATAGTCCTCTTCCCATTGTGGCCTCATATCTTCCTTTCTATGTGACCAACTGCCATGTGCGTGCCTATCCTTCCTCCTACCACTTGTCCAACTGCCATGTCCACTCCTGTCCTCAACTTAATTCATGTTGTCTGGAGGCCTATTTTTCACTTCCTCAGGTCTATCGACGACGCAACACTAGTGTTCAGATGTTGCAAACCCCCATCATTCCTTCATAATGGATTCACTGATTTGGATCAAGTCCCGACGGAGATCTCCATTGACCTCTTATACATTCAAAGAATAAGCTGATCTCATCTAAATACCAATTGCCAATTATATGTCATATCACAATTTGACATAGACACATAAAACCTTCATCTCATCTTTGTTTTTTGTTCGTATTCATAACAATTGGTGGGAAGAGATAGATATACCCAAATGGTGAAAGACAATGAAAAAAAAGATATCTGCAGGGGAGAAGAACCGCACTTGGAAAATATCTCATCATCCTGCCAAAAATGAACCAATTAGCTCCAAATGGGTGTTCTCTGTCAAACACAACCAAGATGAGGTCGTAGAGAGATAAAGCGAGGCTAGTCACTCAAGGATATACTCAAAGCCATGCACAAACTATCATGAAACGTTTGTGCTAAATGCCAAAACGTACTCCATCTGCGTTATTTTATCATGTGTTGTATACTTGGAATGTGACTTGTTTAAAATGTCTTTTTATATGCTGATCTTGCAAAAAAGTATACTTGAAGGTTTTCACTGAGTTTCTTAAAGATAAGATCAAAAGGGAAAGTGTGTTAATTAAAAAAAATCTTTTTATGGTTTGAAGCGCTCTCCCAGAGCTTGTTTTGGAAAATTCCAAAAAACTATGACTCTATTGGGATACAAACATGGTCACTCTGATCATATCCTCATTGTTAAGAGGAAAGCAGAGAAAGTGACTTCTCATTATCTAAGTTGACAATAATTGATTTAGAGGAAATCACACGGCTTAAAGCATCATGCAAGGAGTTCGAAGTCATAGATCCAGGTTAGTTGAAATATTTCTTATAAATTGAAATTGCGCGATCAGATCACAAAATTTTCATTTCTAAGCGGAAATATGTTATAAATCTTCTAGAAGATATGTAGATACTTGACTGTGCTCCTATAGATACCCCAATAAAATTAAATTGTAAAATCGATGAAGATAAGGATGGTGAGAAGGTGAACTCCACTAGCTATTAAGATTGGTGGGAAAACTAATCTAACTTTCACACACTTGTCCTGATATCAAACACGCAGTTGGAATCCTTAGCAGATACATGCATTCTCCGAGACTAATGTTTCAGGAAGCCGCTATACGGGTGCTGCGGTACCTGAAGAAGTCTCCTGGACGTGTGATCTTATTCTCCTGGAAGAAGCATTTGAATGTTAAAGTATATACAAATGTTGATTGGGCTGGAAGTCTAGATAATTGAAAGTCGACCATCAAATATTGTTCCTTTGTTGGAGGAAATCTTGTGGCCTGACAAAGTTAGAAACAAAAGTAGTAGCAAGGTGCAGTGTAGAAGCAGAATACATAGTAATTTCACAAGATATATGTGAAGAACTCTAGCTTCAATCTATAATGTAAGGTTTGCAATTACAAGATGGAATGCCTATACGACTATATTGCGACAATAAAGTTATCATCATTGCACATAATTTGTGTCAACTTGACTGAGCAAAACATGTTGAAATTGATAGACACTTCATTAAGGACCATCTGGAAAAAGACAACATTTGCACCCTGTTCGTTCAATCTCAAGATAGGCTAGCAAACATCTTCACCAAGGGCTTGAGTTATGACACCTTCACTGATAATTTCTCCAAGATGAGAATGATGACATATACTCCCATCTTGAGTGCGAATATTGAATTAGATATATTAAATAAACTAAATCCTATTGTGAAGGCCCACTATAATGGCATATACTCCTATTCATTCTTTTAGTCTCACACCTCTAATCTTGGTTTGAGTTCACCTCCTTTGTGTATATATAGAGGTGTCATTTAATAGTTACCTTCTTGATTGAAAATAATATTTCTCTCTATTTCTCAACTGGCAATTCATTGTATTGTGATATTTTAATCTTTCGTTCTTGCCTCTCGTGAACAAAACATAATAATGTAATTCTAGGTCTTTTATTTGTTTTAGGGAAAGTTTTAAAGGTAAAGTGCACTGTACATTGTGCTTTATTATCTGCTTTGAATTTACATAATTGCACTTAGGCATAGATAACTGGGTTATTTTTATATTGTTTTTCATGGAAAGAAGTCTTCATTTATTCTGTTTTATTCACTTATTCCGATTTCTTGTGGACTAAAAATTATAACTTAAGTCCATGTTTTTATACCACTCTCGTGGACCATAGCACTTATCTTTACTTTTTAATGAGGTGGTACTTATTTGATGATATTTCTTATATTTGATGTCCTTTGCTTGCTCCTGCTATTTAAGATATGTTGCTAGTGGGCAGATGTAACATTTTATAATTCTGTCTCTTTTTCATTTCCTCATGATTTTGGCTCGGAAAGGTGTCAAATATGAAGAAGGAGATAGATGCAATTCGAGTAAAAGATATTGCCCAAGGTGGGCTAACCCCAGGTCAACAAATGCAGATTGGTCGAAATGAGCAAAGAATCACTCAGGTGGTTATGTATTAAATTTTTAATTTCTTCATTTTTTATATTCCATTTAAATCTTTTATTTTCTGGTAAAGGGTGGACCTGCAAGTGGTTAAGTTGCCTCTGGTGTGCTATACTATTATGTGGATTTCACGTTTGAGCTTGAAACAATCTTTATGCAAATGCAGGGGAGAACTCCATAAATAATTCCTCCCCAGACCATGCATTAGTAGGAGCTCCATGCTGCGGGTGCACCTTTTTTATTATTGTCTTTTCTTGACATGCACGTGCATAGTAGAGCAGTAATTGATTGCATGGTGCATCTTGTAGATTATGGAGGAGTTAGATAACTTGGAAGAAACTTTAAATGATAGTATTCGTGAAAGTAGAGGTGCTCGTGATGGGAGGTTAGTTGGCAGAAGAATCAAAGCAATTGCTGAGGAGGAAGAATATACTTTGAGGTGAATATTTATATTCATTAAATTCAAACTTTCTATTTTATGGACATATGATGTAATATTGATTCATGCATTTCATTTAAGTATCGCTGGGTTTATGCCAAATGGGTCAATATCTTTGCGACAAACCTATGGATTTATCTGCAGTTTATTACTATTAAAAAATAATTACTTGAAATGAACTCATGCCTACCACGCTTACATGGATATGACATAAAAGGGATCGTTCCTGTTGGTGGCTAAGAGATAGTTTGGGTATTTGGTATTTTTTGCATGTGTTGGGCTTTATCCAATATATAAGTGACAAGTGTATCCATCTAAAGCTTGGGCATGACAATAGACTTTTGGTCGTTGAAGACTTAGTTGTATCCATCTAAAGCTTGGGCGTGACAATTGTCTTTTCAATATTTCACTGTTTTGCAAGGAAAGTGGGAAACTTAAAAGAGTACATGCCATATTCTGAACCTATTCTTTTCCAAGATATTGTCAAAGTGAAAAGATACAAAGAGAAGTTCTTTAGTCTTGACCAAAGCGCACATAAACTTCATATTTGGAGTTCTTGAGCCTTGAGTTATGTTAGTTTCTCAAGTCCAATTTAAGATGACATTTATCTCTACCATTCTTACAGAAATTACCTACCATCTCATGCACAAGAAAGAAATTAACAGACATCATCATCTTTCTAATAAAAGCTGACTTATTTGGAACAACCAATTACTGCGTAATTCGCTCCATCAATGAGCACATAATCTTAGTGAAGATCTTGTAGTTGAAATAGTTGAATATGCGCTCTTTTATTTTAAGATTTATTTTTCTGCTTCTTATTACACGTGATATATTACGTGTATGTATTCTATAAATATGTATTCTTGGCCCAAATTAGGGCATCAGAATAAATTTTCTCTCAATTCTACTTGTATTAGAGGGAACCCCCGATCTTGCTTCCGCCTCTTCCGCGATCCCGCATCTGCCGCTATCCCCCGTTTCGCTCCGTCGTGATCCCCATCCTCGACGTTGCTTCCTCCGGCGACGACGCCTAGTCTCGCGTTGTTCCTTCCGGCGCTGCCCTAAGCGTTTCAATTGCCGCCCAAGCCTAGGCCTTCCAGCGCCTCGGCCTTCCATCGCCTCGGGCTTCCAGCTCCTCGGGCTTCCAGCTCCTCGGGCTTCCAGCTCCTCGGGCTTCCAGTGCCTAGGGCTTCTCCAGCAACCTTCTCCGGCGGTCTTCTCCAGCGGGCTTCTTCAGCGCCCTTCCCCTCCCGGTTTTTTCGGGCGGCCCTTTGTATTTGGCTGTTTTGTCCTCCATGGGGGCTGCCAGAAACATCATTGCCACATCCTCTGGTGTCCTCTCTAGCGACGCGATCTAAGGGACACTCTTAGGATGTGGTTTCTTCGATTTTTGAGTTCTTCACCTTGCTAGTTTCCTTCGAACGGTCATCTATGGGTGATTCCTCCGACATCTCATCGTCTTCCCCCACCGGTGTCCTCACTGGACCCTCTGCAGATCCTTCTCGGAGCCACTACCAATCTGGCTCCTTAAAGATCAGTACTGTTGTCTTGGATGACACAAATTATCTTGAATGGTCCAGGGCGGCACAACTTGCTATTCGAAGCCACCAACTATATGGACATATTGATGGTACCATTGTTGAGCCACCACGTACCGATCCCTCGTGGAGAAAATGGGAGGCGGACAATTCCTTGGGTGTCTCGTAATTACTTCACTCGATGTCCCGTCAGGTGTATCGCAGTTACATGTTTCTGGATTCTGCTCATAAAATTTGGAAAAGGTCCCATGACACCTACTCTCAGGCAGGCAATTCGACGCAGATTTATGAGCTCACTCGTCGTGTCTTGTAGCTGAAGCAAGGAACTCTGTCCATCTCTGTCTACTGCTCTGAGTTCGAACGTCTGTATCAAGAACTAGATTACTTCAACACTTTTACTGCTGCTTGCAATGCCGATGTGCATGCTCTTCAGAAAGATAAAGACCACTTTCGGGTTCACGTCTTTCTTATGGGGCTCAATATGAAGTTTGATGCGGTTCGTCTGCATGTTCTCCACCGCGAGCCTCTTTCGTCTCTTCAGGAAGCCTTCAGTATGCTCCTCAGTGATGAGAATAGCCGCCGCTCCCTTGGTTCCTATACGGACCACTCTGCTCTTGCTGGGATTTCTTGAGGACTTCTGTCTTTATGCAGCCACTGTAGGAAGAAAGGACATACTAAAGACGCCTGCTTTTGTCTACACCCTCATCTTGCTCCCTCTTGTTGGCGTTCTATTGTTCATGGGAGAGGGGGTCACCTTTGTGGTGGTCGTTAGGTTGGTGCCCGCATACAACATTCTGCGCATTCGACTGAGGCTAATGAGGACACCTTTGGAGGCCTTTCTGTTATGCAGTTAGAGGCATTTCGCCGTATGTTGCGTTCCCATTCTGACTCTCCATTGGCTAATTCCACTGTCGTGTTTGCTGCTTTAGGTATCTTCAGTGCTCATGTTGTGTCTTCATCCCCTTCCGAGTGGATCATCGACTCGGGTGCGACGGATCACATGACTGACTCTGCCTCATGTTTTGCTTCTTATACTCTTCTCTCTGGTCATGATAAGGTTATTGCTGCAAATGGTTCCCTTTCTTCTATTGCTGGCAAATGAACCATTGCATGTTCTCCCGACCTATCTCTTTCTTCGATTTTGCATATCCCTTCATTTTCTCGCAATCTTCTCTCCATTAGTCATTTAACTGCTTCTTTAAATTGCTCTGTAACCTTTTTTCCTGATGTTTGTGTGTTTCGGGATCTGGATACGAAGCGGATGCTTGACAGTGGTAGAAATGTTGGCGGGTTGTACTTACTGAACCGTTATCTCCCAGTGCTCTCTCCACCATAAGTGCTCGGACGTTACATGACTTCCGGCGCTGGCATCTGCGCCTTGGACACCCTTCTGCTTTATATCTTACCAAACTGTTTCCTGTTTTCAGTTGTTTAATTAAATAATTTACTTGTGACACCTGTGAACTCTCAAAACATGTTCGTCATAGTCTCAGTCATGTTTCTTTCCTAGTTCCTGTCCTTTTGATGTTATACATTCTGATGTTTGGGGTTCATTTCCCGTGCTATCTTTATTTGGCTATAAATGGTTTGTTACTTTTATCTATTGTCATTCTCGTACTACTTGGCTGTATTTGTTAAAACGGAAGAGTGACATGCTTACTTGCTTTTGGTATTTACATCGAATGGTTGTAACTCAGTTCAACAACACAATTCGTGTGCTTCGTAGTGATAATGGTGGAGAGTATGATGATCGAGGAGTGTTTGGGGCCTATCTTACCTAACATGACATTCTTCATCAAACCACATGTTTCCACACTTTTACTCAAAATGGTGTACCAGACGGAAGAATAGACACTTACTGGAGGTTGCTCGGTGTTTGTTACTTACCATGAACATTCTCAAGTCCTATTGGGGTGATGTGGTCTTGACTACAACTCATCTCATTAACCGTCTTCCGTCTTGCTCCATTTCCTACGACACACCCTCTCACGTTCAGCCAAGCAACACATTGTCCACACCTCTCACATCGTTCCTCACATCTTTGATTCTGTGTGTTTTGTTCATGTTCATACCCCGCATCGCGATAAACTGAATGCTCGCTCCCTCAAATGTGTTTTCACGGGCTACTCTCCTACCACCAAAGGGTATAAGTGTTATCAGCCTCCTACCCGTCACTATTACTGCACTGTTGTTACTTTTCATGAGGGGGAGTCATATTTTGGTCCTTTAGGGGGAGACGAGTAGTAACAGTGACGGGACCATTGATTCCCCTCTTCCAATTGTTGCTTGTCCTCATATTCCCCCTCCTACTCCTAGTTCACCCAGTTCTGCTTCTATTTCTCCCACTTCTATCCCTCCGATATTATATGCATACTCTTGCAGACCTCGGACCATTGAGCAAGTACCGTCCGTGGATGTTCTATCTGTGTCGGTGCCTGCCTTAACTCCAGATTCAGATGATGACCTCCATGTTCCTCTCGCTTGTCTTATAGGTATTACTGGTGGTACCAAACACCCCATTGCCAATTACATTTCCTACCATCACCTCTCTCAGGCTCACAAAGATTTTCTCTCATCTCTTTCCTCTATTGTGATTCCTTAAGACATGACAGGAGGCTGTTCAGATACTTGAATGAAAACAGGCTATGGAAGAAGAGAAGCGTGTCTTTGAAAAAATGGAACATGGCGGCTTGCAAGTCTTCCCCCTGGGAAGTGAATAGTTGGATCATGCTCGATTTTCTCTGTTAAGCAGAATCAAGATGGGGTGGTGGAGCGGCATAAAGCATGCTTGGTTGCTCAAGGGTATACCCAAACCCAAGAAATTGACTACCAAGAAACCTTTGCCCATGTTGCAAAGATGAATTATATTCGTGTGATCCTCTCTTGTGCTGTTTGTCTTGGTTGGGAGTTACAACAGCTTGTTAAAAATGTGTTCTTACATGGTGATCTGGAAGAAGTCTACATGACTATCCAACCTGACTTTACCAAAGAAGGGTCCAATGAAAAGGTCCGTCGCCTGCAGAAATCCCTGTATGGCCTGAAAAAGTCCCATAGAGCTTGGTTTGAACGGTTTAACAAAGCCATGTTTCAACTAGGCTATACTCAAGAACAGACTAATCATACTCTCTTTATCAAGAGGAGATGAGCTCAAATATTGATACTTATTATATACGTGGATGACATCATCATTACAGGAGATGACCTAGAGAAGATCATGCACTTGAAAGAACAATTGGGCAAAGAATTTGAAGTCAATGATCTGGGGAAGTTGAAATACTTTTTGAGAATTGGAGTAGTGAGGTCTTGTTCGGGGATCTTCATCTCAGAGAAAGTATACCCTTGATCTTCTGGAGGAAACGAGTATGCTTGGGTGTGCTCCTATGGATGCACCTGTTGAGGCTAATCACAAAATTGATGTTGATACTAGTGGGGAGAAAGTTGATGTTTCAAAATACCAACGATTGGTTGAGAGACTCGTATACTTATCTCATACTCGCCATGATATTACGTACGTCGTGGGTTCCCTAAGTAGATTCATGCATTCTCCCACAATTCGCCATCAGCAGGCTGCATATCAGGTACTGAGATACTTCAAGAAGTCTCCAGGACGTGAGATTCTGTTCTCTGCAAATCAACCGTTGGAAGCTGAAGTGTTCACATATGTTGATTGGGCTGGTAGTCAAGATGATAGAAAGTTTACTACCGGGGCTCGTTTGTGGGTAAAAATCTTGTATCTTGGAAGAGCAAGAAATGTTGTTGCTCGCTCGAGTGCCGAAGCGGAGTATCGGGCTATGACACAAGGAGTATGTGATGGGTTGTGGTTGAAGACAATTCTCCAAGATATGAGTCTCCAGGTGAACGATACGGTCAAGTTGGGGATGATCGATATATATTCCCAACTTGAGGGGGAGAGTTGAATATACACTCTTTTATTTTAAGATTTTTTTTCCCGCTTCTTATTACACGCGATATGTTACGTGTATGTATCCTATAAATATGTATGCTTGGCCCGAATTAGGGCACCAGAATAAATTTTCTCTCAATTATACTGAAACTACAATAGGAAATTGACTAATAATCTCCCAAGGAAGTCAGAGTGCTATTTTTGTGAATAAGCATAGGAAATATGTCCCCTTTGAAAGAAGTAAACAACCTCTAACACAAGAATTTGGTTATGACCCAATGAACCTTTCTAAAGTACCCATTAAATCCATCTGACCTAAGTGATGGTTCATATAAGCATCCAAAACTATATCAGAAACATCATCCGTCATAGCTGATTTCCTCAATCTTTCATTTCCCTGGTCCAACACTGGCCTGCTAGTAATCAGAGAAAGAAAATAAAAATGATAGCCCTTACGGTTATATAGTTGGGATAGAACTGAACAACTTCCTTAGACAAATCAAATCCACTGGTATTGATTATCGTAGCTTCTTCAACTAAAATTATTCCGAGCCTACCTTTTTTTAATAACAGAATTAAAGAACTTCAACATCTATCCATCCCTGAGCTAATGGCACTTTGCACATTGCTGTATGATGTAGGGTAGGCTATGGAGTGCACCACCTAGACTCTATATGCAACACAACAATCGGTTCACGCGACAAATTATTAGAGCAATGAAGATTAATAACGCCACAAGCAAATAACTGCAACAAGAATTAATTTTAATATTGGACGAATTTCTTAGTTGGCTTTCCTCCGCTCGGAGGGCCAAAAGCGAAGCGCGCGGCGAAGAGATCCACCTGCAGGTTAATAATCAATCGATACCAAAATACCCCAAACAAGCTCCAAGCAAATACGAGATTATCCAATATTAATATCAAGAAAATAGTACAACCCAATCACAAAATAACTCGAGACTAGGGGCTGATTTCGGGCAATGGAAGTGGAAGGTTCAGGTGGCGTAGATCGGGTGCCGGGTGGTGGAACCGGAGGTGGAGATAGCGGTTGGGGCTGTTTTGGTGGTGGGTGAAGGGATCGGGAAGGAAAACGGGTGGATCCGGATGAATACACGCGGATCCGGACTCGGGTGGGCGGATCCGGACTCGGGTGGGCGGATCCGGTAATAGATGGCCAGATCCGGTTTAGGGAGAGTGGATCGGGTGACGGGAGGGTAGATCGGGGTCACTAGAACCCGGATCGTAGGGATTAATGGTAGAGGGGGTTAACGGGCGGTGGATCCACGGATTTAGGATAGGGGAAGGGGTTTGGCCGGCTGGTAGGAGGCGGAAAGGGGGCTGGGTGGCTGGCCGGAGTGAGGCGGAGGCGGGAGGTGAGTCGACCGCCCAGATCTGGGCGGGAACGGGCCGGCGGCTGGCTGGTTTCAGGCGGAGGGCAGGTGGGGGCTGGCGGGTTGGACGGGGAGGAGGAGGAGGGGGTTCGGTCGGCCGAACCTGGGCGGAAAACGGGAGAGGCTGGCGGGTTGTAGTAGGGTGGAGGAAGAGAGGGAGAGGAGGAGGAAGACTTACCCCAAGACGTCGGCACCAAGGGTCCACGGCGTCGGCACCGCGGGAATACCACCGGAAGTAGGGAAGATGAACTCTCCAACTTCAGCAATAAGAAAACCTAAAATCAGCCTCCTAATCCTATTTATAAGAAACAAGCATTAGGGCATCCTATCGAACGGCTATGATTGGCCGGTGGGTGCGCCCTTAAGTAAACCAAACACATGTCCAAAAAAATACATAAATATATAATTTAGATTCGCGGCGACGTGCCGGACGCAACCGCGGCGTCGGATCGGCGATCCGATCACGCCTTCCGGCGGGAATAAATGAACGTGGGTCCCGCTCCATCATGCGCACGATCCGATGGACTCCCATCAACTCCCCCCGACTGAAAAGCATTCATCTCCGAGGAATGGAGACGATCGTACTGAAGTCGAAGTCCGGGGGCAAGTCGATCAAGCTCTGCCGGTAGTATCCAAGCGTCGTCAGCGTCTGTACGGCCCCGCCAATGAACCAAGTAGCGAAGGCGCGGCCCGCCCGTGGTGGGAACAATCTGGTGGGATCTGATCTCAGTAATGCTCTCATCTCTCGTGGTGGGATCCGGTGCGAGTGGTGATGCCGGCGGTGGTACCATAGGCGACGAACTCCCAGGGGAAAGGATATCAGTAGTGGGCGGGCTGTGGTGGCAAACTGGCGTGGGTGGGGCGGTGGACACGGCAGACAAGGGGGAAGAAGGTGGATCACCTCCACTGCCCGGGTCCCCATAGTCATGAGGCTCATAATAGGGTGTTAGATACTCGATATTAAAAACTGGATGGATCCCCATACTCGCCGGGATATCTAGCCTGTAGGCGTTTGTTCCGATCCGACTAATAACTGAGAAAGGACCCATTCGCCTGACGCTTAGCTTCTTGGCAGACCCCGAAGGGAGCCTCTCCGGGCGGACTCGTACCATCACCCGTTCGCCAATATTAAAAATACGCTCGCGTCTTCGTTGATCTGCGTGAGTTTTATAATTCTCATTGCTCATATTAATACGTCGGCGAACCGACTCATGCAACTCATGCAGGTGCTGTGCAAATGATTCGGCAGACTCACTAGAACGAGACTCTAATGGGCTCGGAATAAGGTCAATGAGTTTCCTGGGGTCGTAACCTGACACTATATGAAATGGACTCAACCCAGTAGTCCTATTGACGGAGCTATTATATGCAAACTCGGCGACCGGGAGGTCTAAGTCCCAACTACTCACTCGCTCTCCCACCAGACACCTCAATAAGTTCCCTAAACTCCTATTTACTACCTCTGTCTGACCATCCGTCTGTGGGTGGTAGACAGTCGAGAACTTAAGGGTGGTGCCGGTCTTGAGCCACAGGGTCTTCCAAAAGTAGCTCACAAACCTTACGTCGCGGTCCGATACGATGGACTTGGGAAGGCCATGTAATCGGAAAACGTCCCTCATAAAAATGGATGCAACGTGGGTTGCATCCGCCGTCTTGCGGCATGCGATAAAATGAGCCATCTTTGAAAAGCGATCAACCACCACGAAGATGGAATCGTGCTTCCGAAGAATGCGGGGAAGTCCAAGAACGAAATCCATGCTAAGGTCCTCCCAAGGTCGACGTGGGACCGGTAATGGCGTATATAGGCCTGCGTTCTGCTTCGTGCCCTTGGCCGTCTGGCAGATGCGGCAGTGGCGGACGACTTTAGTCACATCCTTCCTAAGCGTGGGCCAGTAGAGACGGTCTTCCACGATGGCTATAGATTTGTCGCGCCCAAAATGTCCGGCGGCTCCGCCCGCATGCAACTCCCAAATCAGGAAGTCACGATACGATGTTCGGGGAATGCATAGGCGGGATCCATGGTATAGGTATCCCTCGAAGATCTGATATCCCTCAACGGGGTCTGGGGAATCTCGGGATAGGGCGGTGTAAATCTCACCAAAATTAGGGCACGTCGGATACTCTAAGATCACGCGCTCAAGCCCGTCGACACGGGCGTTCATAGTCTGAAGCAAAGAGACACGGCGACTCAGGGCGTCCGCAGGCTTGTTCTCAACACCAGCTCGGTGTTTGAGAACGTAGTGGAAGTCCTGCAGATACTCAACCCACTTGGCATGGCGATGCCCCAGCTTGCGCTGAGAATCCAAGTAGCGTAATGCCTGGTGGTCGGAGTAAAGCACGAACTCCCGGGGGAGGAGGTAGTGCCTCCAGTAGCGTAAGGACTGGACAACCGCATAAAACTCTCGATCGTAGTTCGAATACTTCTGTTTCACCTCGTTTAACTTCTCACTAAAGTAGGAGACCGGGTGTCCCTCTTGGCTCAATACACCACCGATACCAACTCCAGATGCGTCGCAAGCGACCTCAAAGGCACGACTAAAGTCAGGAAGCCTCAGGACTGGGGCCGTCGTCAGCTTCGCTTTTATCTCCTCGAAGGCTCTAGTGGCAGCGAGGGTCCACTGAAACTCTCCCTTCTTGAGACAGCTCGTGAAGGGGGCCATGATCGTGCTGAACCCCGGGACAAACCTCCTGTAGAAGGTGGCAAGCCCGTGAAAGCTGCGAGCCTCGTGGATAGTCGTAGGCACAGGCCAGTCTCGAATACATTGGACCTTTTCGGGGTCAACAGATACGCCAGTCAAAGATATAATGAACCCAAGGAAGTGGACGGACTCAGAAAGAAATGCGCACTTCTTCAGGTTCACATACAACTTCTCCCTGCGGAGGGTGCTGAAGAGAAGCCGCAAATGATCGAGGTGGGCGGCCTGTGTCTGGCTGTAGACCAATATGTCATCAAAGTATACAACCAGAAACTTGCCCATGTAGGGCCGCAGCACCTGCGTCATAACTCTCATAAAAGTACTAGGGGTGTTCGAAAGCCCGAATGACATGACTAGCCACTCATAAAGACCATCCTTAGTCTTGAAGGCGGTCTTCCATTCGTCTCCTTCACGCACTCTGATCTGGTGGTACCCACTACGCAGATCAATCTTGGTAAAGATCTGAGCACCAGACATAGTGTCCAATAGATCATCTAATCGAGGAATGAGAAAGCGGTACTTGACCGTGATCTTGTTTATGGCGCGGCTATCGACGCACATACGCCAACTGCCGTCCTTCTTAGGGGTAAGAAGGGCGGGAACAGCACACAGACTCATACTCTCACGAATAAATTGCTTCCGTAGAAGCTCGTCGACTTGCCGTTTGAGCTCGGCGTGCTCATCTGGATGCATACGATAATGGGGAAGGTTCGGTAGGGAGGCTCCCGGAATCAGATCTATGGCGTGCTGGATATCTCGCTGCGGGGGCAGCTCGTCAGGGAGCTCGTCAGGCATAATATCTGCGAACTCATCCAGAAGGGGACGCACCGCTAGCGGGTGGTCATCAGAGGGGGCCTCAGATACCTGAGTGGCGGCGACAACATACATAATATCAGCCTCAATGCTGTTGCGGAGAAACTCGCCACGTCTCAGGATGTGTAATGGTCTCGAAGCACCCGTGCTCACGGAAGGCTCAACCACACCCTTCGATCTCTCCCTGGGCTGGGTGGGTGTCAAAGTAATCTTCCGCCCCTTGTCATAGAAGACACACGTGTTCGAGCGGCCGAAACACGTGACGTCACGATCAAACAACCAGGGGCGTCCAAGCAGCACATGTGCAAAGTCCATGGGAATGACGTCACACCACACCCGATCCTGGAAGGACGCGATGCTGATCGGTACTAAGCAACGCTGGGTCACCTGAATCGCGGTCTTGTCGACCCAGACGACACGATAGGGGTGGGGGTGAGGCTCTGCCTTCACCTGCATACGCTCAAGCCCCTTCTGGGCTATGATGTTCACGCAGCTCCCACTGTCGATGGCTAGCTTGCAGGGTCCGCCTGCGCTAGGGAAATAGGTGTAGAAGATGGTAGTGCGGCGCCAATCCTCATCTGCACGTGGGGTGTGTAGGAGGCGCCTAATCACTCCCATCTCTAAGGACCTCTCGGCATCGCTCTCCCAACCTTCTTCGACAGTGGCTCTAATCTCTTCCGTGGCCTCTACATCCTCCTCTAAATCGTGCTCCTCATCCTCAATCAACAGATTCCGCGTAGGGCAGTGGGCCGCTACGTGCCCTCTGCCTGAGCACCTAAAACACTGAATACCCCCAGGCCTCTGGCCCTCAGTAGCAATAGCCTTCCCCTTCATGTCAGGAGTGACTCGAGGGGGTGGGGTGGCTGTAGCAGTCTGGGTCGGAGCGGGCTTCCTAAACGTCGACGAATCCGTTCGGGAAGGAAACTGCCTCGTACTAGAGGTGCGAAGGTACTGCTCATATTCCAGAGCGAGCTGGAATATCTGGTCTACCGTCTCTAAACGATGGGGAATCAGCTCTCTCCGGAGGTCCGAACGGAGGCCTGCCTTGAATCGAGAGGCAGTGGCGATGGGCTCCTCCGAAATATCGCTCCTAACCACTAACTCGTCGAATCGAGCCATATACTCGGCCACCGTGAGCGTTCCCTGACGCAAGTTCTGTAATTGCTCGAATAGCTGATCCCGGTAGGACGCAGGGAGGTACTTCTCGCTCAGCCTCTGCTTCATCTCTCCCCATCTGGTGATAGGGTAATAACCGTCACGCTCTAAAGATCTCTCGACACTAATCCAATATACCTTGGCCTGCCCGACTAACTTCATCTTGGCAAACCGGACACAACGTTCATCACTCATGTCGTACCAATCAAAATAGTGGCCCATGTCAAGGAGCCAATCACTAAAGGCCTTTGGATCCAAGCGGCCATCGAACGTCGGGGCGTCGAGGCGAATCCGACGGGTGATGTCAAAGGCGCGGTCGCCCCTCCGCGGGTCAGGATTATCATCAGGGTCATCATCACGGTCATAATCGTGTCGAGCGGGCGGGGGCCCGCGCTCACGTCGACCTGGCGGATAATACTCGTCACGACGCTGGTCCTGGCGATCAAGCGGGGGCACGCGATTCCTAGGGCCAGGCTGTCGCGGCATACGGTAATCCTCCCACGGGGGTGGGGGTCGGCCACGAGGTGGCTCTGGGTTCCGCCATGCTGGCGGGGTGGGGGCTCTCACGGGGGCCTCACGGCGGTAGCGGTCTGCCGGTGGCGGATCATCTCTGGCCCGCTCCCCGCGACGGGGAGAGTCGCCCGGGTCACCTGCGATCTCATGGTCATGAAGGGAGGGAGTATCTCTAGCGTGCTCTATCAGATCTAAACGACGAGTCACCGCGGCGATGTCGTGACGCACATTCTCGAATTGGTTACCCATTGCATCAAAACGCTATAGGATAAGACGCTGGAAGTCTGTGGTAGCAGTGCTCGAGTTCGAGCCCGCTGCCCGGTCATTGGTGGCTGGTGGATCTACCATGCTTCTAAATATCCTATCACTACGGAGCATGCACAGCGGCCCAACCTTGGGCTCTGATACCAACTGATGTAGGGTAGGCTATGGAGTGCACCACCTAGAATCTATATGCAACACAACAATCGGTTCACGCGACAAATTATTAGAGCAATGGAGATTAATAACGCCACAAGCAAATAACTGCAACAAGAATTAATTTTAATATTGGGCGAATTTCTTAGTTGGCTTTCCTCCGCTCGGAGGGCCAAAAGCGAAGCGCGCGGCGAAGAGATCCACCTGCAGGTTAATAATCAATCGATACCAAAATACCCCAAACAAGCTCCAAGCAAATACGAGATTATCCAATATTAATATCAAGAAAATAGTACAACCCAATCACAAAATAACTCGAGACTAGGGGCTGATTTCGGGCAATGGAAGTGGAAGGTTCAGGTGGCGTAGATCGGGTGCCGGGTGGTGGAACCGGAGGTGGAGATAGCGGTTGAGGCTGTTTTGGTGGTGGGTGAAGGGATCGGGAAGGAAAATGGGTGGATCCGGATGAATACACGCGGATCCGGACTCGGGTGGGCGGATCCGGTAATAGATGGCCGGATCCTGTTTAGGGAGAGTGGATCGGGTGACGGGAGGGTAGATCGGGGTCACTAGAACCCGGATCGTAGGGATTAATGGTAGAGGGGGTTAACGGGCGGTGGATCCACGGATTTAGGATAGGGGAAGGGGTTTGGCGGGCTGGTAGGAGGCGAAAAGGGGGCTTGGTGGCTGGCCTGAGTGAGGCGGAGGCGGGAGGTGAGTCGACCGCCCAGATCTGGGCGGGAACGGGCCGGCGGCTGGCTGGTTTCAGGAGGAGGGCAGGTGGGGGCTGGCGGGTTGGACGGGGAGGAGGAGGAGGGGGTTCGGTCGGCCGAACCTGGGCGGAAAACGGGAGAGGCTGGCGGGTTGTAGTAGGGTGGAGGAAGAGAGGGAGAGGAGGAGGAAGACTTACCCCAAGGCGTCGGCACCAAGGGTCCACGGCGTCGGCACCGCGGGAAGACCACCGGAAGTAGGGAAGATGAACTCTCCAACTTCAGCAATAAGAAAACCTAAAATCAGCCTCCTAATCCTATTTATAAGAAACAAGCATTAGGGCATCCTATCGAACGGCTATGATTGGCCGGTGGGTGCGCCCTTAAATAAACCAAACACATGTCCAAAAAAATACATAAATATATAATTTAGATTCGCGGCGACGTGCCGGACGCAACCGCGGCGTCGGATCGGCGATCCGATCACGCCTTCCGGCGGGAATAAATGAACGTGGGTCCCGCTCCATCATGCGCACGATCCGATGGACTCCCATCACTGTAGAATTAACTCTTCCTACTTTCTAAGCTCCTAATTTCTTACGAAGATGTTCCAAGATAAGTTACTCATTCTGAAGATAAGGTTGCACATTAGGTTAGTGAATTTCCACCAAGTAAAAAAATCATGTACCGGTACATTTCATTTCCATCATGTAGTACCTATTTTGACAGCCTTTAATTTTCTTATAAAACAGAACATGGGATTTGTTGGCGAGAAACGAACCTTTAGGGTTACTTTTGTTCTGCACGAATCACCCCACGGGAAACCTAATTTTGTTTCCCCTCAGCCACAACTTGAGATACGGTCATCCACCGGTCAAGCTAACACCATAAGCATCAATCATTCCAAGCCTGAGAGAGTACGTTTGAAGAGATTTACCAGAAATTGCTTTGGTGAATCAACAAGTTGGTCCCCAGATGACACAAAAACAATAATAATAGTTTGATCCTGAATTTCCCCTCGCACAAAGTGGCAATCAATCTCATTATGTTTAGTCCTCTCATGGAAGACGGGGTTGTTGGCAATGTGGATGACAACTTGATTATCACAGTGTAAGTGTACGACTTCAATTCCTTTTTAGTCAAACTGCTAAAGAAATGTGGGAGTTAATTAAACGAAATTACTCTAAAGAGAAAGGCTTGATGAGGATATATTAACTTCAAACTGAACAGATATGCATGACGGGAATGAATGACTTCGAGGAATATTATTGTAAATTGACTCATAAGTGGGCAAAAATTGATCAATACTCAGTTATTTAAACCATCGAAGACTACAAGACTGAACTTATGCAACAAATGGTATTTGAAATGATTTTTGGTCTTTCTTCAGATCTTGAATTCCTGAGAGTTCGGATATTGGGAAGAGATTTTGTCTATGATCTGGAGATTGTTGCTTACTATATTCGGGGGAGTCGAGTTGTATAAACTCGCTTCGTACTGATGTTCATAATGGCCATGATAAATTTGCTCTTGTTGCTAAATAGAAGAAGTGACATTGTAGAAGTATAAGATAAAAAGATAAGAGCAAAATAAAGTGTCCTCGCTGCGGGCTATTCTATCTTTATGGGTGACAGTCTTGTCTTCTGGAGGAGTAAGAAACAAAATGTTGTGATCGTTCCTTTACTGAAGCAGAATATTGTGTTATTGTCATTACTACATGTGAATTGATTTGAGTTAAATCTATTTTGGGAGAAATGAGTATTCATGTCCTGGAGGCCATACACTTATACATAACACACGCTTATATGCATGTGCGTGCGTGCGTGCGCGCACAACACACTCATGATTATTATATGTTTTTATAATGATTAAATTTATTTTGTACAGATACAGTCTGATCTTCTTGATAGGGAAGTCAATTTTTATGTTTATTTTAAATATTTTATTCTTGTTACAGTGACGATGATGAGTTCTATGATCGTACGGAGAAGAAGAAGCAAGCGAAAAAATCCGGCAAACAGTCAGTTGAAACATCTGATTCTCTCCTCGACAAAATCAAAGTTATATCCACTGAATTAGAGGAGAAAAGAATGAAGCTTGCAGAGGAGAGAGAGAAAATTGCTTCTAGCAAGAAAGTAAACAGTGGGGAGGATGACCTTGATGCATACATGAGCGGCCTTTCTTCACAGCTAGGTGATAACATACTTGCATTCTTTTTTCACAGCTAGGCATTAAAACCCTAAATCCCTGAATCTCTTCAAATAGTCTGTATGTCTGAGGAATACATATACAACCCTATTCAATTGTCTGCAAGGGCCAAACAGCTTCCTAACTAGTATGCTAGTAACTTGTTTAACATGTTTGGCCACAATGCTTGCAATCACCCATAAATTCTCCATGGCTGCTTCAACACATGGGTTTTTTTTAGTTCCTGTGAAAAAAGCAACATCGGGCGTAATTTAGTCGATAAATTTTCAAAAAATTTCCTTTTTTTCGTAACAGCAATTTAGCTTCCTTATTGCACGCAGTCGATATTTTTCCATACATTTTCCATGGATTTTCTGTTGTCGTCGAATGCTTTCATGAGGAAGTAAATATTGAGGGGCAGTGTAGTTGATAGCTTCCGTCGCAATTTCATTTTTTTTCTTCGAAAGAAGCTCTCTGGACACACGGATCAATATGATTCGTCGATATTTCTTGCATAACAAGTGATGTTGAAGGGGCAATTTGCAAAATGCACCATGGAAATATAGAGTTTTGGCAAAATGCATCCCGAAAGTTTAAAATTGGCAAAATGCACCCCCCAAAGTGGGTTTTCTTGGCAATGTGCACCCTATAGTGTACATTTTTTGCCTAGTGAGGGTGCACATTGCCAAGAAAACCCCCTTTGGGGGGTGCATTTTGCCAATTTTAAACTTTTGGGGTGCATTTTGCCAAAAGTATATATTTCGAGGGTGCATTTTGCCAATTGCCCGATGTTGAAGTATTAGGGTTCATAGCTTGCTTGCTTTAGGTTTTCCTCCTCTATGCAATGTTGGCAATTTCCAATCTTCTAACCGCAAAGCAACGTATTTTCTTCTTCATGAAACAGTGATTGATCGAACCGTAAAAACCGAAATGAAGATCTCCGATCTACAAGCAAAGCTGGACATGTTGACATATCTGCTGAGAATTGCCGACCCTAGCGGAGAAGCCACCCGTAAAAGAAATGCCGCAAAAGCACAAGCGCCCAAGTCTAATCAATGCATGCCCAACAACATCCCAAGAAAGTCCCAGTCTGATGAACCTGCAAAAGAGATTTCAGAAAAACAACCTCCCATGGAAACTCGTGGTTGGATCCCGAAGCTTGAAAAAACATCTAGAAATGACGAAAAAGTGCCCGCATACACCATGGTCAAACCCCAGTGGCTCGGTGATACGAGGAAGACAGAACCAGAAGATGCTGGGAATCGCATGCCTGCGGCTAATTTGGATGATGCGGCAAGCATTTCCGATGGTTTTGTTGACTACAAAGATCGAAAAGAAATTCTCGCCCCGGTGAATGAGGAGAAGAACTTGGAAGACGCGGCTCCCGGACTCATCATAAGGAAGAGGAAGCCCGCTGGAAAAGCTGACGAACAGGGTGCTGACAAAGTAGCAAAAGTTGAAGGGCCGTCCTCCACAGCTGAGGCCGAAACTATTGCAGCCGATTCGGTTGCCTTGCTTTTAAAACACAATAGAGGCTTTCATGCATCCTCCGATGAGGAACCAAACTCACAGGCCGAAACCCGCTCCGGTAAAGCCAATTCGTGTCTAAGAGGCATCCTCGGACCCGCAAAGCCTGATTTTCTAGATACGAGTCAGGAGTACGAGTCATGGGTGCCGCCCAAGGGTATGCGTATTTGAACCTTCCTCTTCTTCCAGCAGTTATTTACTTCGCACCTCTAATTCTAACGACGGGAACGCAATCAAACAGGGCAAACTGGCGATGGCCGTACCTCGCTGAATGATCGTCTGGGCTACTGATTCATCACTGCAGCGATTATGTTCTACTGGCGACAGAGCAAACTAGGAAGAAGAAAGCTTGATTGTTTAAATGACATTCATGAATGTGTAGTGCTAATGAAACTCAAATGGGGGTGTCCTACACTATTTATAGGCCCCTCCCTCTTCTCAAACGGGGACATTTACCAAATTCCCCCTCTAAGTTTGCTAAATTACAGTTTACATCTTTCTTATTTTCAAAATGACAAAAATCTCCCCTTTGAGTTTACGTTTCATAACATCCCTGCACAAAATATCTTCTTGCAGTAAATTTTTTAAATCTTTTTATGTGCATGAATGTTATGAAATGTGAACTTATAGGGAGATTTTTGTAATTTCAAAAAAAAGAAGGGGTGAAACTGCAAATGCCTTCCCAAAAAACAAGTTCTCAAATTCACCACTTCCCAAAAATTCTTTTTTTAATTTAGAAAATTGTTATAACCAGAGTAAAGTTCTCTATTCACAAATTAAACATCTAATCATTTATTTGAATTAAATATTTTCTATGTGTAATATTATTTTCTATTTGCAAACCAAATTTTTAACTAATAAATTAAGGAATAAAAAGTTATGTTAGTTGTAAAAAGATTTTATTGAAATAAATATGTTTATTTTAATATTTTATGTGTGTATAATAGTTAATATTTTATATGTGAGACTTAACTTATAAGTAAATGCATAAACTCAGTAATTGGATTTAGACAATTTAATACTTTTTTAGATGATTGTTAACTGCAACCCGTAATTGGCTAGTCGCACCCCAAAATTTCTTAATTTTGGCACCTTTTTGAAATATGCCTTGTACATGCAATTTCAGGAAAAGTGTTCAACATGAAAGTTGTAGATATTGACGAGATCTATAATTTTCGTGTTGAACATTTTTCCTGAAATTGCATGTGCAAGACGTATTTCGAAAAGGCGCAAAACCTGGGCATATTTCCAAAATACGTCCGGTACATGCAGTTTTAGGAAAAGTGATCAGCATGAACGTTGTAGATCTCGTCGATATTGTATGTACAAGACGTATTTCGAAAAGGAGCGAAAAATTGGAAGATTTTGAGGTGTAACTAGCAAAATGATGGATTGCGGTTAACAATCACCTTTTTTTTATTTGTTAATATAGGTTATTTGTGATTGTAGGTATGGATGTATTCTTTTTTTTTGCATTAATGTGAATAATTAAAATATTTGTGGGCCTAATAAAATTTTTTTCTATAAAACTGCAAATAGTAAAAAAGTTTGTGGATAGACGATTTCATTCTACACGTCTCCAATATGAGTTCATAGTTTCAGAATGCTCAATCTTATGACCGACGTTAGCGACCTAAACAAACATTCGCCGAGTTTTGTATGTTTACTTAAGTATAGTTGCCTTTCACCCTAAAAATCAATTCCGGCTTAAAACCCTTCATCCGATCAACAGTATTAGTTTTCGTATTCTTAAAACCAGTTCTTAAAAATCAATGTAGCACGCAGTACAAACGAACGAACAAGCCCTAAGTGAGATCGCATGTTCACAAAGACAATACATAATCACTAGATTTGTGACCACCACTACAATGCCAAACTGAGGCTCCGTTAGGGGCACTTATTTTTATCAGTCAAGCGGTTACGACTGCATGTACCGGACCATAATTAAGATCCGGTACAAGCGGTCGTAATCGCTTGATCGGTGAAAACAAGTCCCTCCAAACAGAGAGCTTGAGTAGGCCTGCAAACGAGTTGAGCTCGAGTCGAGCTCATCAAAAAGAGCTGGCTCGAGCTCGAGCTTCTTTTTTCGAGCTCGAGCTCGATGAGCCTATTTTAAAAGGCTCGAGCTCGAGCTCGACTCGAAATTAATATTATGTTAATAATATAAAATTATTATTTTAATAATATTATATTAATAATATGTTAATATTATAATATATTAAAATATTTAATACTAATTATATATATAGTATTTAATTAAAAAAAGCTCGCGAGCCAGCTCGCGAGCCATGAACAGGATTATTTAGGCTCGAGCTCGGCTCGAAATCAGGCTTGAGCTCGACGAGCTCGAGCTCGAGCTCGACGAGCTCGAGCTCGAGCTCGACATGCTCGAGCTCGAGTCGAGCTTTATTCGAGCCGGCTCATCGAGCTTTCGAGCCGACTCAACTCAACTTGCACCCTAAACCTGTGTCTTCTAGGCTATGTTTGGAATTCCGTTTTGACTCCATTCCGTTCTAAACGGACCGGAGGAAAGGTGTTTGGGAACGACTAAAATGTTGTCATTTTAAAACGGCCGGTTTAAAACCTACTTTTTCCTCCGTTTTGAAAAGGTCAGGGAGACCTCCATTCTCCCTTTCAAAACGGTCGTTTGGATTATTTTTTTAATTTAATTTTATTTTACTTAATCAATTTAACCCCAATAAAAAAAATAATTATATCCATAAATTTGCAAAAAAATCACAAATATAATATCTAATTTTTAAAAAAAAAATCAGAAAAAATTGGCCTGAAATAAATAAAATTCATGTGAAAATAATTTTAAAAATAAGTTAAACCGTCACTGAAACTGAGATTACCCAAACAAACCTTCAGTTTTAAAACCACCGTTTTAAAAATACAGTTTATCATCTCCTTTTTGAACTTCTCCCTTTTAAAACGGCACCGGTTTCCCAAACAGAGCCCTAATGATGCTTGTTTTCTTGTCCAGACCTTGTATGCTCCTTCCTAGGCAACTTCTCTCTCCCTTCCCTTCTCTCTCTATCTTGTATGTCTCTTACAGTACAATCTCTCTCTCTCTTGATTTGAATTTCTCTGAAACTAGTTATGGTATTTTTTTCTCTTCTCTAAAAGACTAACGCTGTGTTTGAGAATTAGGCGGGCGCCGTTCCGGCAGGGCCGAGCCGGAGGAAAATCGTTTGGGAAGTTTTCGCAAGCACCAGTCCATCCCGGCCAGCGTGAAAAGGAGAAAAACGGCAGTTTTGCCGCTGGTATCTCGCGCTCCACCCCGGCCGTTTTCTCTCTTCTTCCCGGCGTGCCACCTGACTGGTTTGCAACGGGGGGCAAACACAGCCTAAAACTATGGCCTGGGCTTTAATCTTTCCTCATTCTCTGCTGGCCGCAGCAGTACTGATGATTTCTCTCACCCTCCAATGTTCTTCTCCTTCCATGGCGGAGATGCAGAGATTCTTCCACCCCGCGAAAGCCGACGGGTCCCTCAGCCTTCTGGCCATTGGTGATTGGGGCAGAAATGGAACCTTCAACCAATCCAGAGTTGCCTTTCAGGTTTTCCCACTCTACACCCTTCTCTTTGATCTCTAATTTACCTTCTCTTCCAATTTGATCTTCTGTGAATGATGAAAGTTCAAGGCTCCTCCTTTTGGCGCCGCGTTTTTCGCTCCTCTGTGAGTTTTGACCAAAACACCGTCTTTATAGAATGTATGTTTGGCAGGACAATGATTATGACCGTCGCCAAGGAAAAAAACTAATTTTGAACATAAAAGTTGATGAATTTCCTCAGGAGAGGTCAGGCTCGGTCACGAACGACGGTTCATAGCCAATTAGTCACCGTGTTCGCTACCGCGCTTGGCATGGTGGCGGCGGTCGTAATCCCATGGGTTAAACCGTCATTTGTTAACGATCACCTAACGAACATCATCTGTTTGAACATAAAATTGGGTGAAGTTTCTTAGGTGGGCGTTAACGAATGACAATTTAACCCCAGTGTTCATGACCGTCACCACCGTGCCAAAGGGAGCCTAAGGCTACGTTTTGGCGCGGCTTATCGCGAATTTGTGAGGTTGGGTAAAAATGACATTGTCATACAAAAATCTTATGCCTCAAAGTAGTTTCTTTTTTGTAACATTTGTGACAACAAACATACATTCTATGACAATGACGTTTTTGTCCAAACTCACCGAAACAAATAAGCTGCAATAAGCCGCTCCAAACACAGCCTAAGTAATAACCGAGTATTATGCAACGATTTATTATTAGGGTATATTTGTAATTAGTTAGTATTGAGTGGTGGTTAGATATTGTACATTGTTTGAATACAATAAATAGGTTCTAGTGTGTTGTAATTGAAGGTTGTGGAATGAAGTCTCTCTTTCTCTTAATTAAGCTCACTTTGGCTCCTTTTGGCACTCTTCTATGAATATTTCTTTTATGGGAAAATATTTCTCTGCGGGGAGCGCACGATCCTCTATGTGTAGGGGGAATTCGATCATAAAAATCGACAATTCGACGGTTGAAATCCATCTGAAAAATTGAGTTGGAATTTTCAAATCGCAAAATCCAGTCCGATCCAAATTCCGATCTTATTTTCCTCGTCCAAAATTAATTATGCTTGCACAATATTTTGACGGTCGGATTTCGTTCCGCACATATATAGAGGATCGTGCCTTGCCCGTATTTTACATATTTTCCTTTTTCATGAGATCAATAAAGAAATATTATGTGATTGCGGGCAGATGGGGGTGATCGGAGAAGAGCTGGACATTGATTTTGTTGTTTCCGTCGGCGATAATTTCTACGACACTGGGTTGAGAGATGTTGATGACAAGTCTTTCCAGGAAAGCTTCACCAAAATATACACAGCCAACAGCTTGCAAAAGCAATGGTACAACGGTAAGCACGTATAATTACCGGGACCTCCCTTGTAAGTTTCTATAATTACAGGTTGCACAATTTCATCGGAATTATACACTTAATAGTTAAAACTAAGGAGAAACAGTTTTTTTATATTCTAATTAATTTTGCCCTTGATAGTAATCCTTTGGTTTTTAACGCTTCATATTAAACCTAGGGGTAAATTGGGCATTTTAAATCAATTTGACCTATTTTTAAATAGTTTTTATATTCCAATTTTACCCTTTGTAATGATTCTAAACGTGTAACCATTAAATTCCTTTACAAATATAGTTAGAAAGTGATCAAATATCTCGAAATATTTTATGAAATTCCAATTTTATTTTATTTTATTTTTGCTACAAATCTCGAATCATTATAATGAAACTATAAGGAAAGACATGATGTACTTAAGCATTAGTGAATGATAGAAAATAGCACAAGATGTCGACAAAGGATCCATATAGCGGACCCCACTATAGGGGGATAAAGACTCGAGTATTGTTGAATCTGGAATCATTATAAAAAGATAAAATAGAAATATCATAAAATATAATTTAACTTATTTTATAAATTTCCATCTATATTTCTAGCAAAAATAGTATTTTTTTTTATAATTTCAAAAAAGAGAGGGGGTGCAACCTGTAATTTGTCGCATTGATTAATTTCTAATAAATTTCATGTGCTCTATGTATTTTGTACAAATGATACATGTTTTTAGTTCTTGGAAACCACGATTATCGGGGTAACGCGGTCGCTCAACTGGAGCCCATCCTTCGAAAGATCGACAGCCGCTGGCTCTGCTTGAGATCATTCATGGTAGATGCAGGTACCATGCATGCATGCATGCATGCCCTCCTCTTCTATATACATGTATGTATGTATGTATGTATGTATGTAGCATGGGGGTCATACATTTATTATATAAATAAATGGGAAATATTTATATATTTATTTATGCATATAAAAATAGAGTTAGCAGATTTGTTCTTCTTGGACACCACCCCCTTTGTGAAGAAGTACTGGAAGCATCCTAAGAAGAATCGCTATGACTGGAGGGAGGTTGCTCCTAGGAAAAGATATATTTCCGGCCTCTTGAAGGTATTAAATTATTATTTAATTTTAAATTATTATTTTTATTATTTTGAAATAGCAACACGTTTATGTATTATGTGTTATTATTATTCTATATGTACAATACAAGAGATTTCTATAATTAAACCATCGTGTGGTCGGGATTCGTTGGGGGTACCTAATAGATGCGACAGGTGCTTCAACGCGTTAGGATTAGGGTCCGGATTACATATAATAACCAGTCGTCGGGAATTTAGGGCTACGTCTATAAATAACCCTACTGAGGACGACGTGGAGATCGTTACAAACTTGACGGACACACGTGATGCTTTGAGCGCATTAACAATGTTGACGTAGCTTAATCTTCACTTCAAGTGCGGTGGCTAACCACACGATCGACCCTTATGTGCGCCACTATGTACTTTTGAATGTGGCGCCTTGTCGGTGATATAAAACAACTCACTAATATTAGAGCATACTCTTAAATATATATATGCTAACACTTGGGAACATGACATAAGGTAGGACAATCTAAGAGGTCCTACGCTCTATGCCCAAGAGTCGTCAAGGTCTTCCGTCAGTTGTGGTCTGAAGTTTTTGAGGTTACTCCGTCGACAGGCAAGCATCTTTTGGACATTTCACCGCCTTTGGTGTATTCGAATAATTGCCGGAACTTTGGTTGGAAGCGAAGTATAATTATAGGTTACTCCTCTCCCACCTTTGAAATTACAAAAACCTCGTCCCCTATAAGTTTACATATCTTAGCACGTCATCCATGCTCAAAATATTCCCTTGGAGTAAATCATCAGGGGATCCTTGTGCATTAATGTGGGTGTTTTTGTAATTTCAAAAAGTAAGAGGGGTGCAGTACTTAGGCTCTGTTTGGGTGGACTTATTTTCACCGGTCAATCGGTTACGACCGCTTGTACCGGATCTTAATTAAGGCGTGGTTCATGCAGTTGTAACCGCTTGACCGGTGAAAATAAGTCTCCCCAAACGGAGCCTTAATTTAGTAAACTTAGATGGAAGGTCCCCAAAAATGTATGTATATATATGTGTGTGTGTGTGTGCGTGTGTGTGTGTGTGTGTGTGTGTGTGTGTGGGCCTATGGGGCCATTAACCGGGACCTCCTCTTTAACTTCGCTAAATTATTGATAGCACCCCTCTTATTTTCGAAATGACAAACTTCTCCTAAAGTTTTCATTACATTACAAAAATCTCTCATAAAGTTTTAATTTCATAACATCCATGCACAAAAACACCCCCCTCGATGTACAGTGTCCAAAGGTATTTTTCTTCATGGATGTAATGAAATGAAAAAAAACAGAGGAGGTTTTTGTAATGAAATGAAAACTTAAGGGAAGATTTTGTAATTTCAAAAATAAGAGCGGTGCTCTCATTAATTATGATAATTTACAAGGAAGGTTTGGGTAATTATTTCTATATATATGTGTGTGAAAATAAAAGGGCAATGTTAATAGCACCCCTAAAGTCGCTATTAGCAGTCATTTCAATATGTTATTTTGATCTTTTTTGGGGTGCTATTAACATTGTCCAAATAAAACTCATTTTCTAATTAATTTCCACTAACCAAATAAGCTTTTGGTGAATTTTCCTTGAGAATTTTGTTAAATATTGAGTCAGGATTTGGAGGTAGCACTGGGAGAATCAACTGCAACGTGGAAGATTGTGATTGGGCATCACACTCTGAGGAGCGTGAGCGAGCATGGAGAGACCCCTGAACTGGTCAAGCTGCTTCTGCCTCTGCTCATTGTAATTTAACTTCTTCAAATCTCCTCTTATTTATGCATAAACTATTAGCAGCCCGCTGTTTCGATCTCCCCGTGCGCACCGTGCGATCACGTTGGTGATTGATAGTCCCTCGAACGACGGTCGAGCACTATTACCCCCCGCACACTACGCCTTTGAAGTATATACATAGCTCCTGTTATTTATGTATACATCATTAGCAGCCCGTGTACGGTTCTGATACCCCTATGCGCACCGTGCGATTACGTTGGTGTTTGATAGTCCCTCGAACTTTTAGGGTTTAGGACTATTGCCCCCCACACACTACGTCTCAAGCAATATCCAAAAAATTGCATATTTGGATTCAACTGGAAGGGCTTAGATTCATTTGATGATCTTGAAGTACATACATAGCTTCTGTTATTTATGTATATGTTATTAGCAGCCCATGTACGGTTCCGATCTCTCCGTGCGCAGCGTGCGATTATGGTAGTGTTTGATAGTTGCTTGAACGACGACCGAGTACTATTACACCCGCACACTACGCCCAGAGTAGTATCCAAAAAAACCGTGTATTTGGATTCAACTGGAAGGGCTTAGATTCATTTGATGATCTTGAAGTGCATACATAGCTCCTGTTATTTATGTATATGTTATTAGCAGCTCATGTACGGTTCGGATCTCCCTGTGGGCAGCGTGCGATTATGGTAGTGTTTGATAGTTGCTTGAATGACGACCGAGTACTATTACACCTACACACTACGCCCAGAGCAGTATCCAAAAAACCGCGTATTTGGATTCAACTGGAAGGGCTTAGATTCATTTGATGATCTTGAAGTACACACATAACTCCTATTATTTTTGTATATGTTACTAGCAGCCCATGTACAATTCCGATCTCCCTGCGCGCAACGTGCGATTATGGTAGTGTTTGATAGTCCCTCAAACGATAATCGTGCACTATTACCGCCGCACACTACGCCCAGAGCATTATCCAAAAAAACCGTGTATTTGGATTCAACTGTAAGGGCTTAGATTCATTTGATGATCTTGAAGTACATACATAGCTCCTGTCATTTATGTATATGTCATTAGCAGCCCAAGTACGGTTCCGATCTCCCTGTGCGCAGCGTGCGATTACGGTATTGTTTGATAGCTGCTTGAACGACGATACATCGAGTACTATTACCGCCGCACACTATATATGCGAGAATAACATCGAAAAATTATGCATTTCATTCTATAAGACTATGGTGTTGTGATACATAGCTCTATGAAGTTAGTTTCTCAATATTGCAGGACTATGGTGTGGATATATACATCAATGGCCATGATCACTGTCTCCAGCACATCACCAGCAGTGACAGGTAAATAAATGAATTTTTTTTGGGTTTTATTTATTATAGTATTATATAATAAAAAAGAACAAAGTATTATCATGAGACATGAATGAATGGGGGGTAATTATATATAATATTTCAGCTATATTCATTTTTTGACGAGCGGCGGGGGTTCGAAGGCCTGGAGGGGAATAATCATGCCGACCGCGGAGAATCTCCGGTTCTTCTACGACGGACAGGGTTTTGTCTCCCTTCAGCTGAACACGACTCGTGCGAAGATCAAATTTTACGATGTGTTTGGAGATGTTTTGCATGAATGGATCATTTCCAAGGAGTTTTTGTATCACTATATTGTTTAAGGATTATTTATCGGGACCTCCCCTCAAAATTCGAAAGTTTGCATAATTATAGGTTGCACCCCTCTAACTTTCAAAATTACATTTAACTTCCCTCTAAAATTTCACAGCTTATAAGAATGCTCCCTCCGTAAGAAAATATGGATGGAAAATGATAAAATCAATCAAATTATTTTATGATATTTCAATTTTATCATTTTATAATTCTATATTTGTTACAAAACACATCCTTTTCAATGTAGTTACTAAAAAAGGTAAAATTGTAATATCGTAAAATAATTTGACATATTTGATCACTTACCATCTATATTTCTAAAGAAAAAAGATCACACCTTTCCAAGTAGAGTCATTACAAAGAGAAAATATATATCATAAATAATTTGGCTAATTAGCCATTTTATCATTTTTCATCAATATCTCTAAGGGAATACACTTTTTTTAACATGGAAATTTTATAGTTGAAGAAGGCTTCTTATTGGCTCAAACAAGCACCAATGGCATAGTAAAATTGACTCTTGCTTCCAACAAAATGGGATTCAAAAAAGTGAAATAAATCAAGTTTATATGTGAAAGTTAGACATAGGCTCCGTTTAAGGGGACTTATTTTCAGCGGTCAAGCGATTACGACCGCATGTACCGGCCCTTCTGGAAATGGCGGAGTCGGCTTCTCCACCGATAGCAGCGGCCAGAGCTTCATTCCAATGGCAAACTTGGGTTCTTTGCTGCTTCTCATTCTCTCAGTATTGGCCATGTTGAGGGATTTTGATTGATTTGATTCTCTGATAATGTGTAGTGTTAGTAGTATTAAGGGGAAGGAATTTGAATGTGATCCCGGTACATGGGAAGGAATTAAGGCCCGGTACATGCGGTCGTAACCGCTTGACCGCTGAAAATAAGTCCCCCCAAACGGAGCCATAATGATATTTTGGTGATTTGCCTATATATGTATGTCAATCACTTAACTATAGTATATGATAAATGAATTTGATATGTTGAATTTGGGGTTGCTAAATTATTTCTTGGGACTTGAGAGGAACTAAACCCTAATACCAATAATTTGCTCATGCTCTTCCCAAAGAAATTTTATGTACAAAATTGCAATGGTTTCAAGTTTCAACACTCCAATGAACATTGGGTAATAATAGGGCTGAACATAATAATCAAAACTCATAAATTGCTTGCAAAATGCTCGAATTTTCAGCTGAATCGAAATCAAAATAAAATGATTCAAATCATTTTGGCTACAATTAAACCCGCTTGAAACCAGTTCAGTCAATTTTGTGCCAAACACGAGTTGATCAAATTTTGTTTCGAACAGACTCAATTTACTTCCGTTAAAAAATAATTCATTTTTTGGGTTCAGTTTTTTGGATTTAGGGTTAGTCGCTCCGCAATAAATTTACTCATTTTTAGTGTTGATAATTTTTTTGATTTGAAGTCGTTTAGACACCCGATTTGGACCCTGAAAAAAGACATCGAATATAGGTAAGGGCGCCTCATTTTTTTCAGAGCCCAAATAGGAAGTATAAACGGCTTCAAATCAAAACGTGATCAACATGAAAGTTATTTATATCGATGAGATCTACAACTTTCATGTTTATCACTTTTTCAAATAACTTACAAACCAGGCTCAAAATTCAAAATTATTGTGCTCACTATTAGCTCGTGCTACTATTATATATATATGTATAGAAATAATTACCCAAACCTCTCATGTAAACTAGCATAATTAGTGAGAGCACCCCTCTTATTTTCGAAATTACAAAAAACTCTCCTTAAGTTTTCATTTCATTACCAAAATCTCCCCTGATCTTTTCATTTCATTGCATTCATGAAGAAAAATACCTCCTGGACACTGTTCACCGAGGGGGGTGTTTTTGTGCATGGATGTTATGAAATTAAATCTTCAGGGGAGGTTTTTGTAATGAAATGAAAACTTTAAGGGAAGTTTTTGTAATTTCAAAAATAAGAGGGGTGCTGTCAGTAATTTAGCAAAGTTAGAGGGGAGGTCCCGGTAAATGGCCCTATATATATATATATAAGTCATGCACTGCTGCTACTGAAATATTTGATTGGATAAAATGAAGAAAATAAATGATCCAACATGTACACAAAATAACAACAATAATAAACAATGTTATCTGAGTTTTTAAAAAGAAAAGAAAAAAAGGGTATTGGGCACATTTACAATTCTACCATTGGCTGCTGGGGCCAGCATGAGCTGCAGCGGCTTTCCTGGACAAGTAGGGCTGCTGCTTATGCTGCTCACTGCTATAACTGCCAGGGTTCCTTCCCTCCTCTCCCGGCTCGCTCTTATTGCTAGGGTTTCTTCTGGGGTAGGCGCAATTAGAAGAACTGTATGCGGTTCTTCGCTGTTCAGATGGGTCGGGGCCGTTGTTCTGACGAAGCATGGACCCCCGGGCTCTTCCGGACCTGAACGTGGCGCCTGTCGCAACAGAAACCAATATATCAGACTGTTCAGTTGAATAACAGCTTCAAGGAGAACAGCAATGCACCAAATCTAGGGCCTCAATTAAGCCATATACTGCTAGTGTTTAATGTTGTGATCGCGGTCCGTATCAAAGGATCTTACGATCCAGATTTTGTAAATCGATCTTGATTTTGTAAGGCGATTCTCGATCCGACCCTACTATCCGATCCTACCTCGAAATGATCTCATCTAGGATCTCGATGCTGCAACTTTGAATGTTTCAAAGCGATTATTTTATATACACACACACAAATATATACTATCAATTAGTCAAATCTTCCGTGCGAGGTAGCATACTTACAAAAACATCGCCTGCATAAGAACATTCGAATGCAGGAGATGGTTTCGGGCTCGGAATGACTGGTTTTGGCTACACCCATGTAAAAGTTTTTTTAGGATCATGCTTGGCCCATGATAGATTTGGGTAACACGACCGCAAGATAGATGACGAGTACTAGGACAATCGGTCCGTTGTTAGACATTGAATGAGATAACTAAGTCATAAGAGACGTATACGACGAAGCTTTTAACATTTTCAAGTGGCAGCCTCCTTGATTGAACCAAGTAGAAGGCTACAATCAAGGCCTAGCAGTCCGCTGTGTGCACTAGAAATCGATCACATCACAGGTCGCCGGAGGATCGGATCGAAGGAGATAGCCCTTCCTTTCTCCTTCGCCGGTGATCCTTGTGATTATCTATGGTGAAAACTGGGAGAAGGTTTTCTCGGAACATGGAAAACATGTTAGTCTGTGGTGAAAGAATCTGAAGGCTCAAATGACGACAAGTGGCTCGGTATGAATGTGGTCTTAGCTACCCGCCACGAAAAAAGGGTTTTAGGTCATGCTTGGCCCATCATAGATTTGGGTCACATGACGACAAGATAGACGACAATCGTTCAATTTTTAGAAATTGAATGCGATAACTAAGTCATAAGACATAAATGACGAAGCTTTTTTACATTTTCAAGTGGCAGCCTCCTTGATTAAACCAAGGAGAAGGCTACAATCAAGGCCCAGCAGTCCTCTGTGCGCCCTAGAAATCGATCACATCACAGGTCGGTGGAGGATCGGATCAAAGGAGATAGCCCTACCTTTCTCCTTCGAAGGAGATAGCCCTTCCTTTCTCCTTCGCTGGTGATCTTTGTGATTATCTATGGTGAAGACCGGTAGAAGGTTTTCTCGAAACATGCAAAACATGTTAGTCTGTGGTGGAAGAACCCGAAGGCTCAAAGGAGACATGCCCACAAGTGGCAATTCAGAAGCTGGGCAAAAAAGCTAAAAAATCTTATGATAACACACTTTATACAGGATGGTTACAAGAATAACACATACTTAATCCATTGTTTCGCAGATATCAGGTGTTGGTACTCTCTCCTGAGCTATTTTCATTTTCCACATGTTGAGGCACCCAAACAGAAAAAAGGTCATCTAGCAACAGCAAGTTTAGGTGATGATAGTACAGTGGGCAGTGCAGGTGCAGATTTTTTCTTATAGTAGTGGGACTTGCATCTGAGGCTTGAGAACATATTCTTAGTGAAGGGTTAGATAATGAGGGCATGCGTGAAGATCAAAAGAAAACCAGTTGCAGAGGCTTCTTCATATCCTATTGTGATAGTAACTTTTTGTTTCCATTTTCAGTCAGACGCCTTGAAAAGGGACCAAGAATTGACCTGTATTACACTTCTGCACTAGACCTGTAAACAACAGACTGTTTCTTGCTCTTCCAACTCACAAGATTTCCTCCCACAAATGTGCAAAACCCCGATGTTGACTTACGATCTCCTTTATCATCAGCATAGCTCGAATCTGAGTACGCTTCAACCCTCAAGTGACCATTCTTCTGAAAAAGCAATACTTTCTCTGGTGCTGCTTTGACATACTCCACTATCCTCAGGGCAGACTGTAGATGACATTCCCTAGGAGCTTGCATGAATTGGCTAACCTTGCCTACAACATAGGAGATGTCGGGTCTGATCACCGTGAGATAAATGAGTTTGTCCACCAGACGCCGGTACCTCGTACTATCAGAGAGAGAAGGCGAGTCATCTGTCCAAGTTTTGTCTTCTCTAGTAGTCATGGGACATCCGACAGGTTTAGCACCAGTCAACCCTGCCTCTTTTAGTATATATAGAGCATACTTCCGTTGGGAGAGGACCAAAGAGTTGAGCTTCCGAGAGATTTCAATCCCCAGAAAGTATTTGAGGGAGCCCATATCCTTCGTGACCAGGTGTTGACGGAGGTGTTTCTTTGTCAAAGCTACCTCAGTCGGGTCATCGCCAGTAAAAAGAATGTCATCCACATATACGGCAAGAACCACCAGACCCGGGGAGGTTTTGCGAATGAATAAGGAGAGATCAGCAGAACTTCTTGCAAAACCAACAACCGCCACAATGTCGCTAAACTTGTCAAACCAAGCCCGATGGCTTTGTTTTAGGACATAGATGGTCTTCTTCAGCCGGCATACTCGTGTCTCCCCATGAGCAACATACCCAGGAGGTTGCTCCATATAAACATCTACCTGAAGATCACCATAGAGAAAGACATTCTTGACATCCAGCTGTGAAATGAGTCAATCCCTGTTGACAGCTACAGAGAGTAGGACTCGAATGGTGCTGAGACGAGCAACGAGAGAGGTGTCAAAGTAATCAACACCATAAGTCTGGGTGAAGCCTTTGGCGACCAAGCGTGCCTTGTATCAATCCACACTGCCGCCCGGACGGAACTTTACAACAAAGACCCAGCGACAGCCAACCACATCAGTGCCCAAAGGGGGAGGAACAAGGGTCCAGGTACCACTTTCAGTGAGGGTAGAAATTTTCTCATCCATGACAACCTTCCAATGAGGAACAACAAGAGCTTCCTGGTAGGTGCGGGGAGTGACAGTCGCAGAGATAGCCAATGCAAATGTCCTGCGAGAAGTACTTAGACGATCATAGGAAACAACAGCAGCCAACGGGTGTCGGGTACACGTCTGCACCCCTTTGCGAAGAGCAATGGGAAGATCCAGGTCGGCGTGTTCCTCAATAACTGGAGCATCCGTGGCGGAGAGAGCTGGCCCGGGAGTGGAGAGAGACGGCCGCGGAGAGGAGGGAGAGAGCAGCGATGGAGAGGGAGGGAGAGGAGGAGACGGTGGAAATGACTGTGGAGAAATCTCGATGGGAGTAGGCGTGGTGGAGGGGACGTTAGGAGGAGCAGAAATATCCGGAGAGGGAGAGGAGTCTGAAGAGAAATAAGACGCATTCTCGAAGGTCACATCTGCGGATACGTATTGCTTACGAAGAACGGGGTCAAAGCAACAATAGTCTTTCTGAGTAGTAAAGTAACTCAAAAAGACACACTTGGTGGCACGTGGGGCGAGTTTGTCATGAGTGGCGGAAGGAGCGTGCACAAAAGCCGTAGACCCAAAGATACATAGAGGGAGAGGAAACAAATCCTTACCCGGATAAAGAATGGAAAATGGGGTGTGACCGTGGAGAACCGTGGACAGAATGCGATTGATGAGATAGCAGGAGATGAGGACAGCGTAGCCCCAATAGGAGCGAGGAACCTGCATCTGTGTCATCAGAGTGCGAGCAATATTGAGGAGGTGACGATTTTTGCGTTCCGCCATCCCATTTTGTTGTGAGGTATAAACACAGCTAATTTGATGAATAATATCATGTTGCACACAGAAAGAAGAGAAATCATTACTAAGATATTCCTTAGCATTGTGCGAGCGAAACATTTTAATAGATATGTCAAACTGATTTTTAATCATATTATAAAACGATGTCCATACAGAAAACAGTTCGGAGCGATCCTTTAAAAAATACACTCACATACATCTAGAGAAATCATCAATAAAAGTTACAAAATATGAACTACCCTGACCTATGGTGAGGGTAGGAGCAGGACCCCAGATGTCAGAGTGAACAAGATCAAACGGTCGGGAAGATCCACGACCTTGCTTCGGTGGGAAGGAGGAGCGGTGATGCTTGCCAAGCTGACACGCGTCACAGTTGAGAGGACTCTGCGGAGGAAGGTGGGGCAGAAGTTGACGAAGAAGTCTCGGAGGAGCATGACAAAGACGAAGGTGCCACTGCAGAAGATCAGTAGAAGAGGAGGAGAAGGCGGACAACGCGGAAACGTTGTCGAGGAAGTAGAGGCCGCCACTCTCAGTCTCAGTAGCAATCGTCCGTTTGGAGCCCGGATCCTGAAAAGAACAAGTAGTAGAAGTGAATGTTACGAAGCACTGTAGTTGTCTGCAAAGAGAAGTAACATATAACCAATTGCACGAGAACTTGGGCACGTAGAGGGTTTCCGCCAAGCGAAGAGACAGAGTGACTTAAACAACTCCTGTTCCATTGACCGGTGAGGGAGAGCCGTCCGTAATAAGGACCGGGGGCAACCGATCATGTTGTTCTAGGAGAGAAAAACATTGCGGATTGCCGGTCATATGATTGGTAGCACCAGAGTGGATCAATCATTTACCTTGAGTAGCGATGTGGACACTACCTGAAGATGTGACCACGGAGGTGGACGGCTTCGAAGAGGAGGTGGAAGTGTCCCCAGTTGGTCGAAGATGAGGATGTTTCTTCCAGCAGCGATCAACCGTGTGGCCGGTGCAGCCACAATGAGAACAGTGAAAGCGGGAAGCACCACGTTTGCCGGATGGGTGGTTGAGGCCACCAGAGCTACTTCGCTGAGTTTGGTGAGCGTAGTTGTCTGGTTGAGTATGGGAGGATAACAACGGACGTTGTAGCAGAGAGATAACCGCGACTATGCGGGCAGCAGTGACATCCAGGGTGGGAGACTCCGCCTCGCCAAGAATCTGTTGACGGATCATGTCATAAGACTATGGAAGTCGAAGAAGATAACACACAACTAGAAGTTCCTGCAAGTGTTTGTGTTGATCAACCAGATCCGCAGAGAAGGGGCGATTCTGGAGAATTTCGGCTCCGAGAGCCTGAACTTGTTGGTAAGCAGCAGCAGGAGACATGGAGGGACGGACAAAGAGGTTCGCATACAGAGTATAGATGCGAGACATCTAAGCCCCCTTGGAGTAGAGAGCGGCAAGATGAAGCCAAGCAGCCTTGACCGTTTCATCATGGCGGATGACGGGTAGACATTCATCAGAGAGACTGTTAGTCAGCCATGTGCGGACAAGAGTGTCACTTGCATCCCAATCATCAAAGAGAGGGGAGTCTTGCGGAGGAGGGTCATCGGTGAGATGATGGCGTTTGGGTTGAGAGCGGAGAAGGAAGGTGAAGGAGACACTCCAGTCCGGGTAGTTGGGACCGATGAGTTTGGAAACGGTGCCAAGGTTGCCCGAATGAGTCGGAGTAGGAGGAGCGGCAACGGGAGTAGAGGTCGTAGAGATATCAGAGGTTTCCATAGAACAGAGCAGAGAGAAGAACAAGTCGCGGCTAGAAAGGAGGGCGCGACGACTAAGCACAGGGCGCGGCAAGAAGAGCAGGTCGCGGCGAGTTAGGAACAGGTCGCGGCGACTTGAGATGAAGAGCCGCGAGAAAAGGAGGGCGTGACGACTAGGCACAGGTCGCGGCAAGAAGAACAGGTTGCAGCGACTTAAGAACAGGTTGCGGCGAGAGGAAAGGGGAATCAGAGAGGTCGCGCACACCAAGGGCAACGACAAGGAGAGAAAGAAGTCGCGCGAACAGTGCGCAAACAGGCGGAAGAAACAAGTCTCATTCGTGTAATGATGTATTCTCATCATTAAAAATATTCAATAAAAGGTTTTTAAGGTGCTCCGCACTCGTCAATAATAGAATCGCTTACGTGTAGACTGAGCATAGATGTCTTTTGGATCATGTCAATGTTGGAAGTCATGAGGCCACGATTAGTTTAAGCATACTAGCAACAAATATAGAGTTTTGATTCTGTTTGGAGTCTGAATATATAATAGAAGTGTTCATTCCTGTAATCTTGTTATAGCATAATTTGATCTAATTATTGGTACATATTAGTGGTCAGAATTCAATATTGGGATAAATTGCAAAAACAAGTTTGGAGGGATTCCACTAGTACACAATCATGTTTCGAGGAATGAAGGGAGTCTCCATACTAGCTACGTCATCGATTAAGGGTTGTGACATGTTGGTGCCTCTCCAATCCAACTAGTAAGGTCATCATGAGTCAAAATTGTTGCATGTCGAAGTAAAAAAAACAATTTGCACTATGTACAAGTAGTTCGAGATTGTCAAGCAACCCGGTGCCTCTTCTGTTATAGAGATAGATGTCCAAATTAAACATATTCTTAGAATTTTACCAGTGGAAAAATCATTTTACTGTATGACACCCAGAGAATTAGCAGAACTGAAGTTTCAATTGCAAGAGTTGCTCGGTTTGCATTTATTGACAATTTGGAATTTTGCATCAGCTAACGCGAGTTGTAACTGTTGTATTAGCACATAATTAAAAATAAGTAAAAACCCCCCGAAGATTTATGATCTATATTACCAACTTGAGGAATCTTGCATGTTCTCTAAGTTGGATTTAAGATTGAAGTACCATCAACTATAGATTCATGAAGAGAATTATGTTTTGTTAAAATTTCTCAAAATGATCAAGGAGATGGCTAAATAAACCAAATGCAAGGAAAGTAACAAGCATGTCATGTATTAACAAATTTTTTTACAGCAAGAAGTATACAAGACGAGACATGATTTTGTCAAGTAAAACAAAGAAGCAGAAAACAACAAAGCAAGAAGTCGGGCGGACAGAAGCCGAGACCGCCGAGACCGCTGCCCTTGCCGAACTGAACAACGAAGTCCACCGAGATCGTGAGCTCGCGCGGACTACCCGTTATTCAAAGCTGAAGAAGGGTTGTCCGCAAACTGCAAGCCGCCTGACCGCTGAGGTCACCTAGCCGCTAGTTAGACCGCGAACAGTGCTGTCGAACAGAGGAACAAACCTCCCACTGGCGGACAACTTATGAACTGGGAAAATGTTGAAGAAGAGAAGATCGTTGATCGATAACCGCGACATGCAGCTTAACCGCTGGTTGATAACCGCGAGCTCCACTGATCCCTGACCGCAGTCAGAACCAAACACCTGGTTTCTCAGTGCTAGCCGCAGAACCTTCAAAAACAACCAGTTAGACTTCTTAACTCGCGCGGACAAAAAACCTGAGACCGTAGCACTAACTCCCGCTCACTTACTGTTCACTCTTGTTGTTACTGATGTGACAGGGGGTCTTATTTATAGGCACGGGAGGAAGTGTGAACACCGCCCCATGAGATAGGAAAACCGCCCCCTATCCGCAGGTAGCACAACTTGTCCGCACAGGTCGCAGTGACCATGCGGACATGCACCCAGTCCGCGCCAACTTGGATCAACTTCAAGACCCACATGAAGCCCTTGGCGGACACAGAACCAGACCGCATATCCGCAGCTCGCACAGAGGCCGAGCTGTCGGATAGCCGACACATCCTGGCGAACAGGCGGACACCGCGATTACAGCCGACACGCCACCAAGACTTGTCTTCAATCAAAACCAAGTCTTGCATCTAGCAATCTCTGAACAAGCTCTGCGGACGCAAGACTCCATCCGCACAGACCGCCTGCTCAACTCCAGTTCGCCTAACCGCGAACTCCGCGGTTACCTCCTAACTGCACCACCTGAGATCAAGGGCACGGGCCAATGCCGATCTCACGATCTCCAAGAACAGTCCGCATAGAGCGAACTCCGCAGACTCCAAACCAGTCTGCCCAAACCGCGAATAATCAACTTATCCGCATAGCTACCTCGAAGGACAACCACCAGGCCGCAAATTCAGACGGCTCAGGCCGCACCACCAGTTCGCCAGACTGTCCGCCCAGGCAGCGTGATTTGCCTGATCAACCTCCACTTTCACTTCAATAATTTCAACACGTTTTGCACATGAAGATAATTTTGAATACTCTTAGGGAGCAAAGGATTATATATAAAATATTCTAAATATACATTTATGGCATTCCATTCTCATTCAAGAATGGAAGTTTGAAGATATATCAATGAATTTTGTCCATGATCTACCAAGATCACCTAATGGAAATGGTTCCTTATGGATATAGTGGATTGTCTGACTAAGGTGGCATATTTCAATATTTCATTCATATTAAGAGGGCAGATCAAGCTTCAAGATTGGCTCAATTGTATGTGGATGAGATACTCCAATTGCCCGGTGTGCCAAAGTCTATAATTTATGACAGATGGTAGGTTCACTTCAAAAGATTGGAAATATATTCAAGAGTGTCTGGGTATAAAATTGAAGTTTAGCACAGTATGTCAGCCTCAGACAGAAGGAGGATTTGTTGAGTATGCGTATCTTGGACTTAGGGGGTTGGTGGGAAAAATTGTCACTTTGGTGAAATTATCCCTATAATAATAATTTTCATACAAGTATTGATGTATCGCTTTTTAAGGCTCTTTATGGTATATGTTGTCGAACACCACTCTGTTATAGTACGAATGAGGAAATAGTAGAAATCGAGATTAAATTTTTCACACACCCTAAACCGGGCACCACATACATATATATAGGTACAATAGCACGTGACATATCACGTGAAATACATAATCTCAAAACGAAATAAAAACGAATATTCAACTTATTCAACTCTCCCCCTCAAGTTGGGAAGATATATTGATCATTCCCAACTTGTCAGTATTGCTCTTCAAGTTGTCGTTGTATAGCCTCTTGGTGAAAACAACGGCAAGCTGATCAAATGAGCTCACAAATGCAGTGCAGACATTCAAGGGCGGAACTACCCCTGGCCACGCTAGGGCACGTGCCCGACCGGTTTTCATCGCTAAACTCCTCAAGCTCCCAATCCCGTATCCCGCTCCCCGATCCTCCTACTCCCGCCTGATCCCGTCGCCGCTCGCTGCTCCGGTACTACTTCTTCTTCTTCGAGTTCGATCCCACCGATCTTCTTCTTCTTCTGCTTCTTCTTCTTCTTCTTCGAGCTGGATCCCGCCTGGCACCCGATCTTCTTCTTCGAGCTCGATCCCGCCCGACGCCCGATCTTCTTCTTCCTCTTCTTCGAGCTCGATCCCTCCCGGCGCCCGATCTTCTTCTTCTTCTTCTTCTTCGAGCTCGATCCCGCCCGATCTTCTTCTTCTTCTTCTGCTTCTTCTTCGAGCTCGATCCCGCCCGATCTCAAGCAGTTTCGTCGAGCTCGAGCAGTTTCGTTGAGCTCGACATTTTTTCGTCGAGCTCGAGCAGTTCGAGCAGTTTCGTCGAGCTCGAGCAGTTTCGTCGAGCCCTCGACATTTTTCGTCGAGCGCTCGACATTTTTCGTCGAGCTCTCGACATTTTTCGTCGAGCTCCATTCTTCTTCTTCAGATTTCACAATTTCTGTGAAATCTGAAATCAGATTTCACCATTTCTGTGAAATCTGAAATCAGATTTCACCATTTCTGTGAAATCTGAAATCAGATTTCACCATTTCTGTGAAATCTGATTTCAGATTTCACAATTTCTGTGAAATCTGAAATCAAATTTCTGTGAAATCTGAAATCAGATTTCTGTGAAATCGAAAACACTCTGAAATCAGATCACTGTGAAATCTGGACTGATTTCAGTCCAAATTTCTGTGAATGGTTTATTTGGACGCATCATTGTGCTAATCTTCAAGCATTTTAATGTTTGGTACACCGTACACACCATTGTGTTGCTGGAAGCATGGAATCCATCGTGAATGGTTGATTTGGAGCTCCAATCGTCTTGTGTTGCTGGAACACACCATTGGTAATTACTTTTGTTCCCCGATTTTCTGTTTTAGTTTGCTTAGGAGGGCTACCCGCCTTCAATTGGACGCAGTGTGTGTCTCCCTCGGTTCATTGCGAACCTTTGGATCGATTGTCTCCGTACCCGACATATTTTTTGCATTAGTAATCTGACATACGAGTCTGGATTTAGGCATGCTGTGTGAAGCCTACCCGTGGCGGTAAACCCGGATCGGTGATGTTTGTGATGTGCATATCGATTAGTTCTAGTCGCGCTAACGAGAATGTCCCATCAATTTTATGCAGCGTTTTAGTTAGTGACTTAGTGCAATGGAGAAATTTTTTTCTAAAAAATGAGCATGTCAAAGTTCGTTAGATTCTCAGAAGGTAGTTGCAATTGGTAAAAGAAGCCGCGTAGACGAGTTCAAAATTGAAGATCTACCTTCAGACTCGGGCTTAAGACTTCCTATTAACTCCTACGATGCAAACATTCAAGAGTATATACGAAGATATTATTTGCAAGAGGATCCTTGTCAACCTCATCTAGAAAGTTTTTCCCAAATAGAAATCAGAAACAAAGCTCGACACTTTAATAAGAATTGGTTTAACGAGTTTAAAGGCTGGTTAGAATACAACAAACAAAAAGATGCTGCATTTTGTATTTACTGTTATATTTTTCCTCAAAAGGATTGTGAGACTATTTTACCACAAGAGGCTTCAGAAATTGAAAAGATAAATCAGTATTGGACAGACATGTCGGAAATCACACTACTCCACACAATGCTTCTAGAAAACTCTGCGAGTCTTTGATGAATCAAAAACAGGGTATTCAAATTGCTTTTGCAATACAAAATGAACAACAAAGTTTGAATTATCGCGCTCGTTTATATGCTTCAATCGATTGTGTTAGATTTCTTTTACGACAAGGATTGTCCTTTCGTGGTCATGATGAGACTAAAGAGTCTACCAACAGAGGAAATTTTCTTGAGCTTTTGGAGTTTCTTGCATCACATAATAATGACATCAACTCAATTGTGTTACAAAATGCTCCTCAAAACTGTCAACTTACATCGCCTAAGATTCAAAAAGAAATAGTATCAGCAATTGCAATAGAGACAACAAATAAAATTGTTCAAGAAATTGGAGAAGAATGTTATACAATTTTAGTGGATGAATCACGTGATGTATCTACAAAAGAGCAAATGTCTGTTGTTTTACGATATGTTAATTCCAATGGCACGATCACATAACGTCTTCTTGGGTTTGTTCATGTAGCAGATACTTCCGCGTTATCCCTTAAAGCAGCTATAGATCATTTATTTATGAGATATGGTCTTAATATTTCTACATTGCGTGGGCAGAGATATGATGATGCTAGCAATATGAAAGGAGAGTTCAGAGGGTTAAAAGCTTTATTTTTGAATGAGAACAGTTGTGTTTTCTATGTTCACTATTTTGCACATCAACTGCAATTGGTACTGGTAGCTGTTGCAGAAAAAAAATTCTGATATTGCTGAGCTTTTCACACTTATTAACACAGTAATGAATGTTGTTGGTGGCTTTTGCAAACGTCATGATTCTCTTAGAGCCTTGGAAGTTGATCGCGTTGCTACAGAGCTTGGATGTGGGGACTTGGAAAGTGGACGTGGGTTAAATCAACCTTTAGAGCTCAAACGCGTTGGTGACACGAGGTGGGGGTCACATTATGACACAGCTTTAAATTTTATTCGCATGCTCTATTCTATTGTTGATGTGCTGGAGATTATCATAGTTGATGAGGCAGATGGAAACCAAAGAGGAATAGCAAGCGCACTTGTCCAAGTTATCTTGACTTTCAAACTTGCCTTTGTTATTCATTTGATGAAAAGTATTTTGTCAAAAATAAATGAACTATCTCAAGCATTGCAGAGGAAAAATCAAGATATTGTAAATGCAATGCATTTTGTAAAATTGTCAAAACTATTATTATTGAAGATGAGAAATGATGAAGCCGAGTGAGAAATATTTATGGTCGAAGTCTCAACTTTCTGTATAAAACATAACATAGAAGTTGTTAATATGGAAGAGAAGTTTGTTCAGCAAGGTAGATCAAGACGCAATGCACATGAGATTACAAATAAACATTATTTCATGATTTAAATTTTTAATGCAGTGCTTGATTTGATGCTAAATGAGTTTAAATGATCGCTTTGATAAAGTAAACACAGAATCGCACCGGTTCACAAAAGAACCCTACCTTAAGTTCACAGAAGAACCGTACCTCAGATTTCAAAGAACTCATATCTCGATTTTATAAGATTGTTTTTATACAACTTTCATAGACTCAAATTAATAGAAATCTTGGTGATTAAGTCTTCTTGACACCTGTTGAGAAAACCTTCTTGATCAAAAAAAGCAGATTTGGAAATGTTTCTCCTTTAAAGAGTCAGTCTCTTGAAGAAAGATGAAGAAATCTTTTATTTAAGAAATGGAGATATTATCTGGAATCTTCTTTCCAAAGAACTTTCTTTGCTTCAAGAGAAATAATTAGATAGAACCCTTTAAGAAAATAGGAGCAGATGAAGAATTGATCTTGGTCGGCGGCTGCTTCACGATCTTTAGTTCTCTGGACTTAAAAAATTCTTGCCTTAAGGTTTTATGTAAGAGGTTTTATGTAAGACACCACCTCCGGGAATTGAACATGGCGGAGGGGAGTTTTATGCTTAGAACAACCGCCGTGCAGTAGCACCATCAATCGAGCTAGCATCCACCAAAAGACGTCTACCTTGCCAGCTATTTACAAATATCACAGGGCAATCCATCAATTAATTAATGCAAAAGTCCATGATTCACAGTAATATCTAAGTCCACATAATATATTAGTTTTACAGGAAGCAACAAGAGTTCTTCTATATGACTAGATACAAAATGTAACAAATCAAGAACTCTCAATTCTTGCATCGACAAGGCTTGGTAACATGGTTTCATACCAAGCCTCGAGGGCTTACTTTAACCCATACAAACCTTTTCTAAGTAAATAAACATGATTAAAAATGGCTGGATGTACAAAACCTGAGGGTTACGCACATATACCAATTTCCTTGAGATTACTATTCAGGAATATTGATTTGACATTCATCTAGTAGACTTTGAATTCTTTGTATGCAACATCAAAAAAGTGATGCAGTGGCCTGACTCTTTTACGGTGGCCCACTGCCGGGCTGCAGCCCATGCACCGCACCCATGACCGCACCTATTCTCAGTGCGGCGGGATGTTGAGGCGGGGTCTCGAACCCTCGCCCCCTTGATAAAGAGCTTTCCTAACAGCTCTCATCAACAACTGAGCTGCAGTCCGGCAGTGGGCCACCGTAAAAGAGCCAGACCACTGCATCACAAGGTGTCTCTGGCTGCCCCATGGAGGACAAAACGGCCGGAGATGCGGGGGGCTGCCCGGAAGGCCGGGCGGAGAAGGCCTCCGAAGGCGGAGAGCAGCTAAAGAGAGACGAAGAGCTGCGGAAGAGAGACGGTGGCGGCGGACGGGCGAACGGGCGAGCGGAAGAAGGCGAGCAGGCGAGCGGACTGGCGCCGGCTGGCGGACTGGCGACGGACTGTGACGGGTCGAGCGGAAGGAGGCGAGCGGGATCGAGGCGAGCGGCATCGACGAAAGCAGAAGGAGGCGAGCAGGATCGACGATCGCGGGAGCGGCGAAAACCCTACTGCCTCTGATACCAAGTAGAAATCAAGATTAAATTTTTCACACACCCTAAATCGGGCACCACATACATATATATAGGTACAATAGCACGTGACATATCACGTGAAATACATAATCTCAATACGAACTAAAAACGAATATTCAACTTATTCAACTGAAATAACATCAAATAAAGGATCGTGGATCGATAAAACTAATGATCGAATCAAGCTCATTCAGAAGAGTATGAAGGTCGCTCAAAATAGGCTAGCCAAGTATTATGATCAGAAACATATTGCAATGCAAATTAGCGTTGGAGACCAAGTTTACCTCAACATCAGGCCAGATAAATGCACTTACAGCTTAAACAAATGAAGAAGTTGAGTCCAAGATTCGTGGGTTCATTCAAAGTACTTCAACGCATTGGTGAGGCTGCATATAGGTTAGCCTTACCTGAAGAGTAGAGTTGTTTTCATAATCTGTTCCATCTCTCTTATCTGAGTAGAGCAGTTAGAGATTCTAGTCAAGTGAATAGTAAGGATGTGCCACAGTCAGGATTGGGGCTCAAGAACTCAGAAGCTGAAAAATGGAGAGATCCACTTTGTGAGATACTTTGCATGAATAATGTTCAACCAGAGCACACTTGGGTAAGAAGAGATGAGGTTTTGAGCAGTGATGAAAATACCATCTTGTTTAAGCCAAGTATTATTGTAATTTCCCAGGAAAAAAATTCAATTAGGATGGGAGGTTTATAATATCCAAACTTTAATTAGTGTCGATGTCGCTACCATCGATTAAGATAATTATGCTCATTATTCCTAATTTTTTGCACATTAAATAAAAAATTGTTCAGTAAGGAATTTTACATTATTATTTTTGATGTGATTTATTGGTTTGCAAAGTGTTTTGTGATGAAATAACATGATTGTCATGCTTATAATTACAAGAATATCTAATTCATTAGTATTGAATATATAATAAATGTTATGATTCCCCCTCATGGTTTGTCTAGGTCAGACACACTCTAAGACCCTTGTAACCGAGCTGTGAGAGGAGATTTCATTCTCGCCAAGTCGCCTCTGCCGCATAACGCATAATCACTCCAAATGGTTACGATCTCTCCTATTGGGGGTGCTCGCCTCTCGTCTGTGATAGTGCGAGGCAAAAGCCTCTCCGAGATTTCATCTTTGTATTGCGTCATCGACAACTTGTTCCTCAATTTGTGGTTACACTCCCTTCACTGCCTGATCAACTTAAGTTCATCGATAGTTTGAGCATTCAGAAATTTCATTCGATCTTGATCTTTTTCCTTCACTGTCATAGAACTTTTTGCTTCCTCTCTTTCCTGATTACAACGTTCTTGAGATTCTTTTTGGTTGCAGTTAGAGTAAGATCTCGCCTTTTCCTCCTAATTTATGAAATTTATTTTTAGGGTTTCAGAAAATCTCAAGAGGTAGGAAATGACTCACGTTCCCTAATGACTTCATATTTGTCTCTTCTAGGATTTTGGAAGTAGATTGGAGGATTCCAATGCAACCTACAGAATCATGTCATCACGTCATGTCTATGAGCATCTGGAAATTGAGGTAAAAAACTATTTGCCTCTTTAATAGAATATCATCATTTCCAAAGCATTGTTTTCAAAGATTTTCATATATATACGAATTGCATGAATACCTCTACTGTATGTTTGTGTTGAATGACATGTCAAAAGACATGATAAATATAATATATGATAAATATAAGATATGATGTGCATAAATATGATTTCATGAACGAAATTAGACATAGAACACAAGAATAAACCAAATGATTATGCCCTAAACAAGTGGGCATATGTGGGTATCTGTTAAGGGCCTTCGCTTGAGCCCTCATTCGCTGTGCAAGGGGAGGGAAGTCCTGCAAATGATCGGCGTGACTCTTGTTAGATCCCCTCGAATCTATCTCTCCGGGAGATGAGTGACGAAAAGGTGGCTGGATGGGAGTTGTCGATCGGCGGTAGCGGTGAAGGAGACTGGCGCGGAAGTCGCGCTAGCGGAGGTTGCACGTGGAAGGATCAGCTAGGGCGTTGGGCTCTATTTTGTGAGGGTCGAGAGAGAGAAAGAGAGGAGAATTAGAGAGAGAGATATTTGATAAATGATTTCATATTCATTCCAATCAAGCATGCTCCCACCCATAAGGGTTGGATACCAACCCAAAGTCCAACATAAAAATACATATGATGAAATTAAAAGATACAAAGCGTACATCAAGGATAAATCCTAAGCGGTGTGCACCAAGGTGCGGCGCTTGTACGTGATCCCACAACATGGATTTGTAACATCCGTAACAGTATCACTTTTAGTTGAACATATCAACCATTAGGTGTATAGATCGTTTGGGGGACGCATAAAAATAGTTGGATGCGGGTTCGCATCCCATGCTCGGGACGCACCAGAGCACTTTTACATGTTAATAGAGACACAAATCCCAAGATGTATCTAGAAAACAATGAAACTTAAACCGAAGAAGATTATGAACCTGAATGGCTCGATTTTAATTAAAAACTCAGAATCCAAAAATCTACAAGCTTTACTACATTAAAATCACAAGCAGAACTCGAAGACACGACTACATGCAAAAAATATAATTTATCTTATTACATATTAGAACTAGAAGAGATGAATAAATGCATATACTAGGATTTATGTTATTATGTTATATTACACGTAAAATCATACAAAGTTGACTCTAGTATAATTCAAGTATTCAGTTTTGGTTCCCCTTTTCATTTAATTTTCACTTCGATTCAAAAATTGAGGTGTTCCTTTAACCCTAGCTTCAGTATTTATATTATTATTTAGTTTGTTTCATATCACAAGTATCAGTCAAGCTTTTAAAATGTTGATGAAGTAAATAGGGGTGTTACAAAAGAGCGGTTGTCTATTAATCAAAGTAGTAGCAGTTGTGCTACTAACATGTGTTATTCTCATATGAGAATGAATGATATTCTCACCATTGCTAATAATACTGCCGAGATGTTTACAACAGGAAAGATGCATGCCATGTTCTTGTAAATTACTAGCTCTGAATAATAAATAAGGATGCAAGCTATTGTTTTATTCATTCAAAAGTAGTCCATTAAATTCAGCTTATGAAGCTGAATTTTAAATGGGATGATGATGACAGAAAAAGAACGAACAGAAGGTCAATTATATTTTTATGAGTAATACACCAAAATGTGAAATTTTCAACATGGGATTTATCATACCTTGGTCCTTCTGAGAACTTTGAAGAGGAAAACTCGTTACTGGGGCTATGCCATTCTCATGTTGTGGTTTTGGTTGGTCATCTTCATTAATTGAACATTTCGAAAATTCTAAAACCGTGTCATCTGAGTTGTGTGCTGTGTTTTCTGAACGACATACACAATGCCTATCCATGGAAAAACTAAACCAGCATCAGTCTCAACTCTACATATATAATATATACACATTGGCCAGTTTATTTCAAAATTTCAAGTATTTGGAAGTGATTGGAGACGAGTTCCATAAGTGTTATTGGAATGAGTTCCATCATTGATGTTTGTTTTGCATGAAAGTACTTCCTGTAAAGTTTTGTTCGGACTGCAACTGTCTTTACCCATCATCCTATTAATAATTTTATTATTATTATTATTATAGGTAACACTGATCCACGGTTCACTTTTTTTACTTGAATAATAAAAATGAAAGTGAATTTCAAGCCATCATAATCAGAACTCACTTCTCACCTTCTGTTACGGAGCACCAATTCAGACCCCCTCCCAGGGGGTCAACATTGGGCCTCGCACGTTCGCACTTGGCATTTTGTTAGAATGTTAGAATGCAATGAGATCAATTTGGGGAAGCGCATCTTCAAGTCGTAAAGTAATTATTAATGTTACTGAGGCTATGTTTGGGAAGCTTATGCTGATGTAAAAGCTCCATTCAAAACGCAAAAACACTTTTCGGAGTGTTTGTTTTCACAGTTGTGAGAAAAGAGATTCTCTAAAAAAAGTCGTTTCAGAATCCTATGCAAGCCTCCCACGTTTCGCAACCCAGATAAGCTTTTCGCTGCTTAATAGGCAAAAACCGCGTGAGGCGAGCCGCGGTATCCTCTCATCTTCTGTCGGCATTCCTCTCCAATCCAGATGACGAGTAGCGATCCTGAATGTAATAACTCATTTTTGATTTTTGATATAATAATAATAATAAAAATAATAACCTAATTTACCCTCCCCTTCTTATATTAAACCTAATCCTCTTAAACCTATAACCGAGCCAGCCCCGATTACTGCAAAACCACACGTCTCCCGTTCCTGCATCCCGCAAGACGCGCACAAAGCGCCGGCCCTCCCGATCCCGCCTCCTGGCGCCGATTTCGTCTCCTCCTCCTGCTCCAGGCGCCAACGCATCCTCCGTCTCCGGCCGTCGCCTGCTCCTGTGCCTCCTGATCCCACAAGCACCGTGTCTCCCTGCTCGCCGCCGACTCCTCTGGTCGTGGCCTCCGGTTTCTCCTCTTGCTCTGCCCGATAGCTTCCCCTCCAACAGCCGATGCATCATGTTCTTCTCGCCTCCTGGTTGCTAGCAGCCGCCTCCTCCCTCTACTCCAAGGCCGACAACCACCTTCTCTCCCAGCCGGCAGCCACTTGTGGCCTATCCCCCTCTTCTTCTCGGGCCGACAGCTTCAAATCTCGCCTCCGCTTCCTTCGCCAACCGCTTGCTCTCCTTTTTGGCTGAGTTTCGCTGCGAGGAACGCCTAGGGTTTTCTTCCCTCTTCTCCTTGAGCTCGGTTTTGGTTCCCCTTGTGCCGCTCCTCGATTCAAGTTGGTGGGAATCATGCAAAGTCCTCTCCGATTTAGGCTTTGCCCAAGCCCAAGCGCCGCCAACTCTTCGTCTCAGCGTGGTGTCTCTTCTCCCCTCACTCATGAGGGAGGTCCAATTAGGGTTTCTGATTTCGCTTGCGCCGCTTAGCCGCCGCCGCCAATTTCAGTTTCTTTAAGGCTAGTAGAGATCCCTCTCTTGCAAACATTGCGTTTAACTTATTGTATCTGTCATTTGATTTCATGTATGCATCCCTGTACATAGTTGATATGTTAAATGATTTTAATTCATGAGTGTCGAACTGGATAAATTAATAGTGTAGGGTTTAGACTATTGGAATTGACACGCGTTAGTGTAAGGAGCAAATTTTAATTGGATTCTCACTTTAATGAATTTTGCCTCTTTTTATGAATAATTTGAGGACAGTAAGTTTGAGCACGAGCATTTATAGATTTGAATGATCATTGTTAAGGCTCCTAGCTAGTGATTTAAAGATTGTTGGGTTATGTCACGCTCGTACCGTACCTACATTTGAATTGGAAGATCACACTTGTAACGAATTATGAATAACAAATATATGTTTGGTGTTTCTATATCATGCTCGGTAGTGAGCGCATGTTTTTCTTGGAAGATAACTGTGTCATAAAATTTGTTTAATCTAGGCGAGTTTTCGATATCTCCGATCTGACACCTATCAACTTACTTTTGTAATTTACTCGATAAATCTTCTTGATATTTTGACCTTGACCTCTCAAACCCGCGAGGCTTAAACTCATTGTTGGGTTCTTTCTGTGTCGTCGAGTATGATTTCGTATGTTTATCTGAGTAAAACCTATTCTTGGTTCGATCGCTCACTTTAATTATTTTTGTTTCCGTTAAAAATCACCTAAGTATGAAGTTCGAAGACAAATCCGTAGTTGTAAGCAAATCCTTGAACTATAGCGTCTAACTAGGCATCTGTCTGTCTTCATGGTCATGGCAAGCAAGATTACTGTTCCGACAAGACTTGCACGCAGATCTGATCATGAACCATATACGCCCGCTATAGCACCTACACCCTTCATCGATCACGGCTTACAACATATTACATGAGTAATTTTAGGTTATACTCCGGAGTAGTCTAATAACTAACTTGTTCTGTTTAACTCTTTTATTTGCTTGTCTTGAATAGTTTTGCTTCATGAGAAACTGGTACACTCATGCATTTCTGCTTCTATTACTGTTTTGTATCTTATTTTACTCACTCTGTTTATTTCAATGTTCTGAGGCTCTTTTTGTTTTGTAATTGTCTTAGTGTTCGTGCAGCACCGCCAGATACTCGAGCCCGATCAGCATTAAGTTTCAGGTTCTATGTTTACATTTCTTTTACTGTCAAATATTTTCTTTATGTAATAATTGTAATCAGACATTTTCTCTGGTATCATGGACAACTGCTAGGCTATTAATATATTATATGTACAAAAATTTAATATTATTTGCATGTTCATTCATCTGAGCATGTCATGACATAAAAACATGTATTCGAAACTTATGTTTGGAATTTTATTAAAAATACTTGTGCATTCAAATTTTCCTCTATCATATTCTAAAAGCTTCCGCATATAAAAATCAACCTGTTTCTACTTAACAGAAACTATTTTAAGTATTTTCTGCATCCGCCTTAGCAGACATGAATTTCTTTCCGCCTATGCCTGTGACATCACAGCCGCACGAAGCGCACTCTGACTTATGTCGAGACGGGCCGTGACACCGAACAGGGATTAGGAGAAACGACACCGAATGAGAGAGTCTTCCTGAACGAGCCAGTCTTCCTGTTCGTTTCTGTTGGCATTCCTCTTTGACACGGGAAGGTGTCAGAAGCGCAAAGATTGCTCAGCTACTCTCGCTGCTTGACCACCCATCTATTTCTGACCTCTCTCTAGTGATCCGCGACGCCGAGTTCTTAGCATAGGTTAGCCAATGCAATTGCTTGCCGCCTTTTGAACTGCGCACTTTAGAGGAGAATCTTAGATTCAATGTAGTGGCAATTCATGCTTAGCTTTAGGTTACCCAGATTCCATTTTTGATTGTATATTATTTTCCTCTTTGTCGTTATGATTCTGCTAGACGAGGAAACAGGATCGAGCTCTAGATACTAATTTTTTCCTTTTCATCTTCTTATTGGATTTCTTCTCCATTCGTTTGTCACTGGATCGTCGGGCGTCAGACGTGGAAGGAAGATTAGTGGAGGCCAACGCTAGGGATGAGCGGCACGCAGGCCTTGAATGACCGGCTCATATGGATCAGGAAGCCGGCAGCGATCGACCGCAGGGCGAACAGGACGTGACCTAGACAGGCAACGCGCGAGCGGTAATACGCAGATCGGGTGACGGCGCTGTAGCGGAAATTGCACGACGGTCACAGCACCGACGACGCGGGATGCGGGCGGTGCGACAGGTCGGACCAAATTGATATGAACTAGGGAATCCGACGGCAGAGAGAGGGTGCCGACAGGAGAGAGAAGAGGAAGAGAAAGAGTGAGAGAGGAATTAGGTTTAGAGAGAAGAGAGAAATCACAACATTCATCCAAGGTGTCCTTACAAGTCCAAAACATCCCCTCTTATAAAGGAGGGATGTCAATAACAGAAAATATAAAATAACATAAAACATAAATTGAATATTAATTATTCTTCGCGCCGACCCCGCCCGGGTCATCCTCGTCGGTCCTATCCGCTCCCGACGCGCTCGGTTCATCTTCCTCGGTCCGCACCACGTCTGCCGCAAATGTCCGCAACAACATTTCTCTTTATGTTGGGTTTATTTACGCTCATGACATTGTGTAGTGTTATTTATAGACCTCTAGAGTCATGAATGAAATCATGCAATAATTAATCAAGTTCTCTCCTCCTATTTATAGTTCCTTCTTCCTCTCCTCTTTCTAGGATTTGGTTTTATTGAGGTTCCCATCTTTTCCCCCTTCTTCTCCTTCGCCACCTTCGGGTAAGCACGACTACCTTGAATCCTCGACATCCTCGGCATTTTCACCTCCTCCAAAAGAAGCATATAACAGAAGCCTGCAACAACTTGGTATCAAAATTAGATCGATCCTCATTCGCATTCCACAGTCTAAAGATGCAATTACACCCCCCTTTCATTTTTAGTCCACGCTCTAACCGCATCCACAGCTATCTAATCTTGCGGTCCAAACAACCATCCACTCAATTACAGTAACCTCGTACAAGCCTGACAACCTCCTCGTTCTCTATGTCGTCAAGCAATGAGGACCTACTATTAGGGGTGAGGAGTGAAAACCGAAAACCGACTAAACCGATCAAACCGACCGAACCGCACCGATTTTGAAACCGAACCGCCCGGTCCGGTGTCGGTTCGGTCTGGAGCTTTTGAAAACCGAAGGACTATCGGTTCGGGTCGGTTTTCAGGTTGTGAAAACCGATCAAACCGAACCGAACCGAGTTTTTTGTTTAACATAATTTTAAGTTTAAGTATTTAACTAATTAACTTTTTAATTTTAAAGTCAGCCACATTTTGTCATTCCGATTTAGCATATAATTATATAACTGTATAAGCATATTATTATTTTTATACTTGCATGCCTAGTCACGAACAGCGGACAGCGGTGTCAAAGAGTCAAAGTTAATATCTTATATTCTTATTTGAGATAGCTGATAGTGATTGGGTTTCGGCCTTCGGGTTTCTGGTTTTATTAAGTTCATTTTTTTTTCTCTTTTTCATTTTTTCGAGATAGCAGCTGATTGGGTTTCGTCGGGTCTCCACTCTCCAGTTTCCTACTTTCCAGTTTCCTGATTTCCTCCCAATTTCCGGCAGTTCGTATATCGCAAATCGAAAATCGCAATCGCAGACTCGCGGTGGCGACGAAGACGAGACCGTCGAGGGCAATGACGAGACCGTCGAGAGCAATGACTGCGGCGACGGAAGACAACTGAATGCTTCAGATTTCTCATTTTTGGCGGTGTTTGGCCGTGCGGCGGGCGGCAACTCCAGCTGTTCATCTTCCTATTCCCTTCTATTGCTTCAGATACTTTTGCTGTCACAATAAATTGTGTGTAAAAAAACGGACACTGATATCAAGTAGGTGATTACTAAGCCATTTAAATTCATTAAACCAATCTATCATTGTCTTATACTTTATCTCAATGCTGGATCAGCAGAAAGTGGTCTGACATTTGTTGCGCCAAGATATGGAGGAACCCAAGGAGACACTATATCTATTGGAGGACTGCTATGATATAAAACACTTGCTTTACTGTGTTGATAGCATAACTGTATCATAATTCCTACATGGGCAAAAAAACAATTAAAACAAATAAAAAATATGGGTTTAATATTAACTATTATATGTTTGTTCACAAAAAACCGACACCGAACCGAAAAAAACCGAATGAAAACCGAACCGACTTTGAACCGAACCGACCGGATTCGGTTCGGGTCGGTTTGGACAAGACAAAAACCGAGGCATGTCGGCTCGGTTTCGGTTTGGGTCCAAACCGACCCAAACCGAACCGCTCGCAGGCCTACCTACTATGACTCCCTACACCAGCGTTACGACAGTGTACTAGACACAACAACATCAGTATGAGCGTCTATGCCTTCTGCTCTCCTGTTGCGCTCGCAATTCCGACTAATCATTTGTTCCTCTCCAAACATCTGCTTAGCTGACCACTGCTTCAGTCGAACGTGCGTCATTCAACCTCAGCGGTCGATGCAGAGGCGTCATCTCAAAGACGTTGATCCCAATTCAGAATCCTCGCTTGAAATAAAAGAGTTAGGATATCCTCATTTGAGCACCTTCTGAGCTTGATGACAAGCTCAACGCGAAGGATGAGTGAGATGTTATGGGCCCACACGATCAGTTATCCATTACCGTGCATGTTTAATTAGTGAAAAATCAGTGTATGTCATATCTTTAATTTATATTTGTGTCTTCTATTTTACATTTCACGTATGTTTAGATTCGGTCCTAAGGACCCTTCCACATACTCCTCCCTCAAGTTAGGATTAAGGTTGAGCAAAGCACCTCTCTTCTTCTTCTTCCCATCCCTTAGATTGAGTTTGGCTCCCTTGTATTCATGTTACCGTGGAAGAGCCCAGTAAAGGAAGATTTGATTTGATTTTTTTATTTTCCAAAAGTTCTAGAGCTCAAATTTGGGCGATTTAGTGGCATTAGAAAGATATTATAAATATGGATACAATGGAAAAAAAATCAAATCACTTTAACTCATTTTCAGTTTTTTTGAAATAATGAAAAAGTGAGGAAGAGAGGAGAGAAAGCATCGGAGCGCTGCACAAATTTTGAGGAAGCTTCGAAGAAGGTTCTAGCGGGGAATTTCAGTGTTAGTTGTTGCAGAAGTGCTGCCCAAGTACTATTTTTAAGTCAAAGTCTGAACTTCTTAAAAGGGTTAAAATACCGTCTGACTCTAATTCAGGCGACAAAATCGAGGTAGGTAGAAAAAATTGCAGTATTTATGCCTTACGCTAGTTTTTATGTTGTGACGCCCCTACTAGTAATTGTTATGTCTAAATAATGTTGAAATAATTGTAATAATTCTTGGGTGTAACCTATGTTGTTAAAGGCGCGCCTCAGGTGCGCCTAATGCTCAAGGCTCACCAGGCTCAGAGGTTTGTGTCTTTGCGCGCCTTACTTGCGCCTTTGAAATATAAAAGACACGCATAAGTGAGATTTTTGTTGTAAATTTTTATTTTAAAAAAAAATAATAATAATATAAGAACTCGATAATTTTTTATTGATTTAATATTTGTGAAAGATAATTGTGCATTGAGACTTAGATATTATGCAAATGATCACATTGATTCTATTTTTTAAGAGATAAACGATAATAATGAATGATTAATTAGTAGAATAGATGAAGAAGCTAATCGAGAATATGAAATGATGTTTGATGTCTATTATTTAAAATGAATGTGGTTGCGCATTGCCTTCGTCAGGCGCGCGCCTATGCCTTGCGCCTAAGCTCCAAGACCCTTTTGCACCTTGATGCGCCTTACATCATTAATAACAAAGGGTTGAGTCGCTAGTCTTCAAGCGCTAATGAAGCCCTGAGTTTTAGAATGCATGCATATTGATAGCATGAACATCTTTTAAAATTATCGTGCAAAAATACTAATAAAATTGGAGGATCATTACGGATGTGGAATTATCGTAATCTAACAGATATTTGTAAATGTTAACTAATAAATTAGATATTTTTGATAAAAAGGAATTATATCTTAACAAGATTAAATATATGTGGATGTGTTTATCTTAGTTACTTCTTCCATTGCATATTTTATTTGTAATTTATGCATTTCATACATATATATTGTATTATTATTTCAGTGTGGGCGAAGATGCTCACCAATCTACTAAATATTTTGAGACACCGACGAAGATATGGACGCCAAAAAATAGTGAGGAAGGCTAATATATACTATGCATTAAGCCAAAGATAAAAGAAATGTAACATACGACTATGTACTTATAAAATTATGAAATATCAATACAATATGTTTGTTTCCTGCTCTTGATTTGTGTAGTTGAAAATGCTAGAAGAACTTATCCATATAAGTCTTCCTAATAGCGAGAAATTCAAAGTCAATAAATAATTGAATATGTGACATAAGAATCCGAAAGTAAAAATTCGGGTCAATCTAATCATCTTTTCATTCAATACCCCCAATGCCATCTTGGGCATGGATTGGTTAGCGTGCATAAAACGACGATTGACTGTGTCAAGAAAGAAATCACTTTTTGAGAGCCATCTCAACCCACCTTCAAATATTGTGGTGAAGGCAGAATTGTCCCAACAATATCCGCTCCAAAAGCCTATAAGCTTTTAAGACGTGGATGCATGACATATCTTGCCAATGTGCCAGACTTTGGAGAAGTAAATATGAAGGTTAAAGATGTACCCAAACATATTTCCATAGAATCCATCTGGTCTTTCGCCAGGCAGGGAGAATCATTTTTTGATCAATCTAATCCCAGGAGCAGAGCCCATCTCTAAGGACTCATGCCATCTAATGATACCTGAACTGCAGAGTTAATGAAGTAGTTACAAGATTTGTTGAAGAATGAATTCATTCATCTGAGCACTTCCCCTTGGGGTGCTTTGATTTTGTTCGTAAAGAAGAAAGATGAAAGTATGCGGATGTGTATCGATTGTAGAGGGTTGAATAAAGTAACAATCAAAATTCGATACCGATTATCAAGGATTGATGACTTATTTGATCAACTGTAAGGTGCGTCAGTTTTTTCAAAAATTGACTTATGATTTGGTTGCCATCAATTGAGGGTGAAGAATGAAGATATCCAAAAAATGACCTTACACACCCGATATGGTCATTACGAATTTCTAGTAATACCGTTTGGAGTCACTAACGCTCCAACAGTATTTATGAAAATGATGAACCGGACCGGGTCATGCATGAATTTTGCGATCAGTTTGTCATTATCTTAATTGATAATATCTTGGTGTATTCAAAGAATGATATAGAACATGAAGGTCATTTACAACAAATCCTCCAAACACTAAGGTAACATTAACTGTTTGGCAAGTTCTCTGAGTGTCAATTCTGGCTTAAAGAGGTGACCTTCCTTGGCCATATAATCAGCACTAAAGGAATCCTTATGGATCCAACCAAAATATATGCAATTTTCTAGTGTTCTCACCCGACTAATGCTACATAGATTCAAAGTTTCTTGCAGTTAGCAGGATCTTGTCAGAAATTCGTTAAGGACTTCTCGAAAATCGCTACCCCGATGATTTGTATAATACAGAAGGTAGTGAAGTTTGGATGGATCGATAAGTGTGAAGAAAACTTTCAGAAGTTGAAGATATTGTTGGTGTCCGCACCAATTTTATCACTACCTGATAGTTTTAAAAATCTTCAAATCTATAGTGACGCATCCTTTCAAGAAAAAGATGTATTTTAATGCAGTGAGGGAAATTCATCGCTTATGCTTTTAGGAAACTGAAAAGAGCAAATAAACATTATCCTATCTATGATTTGGAGTTAGCCAATGTGGTCTTTGTACTGAAGATTTGGAGACACTATCTTTTGGGGATGAAATATCAAATGTTTACTAATCACAAATACTTAAGTTTTCTTAACCCAAAATGATCTAAACATGCGACAACAAAGATGACTAGAGCATATCAAAGATTATGACTTATAAATCATGTATCATCCAGACAAGACAAATGTGGTGGAGGATGCGCTAAGTCATAGATATCAAGTAAAACTGGTGGCTTAATCTTTAGTTGCGGAAATGGAGAAACTGAAGTTAAGCTCAGGGACATCATCCAAAACGTCAATTCTAGCGCAATTAATCATCTTTGTCGATTGGTTGCGAAAGATCCAAGAAGCACAACAAGATATCGGATGAAAGAAAATGATGAAGTCTCTTGTAGAAAAATCAGTCTAAATTGTGTATTGATGAACATGACATCATATGATGCGGTAATGATATAGAATCCATGTCAATGATGACATTTGAAATAATTATTGAAGAAGACACATCAATCAAAACTTTCAATCCACCCATGAGCTACAAAGATATATCATGAATATAAACTTTTGATGGTCGGGTATGAAGACGAATGTAGCAAAATTTGTGCAGCATTGCCTAGCATGCTAACAAGTTAAGGTCAAACACCATCATCCAGATGGAGTACTTCAACTGTTGTCGATTCTAAACTGTCACGTCTTCTAAGAACACTGTAAGGAAGACACTTACGATTGTATCTTGTTTTTTTGTTATCAACAAATTTGTGAGTTCTTCCTCCTACCACTCAACTTTTCACATTATAACAATGGTACAATGTTATGACCCCGCATAACGACCGATTCACGGGTCAGCAATACGCATGACGGTGAAAGCAGGCAACACTGAATAGGGCTGAACCTACCAGTTCAGCCCTCCCCAATTAAACCACGGCGGCTTTGGGCCGAACCTGCGGGTTCAGCCCACATTGGAAGGGGGGGATTGGCCCCCTCTTGGCCTAGAGGTATAAATACCTCTAGGGATGGTCTGGCGCAGGCACGCAAAGAACCATTCAGGTATTCCCCTCTCTTCCTCCCAAATCCTAACCCAAATTCTTTTCTTCCTCCTCAAGTCTCTACTATTCCCCTCGTCGTCTTTATCATTTGGTATCAGAGGACACGTTCCCCCAGTCCAACCCTCATTCTGTGTCTTCCGCGTCGACAGAAGCCGTCCTTCTGTCCGTTCGCCCCAAGCCGCCTTCCCGACCCAAATCTTCTGCTGATCGTCGCTCGTTCCGCGCGATCGGCGGCAAAACCCCGGCGCCTGATCCAGATCACGGGTGTTTCGCTGATCGTGCCTGATCCGCCGAACGACAGTTTCGTGTGTTCCGCCGGGGCCTCCAGAACGCCGATCGGGAGTTTCCTACAATTACTTGCAGCCGTTTCCAGCAGGCCTTCTGCGCTGGATCGCTCCGGCAATCTCCACTATCTCTGACACCGCTCGCGTGCAGCGACGAAACCAACTGCGGCCCTTTTCTAAACCCTAGAGTCTACAATGGTGACTCGTTCACAGGAAGAGTCCTTGAGGCTAGCAACCCTATAGGAGAACTACACCGGACTCTCAGATACGGTGACGATCATCGAAGAAAAATTAAGAGCGTCGGAGAAACGTCTGGAAGAGCGACTGGATGCTCGCATGGAGGAAATCAATAATCTGTTATCCCAATGTGTCAAGTGCAAAACAACGGTGAACGAGGAAGCAACAACTCATCAAGGACCGATCCAATTTCCAGGAGGCCCCGACAGGAGACGAGAGGACCTGATTGATTAGCGACCTAAGGAGATGCCCTTCCCTCCTCGAGATGGGCTTCTGGCTAACCCTATGGGATTGGGACAAGCCGGCAGCAGTAGGACAAAAGGCGGTTGGGAGTATAGGCCGACACCGGCGAGTACAAGGCCGGGATATCAACACAGAGAGGAAGGATGATACCCTAATTGGCCAGCAGAGCGTTGAAGGCCACTTGACTACGGCCAGGAGTATGGAGCACACGACCAGCAGAACCCGAGAGCTTACATGCTACCAAAAATGACCCGCATTAATTCTTCAACCTTCAAAGGAGGCGACACAGTGGAATGGGTGCAAAAAAGCGAAGTTATTTTACAACTACCAAGAGATTCCAAAAGAGCAGTGAGTGTGATTTGCGTCCTTTCACCTAGAAGATGATGCATTCCAGTGGACTCAGTGGTTCCGCCGAGGACGTGACTATGTCCCATGGGCCGATTTCGTTGACAGTTTCTCATCCAGATTCGGGCCTCTCGAGTATGAAGATTTTGAGGTTCTCCTCCAGAAATTAACGCAGAAGGGTTCAGTAATTGAGTACCGCATAGAGTTCGAAAGGATGGCGAACAAGGTGCGGTGGGAGGAGAGGACACTCTTGAGCTGTTTTGTTTCCGTACTGAAGGATCACATTCGGGACGAGGTACACGCGTACATGCCGCGCAGCTTAAACCACACCATCCATTTGGCCTGAATTCAGGAGGAGCGCTTCAATCGACAAAGAGCAAGGATGGATAATGGGAGGAACACGACGAATCTGCCAACGGTCAAACGGGAACAAAGTGCGACAGGAAAAGCGACGGTGAAGTAGCAAATATGACCCGAGCTACAAGCAAGATGGGAGAAAGGGCTATGTTTCAACTGCGATGAGAAATATGGTCCCGAACATAAATGTCAGATGATCCTGATATACATGCTGAGGGAAGAAGAAGACAGGGGAGCTGAAGGCGAGAGAGATGAACCGAAAGAAGACCTCGACCTGGCTGAGTTCGGCGTATCCGTCCAGGCTATAGCGGGTGGCACCACACCCTTGACTATGCGAATCACCGAAAGGATCTTCCAACAGAAAGTGACCATTTTGATTGAAGTGGGAGCATCCACAACTTCATCAGCCTCGTCGTTGCACAAAGGCTGGGCCTTGAGATCAACCGTGATGCTGCCTTTCAAGTTATGGTAGCTGACGGTAACAAGATGCGGTGTGAAGGAGTCAGCAGAGGGGTGGAACTTCGGGTGCAAGGGTACGTGTGCCGATTGGAGGTTTACTTGTCCATCAAGGGGCCCGACATGGTCTTCGGAGTCCAATGGTTATAACGGTTAGGGAAGATCACCCTGGACTGGGACCACATGACGATGGAATTTATCCAGGATAGAGAAGGGTACTGCCTGAACGGACTCAAGACCTCACCCATGAAGGAGGTCACCCTTCGTTGCTTGGGGAGGTTGTGGGACCAAGAATTCCCCATGGCGGTGATCATGGAGCTGGCGAGACTACCCACTTCTCCACATGAAGTGCCAGAGCAGATGCAATTCTTGCTAGAGCAGTACTCCGACATCTTCCCGGAACCACATTCGCTTCCACCACAGAGATTTAAAGACCACCAGATCATCCTCAAGGAAGGAGCTGAGCCGACAAATATTCGGCCTTACCTGTACCCGCACATTCAGAAGGCAGAGATAGAACAGAACGTTAAGGAGATGCTAGCAGCGAGAATTATCAGACCCAGCACCAGTTCTTGTTCTTCACCATCATTCTGGTGAAGAAGGATGGTTCATTGAGGTTTTGTGTTGACTACCGCGGCCTGAACAGCTCTACCATCAAGGATAAGTTCCTCATCCCCATGATATAGGAGTTGCTAGACGAGTTACACGGTGCACGCCTGTTCACGAAGTTGGATTTGCGCTCAGGTTACCATCAAATCAGAATGAAGGAGGAAGATATCTACAAGACAGCCTTCCAGACCCGCGACGGCCACTACGAGTTCCTCGTGATGCCCTTCAAGCTCTCCAACGCACCATCTACCTTCCAGGCGGTGATGAACAAGATCTTCCGACCCCTCCTCCGCAGGTCTATATTGATATTTTTTTTGATGATATTTTGATCTATAGCGCCAGTTGGCAGGAACACCTCAAGGATGTGGAGCAAGTGTTGGTGATGCTCCGGCAGCACCAGCTCTACGCCAAGCTATCCAAATGCTCCTTTGGACAACCAGTGGTCGAGTACTTGGGTCATATAGTCTCGGAACAAAGGGTACAGGCCGATCCAAAGAAGATTGAGAGCATGCAAACGTGGCCCCGGCCACGCACGGTCTGTGCCCTTCGCGACTTCCTCGGGCTGACGGGCTACTACCGGCGGTTCGTGAAAGATTATGGAAAGATATCACGGCCGCTTACATAGTTGTTACATAAGAATGCATTTTGCTGGCAAGAGGAGGCGGAAACGGCCTTCCAGACTCTCAAGACAGCAATGACTACCACGCTGGAGCTAGCCCTACCCAATTTCACTAAGGAGTTTATCTTGGAGACCGATGCATTAGGGGTTGTCCACATACATGAGGGCTGACCGATAGCTTTCTTCAGCAAGGCGTTGGCACCACGGGCATTGGGCTTATCTACCTACGAGAAGGAAATGCTAGCCATCATACATGTCGTGGCCCTATGGCGACCGTATCTCCTGGGGAGACACTTCAAAGTACGAACTGATCACCAGAGCCGGAAACATTTCTTGGAACAACGAGTGGCTTCTCCTCTGCAGCAGAAGTGGGTGACGATGTTGTTGGGCTATGACTACGAGATCGTGGACAAACAAGGGAAAGAGAATGTGGCAGCAAACGCATTGTCCCCCAAACCAGAGGGAACGCTTCACCACATCTCCGGGCCGCTGATCGGGCTTTAGATGATATACAGGCAGAGATTTTGCAAGACTCAGATTTACGACCAATTGTGGAGTCACTTCAACAAGAGCAGACTACTACTCCAGGATTTCACTTACAGAATCGACACTTATAATACCACGGCAGGGTGGTCATACCGGCTTCATCACCATGGAAGATCACCATGTTGCACAAATTTCATTTATCACTGATAAGGGGTCATGCGGGCGTTCTCCGCACTCTTCATTGGGTACGGACCAACAGAAGTATGTTCAACAAATTGTGCAACAGTGCGAGATATGCCAGCGACAGAAATACGAGACCACGTCGCTCGCGGGTCTGCTTACTCCTCTGGAGATTCCACAACATTGCCTACCACCTCCAGACGAACGGGCAGACGGAGGTGCTTAATCAGGGGGTCGAGACGTACTCACGATGTTTTGTGATGGATGCACCCAGCAATTGGACCCATTGGCTCCATTGGGCCGAATACTGTTACAACACCTCCTACCACAATGTAAGTAAACTCCCTTCGTTTGAAGTTGTGTACAGGCGGCCCGCCCCGACCTTGGGGGCATATGAACCAGGAGGCACGACACTATCAGCTGTTGATTGGGAGTTGCGCGATCGGGATCATGCTCTTGCACTTCTGCGTGAAAACCTTTTGGCTGTTCAAAACAGAATGAAAGTTCAAGCAGATAAACACAGGACGGAACGAGAGTTCGCAGTCGGGGATGAGGTCTTCCTCAGGCTTCAACCATACAGACAAAACTCAGTGTCTTGGAGAACGAATCAGAAGTTAGTTGTGCGTTATTACGGGCCCTTCAGAATCATACAGAGAGTGGGACCAATTTCCTATACATTGGCTCTGCCAGAAGGATTGCATATTCACCTGACATTCCATGTGTCCTTGTTGAAAAAGAAGATCGGGGACACAATACAGGTGTGCTCTACCCTGTCTGAAGAAACCCACGGTGGGGAACTTCGACCGCTTCCAGAGGAGGTACTACTTACCAAATGGAAGAAGCGTGGTACCGAGTACTGTCAGAAGATTTTTGTCAAATGGAAGAACTTATCGGCGGCACACAACACATGGGTTAATTTGCTCGAGTTCCGAGGACTTTATCCAGACTTTCATCTTGAGGACCAGCTGGCTGCTGATGAGGGAGGGAATGTTATGACCCCGCATAACGACCGATTCACGGATCAGCAATATGCGCGACGACGGAAGGAGGTTCAGCCCTCCCCAATTAAACCACGACGGGTTGGGCTGAACCTACGGCCTGGTTGTCAGGATCGCAATCCGAATCATAGGATCTTACGATCCTACGATCCAGATTTTGTAAATCGATCCAGATTTTGTAAATCGATACTCGATCCAATCCTACCATCTGATTCGATCCAACCTCAAAAAAATCTTATTTAGGATCTCGATCATGACAACCTTGGCTACGGGTTCAGCCCACATGGGGGGCAGATCAGCCCCATCTTGGCCCAGAGGTATAAATACCTCTAGGGCTGGTCTAGGGAAGGCAAGCAAAGAACTATTCAGGTATTCCCCTCTCTTCCTCTCAAATCCTAACCCTAATTCCTCTCTTCCACCTCAAGTCTCTACTATTCCCTTTGTCGTCTCTATCATACAGCCTGCTACCCACCACTTGCTTTCCTTGTAGACATAAGGTACCAACGCCCAAAACCAAAGTGAGGCAAGGAATCCTTTTATGCCAGCAACCACGCCAACATTCGCAGTATTAAGCAAAATTTGAGTCGCTCCCTATTAATGCCACCAGTACAGGTCGCCAACACCTACTCTAACCCGACACACCCACTAACACCAGCTCAACCCTTCCCTGCAATACCCAAGCCCTATTACACATAAATTATCCCAGCATCCCTTCGACACCTAGCTCCCCCATCACTACCCTCCTCATGCCTCACACCAACTAAAAACAATGCAGCAGCACGCATGACATTCCCACAGTCAACATCGGCCCTTTTGTTTACAGTGTATGCATCTCTGGTATGATTTCCTCTTACACATCGTATTGCCCATCTCGTCTCCTTTCACATGCATTTTTTTCTTTAGTTCATTGAGCCCCCGATTATAATGGGATGAGGATTTGAGAGAGAGAGTCCATTGAGCCCCACACTCTTAGTAATCAGACACCTTTCACCAACCACCACCAAGGCCACCCGCTAAACCGAAAGGATCCCAACTATTATGAATGTTTTAATACTCATTTCCAATAAAGCAACTTCAACACCTACTAAACTAACTCTTAATTTTCTCCCAAAAAACACCCATCAACTTCTTATCCATAAAATATATCACGCTCACAACACCTACAGATTCCTTATTAAATTATTCTTGCATGCCTCCCCCCCCTCCCCGGCCCCCACTGAGGAAACACACTATATCTGGTCCATCTTTCGATGATGAACCCAACAATCTTCCACAATGCCCATCGTATGCTTATCCAGGACTCTAGTTGATCAAACAATCATACACAAAATGTTCAAAGATCTAGATAAATTCACTTCACTTGCGCCTTCAATTTTGACGACTTATGACAACTAGGCACGTTCATTCTTTACGGACTGCCTTAGGGACAAAGCATGTTTTCTAGAGGTGGGAGTGTTAAGGGAGCACTGATTTGGACTCCCCCCCCCTTCTTTACGGACTGCCTTTGGGACAAAGCATGTTTTCTAGAGGTGGGAGTGTTAAGGGAGCACTGATTTGGACTCCCCCCCCCTCCCCGGCCCCCACTGAGGAAACACACTATATCTGGTCCATCTTTCGATGATGAACCCAACAATCTTCCACAATGCCCATCGTATGCTTATCCAGGACTCTAGTTGATCAAACAATCATACACAAAATGTTCAAAGATCTAGATAAATTCACTTCACTTGCGCCTTCAATTTTGACGACTTATGACAACTAGGCACGTTCATTCTTTACGGACTGCCTTAGGGACAAAGCATGTTTTCTAGAGGTGGGAGTGTTAAGGGAGCACTGATTTGGACTCCCCCCCCCCTCTTTACGGACTGCCTTTGGGACAAAGCATGTTTTCTAGAGGTGGGAGTGTTGAGGGAGCACTGATTTGGACTCCCCCCCCCCTCCGTATGAGCTATCAATGGGCTTGCACAAAGACACACAGAGCATTGAGTTCACATTCGACAACCTGTTAGAATGCAAGGAGATAAATTTGGGGTTGTATGTCATCACATCATAAAGTAATTAATGGTGCTATTGAGGCAATTAATTAATAATTAATATTAATCAGTTAATTACTTAGGCAACCAATTTAAGTGATATTATTAAGAGTCCTGTATTGTAATTAATTAAAGAAAGAGTTTTTCCTTAATTAGTGTTCCCCACGAGTCTTTATAAGGGGATGCTATGTTAGAGCCTGAGCATCTTGGAGAACATTGATCTCCGTGTCTTCTATTGAAGAGGAAATCAGCCTAGGGCATGAGTTCTCTCCCAAATGTAAGCTTGTGTTCTTGTTATTAGTAAATTTGTGAGTTCATCTTCTTATTCCTTCCACCTTGCAACTTTCCACGTCACAACTTCAGTGGGGTTCGAAAAAACTCAACTTCATTCGCTTTCCATTGAAACAAACTTAAACTTGGTTTCAGACACTTAATCAAAAATAAATTATCAATTAATGAAGTAAACTCACCTAGGTAAGGATGCGTGTTGTCTCTCTAGTGGAGGAACTCTTGCACCATTTCCATAGTGCTCTTCAAGGTGAGCAAATTGCTTCTTGAATTGATCAACAGCACTGTAAACAAAAGTGATTATGAAATTTAGTTCTAATTATTTATGCTGAAGTTTCAGCCCGAATGAAATTCTTAGTATCACAGAGCACTAGGAGATGGTAATGGAATGACAATGATTGTATTCTGGAAAACCCTACACAATAGACATACCTCAGAAGAGTAAACATCATAAAAGTATAAGCAAAATGTGTGACAGCTGTTATCAAGGTCAATTCCTTTTTGGGTTTCGGCATGAAACTTGACTGCAGTAATGCAAAGAAAGCGGTATAATAGTTGCTTAATCATTTGATCAGAGCAACTAAAAAAACTTGTGCGAGGGTTCAAGCTTGGGATGACAACCATGTCCTGGGAGTTTCACAAATGAATTTATAAACTTTTGACGGTGGTTCCTTACGCTTATAATAAAGATTTTAATTAAAGGCGGAAATATTTACAAAATATTGAAAAACAAAACTAAGAGGAATTACTAAAAGGAGTTGAAAGTAAGAAACTATTTTGGAAATAATGATGTGTGTTAATATTGATTGAAAAAAAATTTGAAGTGTAATTAGCATGGAAAAAGATACATATAGATTAGGCTTTAAGTCCAGATGCGAGTCGGATAAGAATCTTAGAGAGGCTGAATGAGGTTTATCACATTCCTTTGATTTCACTCAGTTACGTTGTTAACAATGAAATCATAGTAGATGAAAGACTAAGACTTCGTTTGGGGTACTTATTTTCACCGATCAAGCAGTTACGACCGCATGAACCGGACCTTAATAAGGTCCAGATCATGCGGTCGCAACCGCTTGACCGGTGAAAATAAGTCCTCCCAAACGGAGCCTAAAAGGAAGAATTCTCCTACTGTGCGCTCTTCATGAAGAATAACCGTTCTTGAAGTGAAGGTTCTACCTCGGCCATGAGTATGATTATTCAAATAGTTCTTCACATTCCTCTCCTCGTCAAGATCTGAAAATCTCCACTCGAGTTATGTATTCAAAGGCAGATCAGCAGTGTTCTTTGCATAATGGATTTCATTTCATCAATAAGAGAACTTCATGAAGATTGGGTGAAGATAAGTTGTTTTTTCTTGAGGAAAGATCCATTTGACTCTTATAAGCTTTGGAAAGAGCCAACGCCGGATATAGGCATGTAGGATGTCATACTTTGATCGCCTACTCATTGTCAATGTTTTAAATATCGGATGTCGGCGACATATCGGATTGAGTTTTTAAATGTCGGAAGTCGGAGACATGTCGGGGATATTTTAAAATTGTTAGAGAATATTAGAAAGAATATGTAAATTGCTCATTCTTGTGCCCATTTATAAGCCCAATTAGGTCTCTAGTTTTAGTCCCACATTGTTTGTTTTGGGACTTGTCTCTCTATCTTCCTATATATTTGTACTCATACTTGATAGTAAATAGTGAAAATATAGTCTACAAGTTTTGACTCAATCTTGTAAACATGGTATCAGAGGTCAAAACAGTTCTCTGGCGGTTTGACTTTTTCTAACTGCCGGTCTTCCCTTCTATACCACCGGCCTTTTGCCCTAGCTGCCGCTTCTCTTTGCATGCTATCCTCGGCTTTTCTATCCGCCTCCCCTCTTCCCGTGGATCCAATTCTCTCATTTCTCCCCCCCCCACTCCTCTCGTTTATATAGCCTTTTTTTGAGCCCCACTCACCTCTCTGACCGCCGTGGACTGCTTCTTTCCACGCCGCAGACTATTTCTCCGCTAGTCGCGGACTGCTTCTCTGCCCGCATGTTGCTTCTGCTAGTCGCGCGCTTCTTCTTGCCACGGACTGTTTCTTTCCTAAGCCGCGACCTTCTGCTAGTCACGGACTGCTTCTTTGCTCGCGTGTTTCTCTGCTAATTGCGGACTGGTTCTCTGCCCGCGTGTTTCTGCCAATCGCGGACTGTTGCTTTGCTCGTCGCGGACTTCTGCTTGCTTCTCTTCCCGCCGCGGACTGCTAGCAGCGTGTTGCTTCTCTTCTCTGCTCGCCGCGGATTGGTTCTCTGCTTGCTACTTGTCGCGTGGTGCTATCCCCTGCAAGTTCTTCCGGACTTGGCGTTCGGCCTGCTGTTGTCTCTTCTATAAGACCCTTTCCTGTCCGTTGGAGTCCTCTCTCAGGCTGCCACTCTTGCTCTTCTGGTCGTTGTTTCTAGTGTGCATCTACTCTGTGGTGTGTCCGCCATCTTTGATGTACCCGCTGCTTGCTGGAGACCGCTACCATTGTTGCTTGTTGTTTACAGCTTGCGTACTGCTTGCCAACCGCGTGTTGCTCGCCGTTTGCCAAGGGTGCGCGGTCCACCTCTCTTCCCATTGCGGTCTGTTACTTACCTGTTGCGGTCTGCCGCCCTATCCGCTCGGCCTATTCGCCTAACCGCCCGACCTCTATTTCATGGCCTCTACTGATGCTTCCATGAACTCAACTACTGCCTCCTCTCTTTTGGCTCGTGTTGTTTCTTCCGCTACTGAACTTCGGGATGAACTTTGAATTAACACAATTTCTCTCACTGGGAAACGAAACTTCGTGGAGTGGGTGCACTCTGTTCGCCGTGTGCTGCAGACGAAAGGGCTCCTTCATCATTTGACACGGGCTACACTTTTTGCACCTTCTGACGAGTGGCTTCGTGATGACAGTCGTGTCCAATCTTGGCTACTAAATTCCATGGATACCGAGCCCTACAGGACGGCCATGTATCATGACACAACCAAGTCAATGTGGGAAGAGCTCCACTCTTTCTATTCTGGCCAGAATAGTTTCCAACACTTGTTCGAGATCATTACTGATCTTCAATCCCTTGATCCCGGAATACCAGGTGATATGACCTCCTTCGTTGCCAAGACCAAGACCCTTGTTGAGGCATGGACACAGCATCAGCCTCCTACTACTGACTTAGTTGCCCCACGGGCACAAAAAGAGACAGTCGGTATTGCTATGATGATGACCCATGTCCCCTCTCATCTACATAGTGTTCGGGCTCATATCCTCTTCTCAGCTACTCCTCCCCCCCTCTCGGATGTTTGTTCTATGCTTCTGAAGGCTACACCACCACCGGAGGCTCCAATGCCTTCCTCTCCGGCGTTTCTCCAACTACCTACACCAGCTCCTTCCACCTGTGGTTCTTCATCCCGTGGGGGTCGCCATCCGTCTCGGGGACGAGGGTGTGCTGGACAACCCCCCCTTAAATGCACTTACTGCGGTCGGGATAATCATCTTGAGGGCACATGTTATCGCAAACATGGTCTGCCTCCACACCTTGCTGCTTCTACTAAGGTCGGGTCTCCGCACAGTGCTTCTGCACCGGATTCCTCCGCTCCCACAGATGTTGAAACTCTTCGTACTCGGCTCCAACATCTCCAAGGGGTGATTGCGCGCTCTTCTGGCTCCGTGACGTCCATCTCAAATGAAGATATATCATGTCCTGCCCGGAGTTCTCACTGGATAGTGGAATCCATTGCCACGCATCATCTCACTCCGCAAAAGCCACTACAATACTTGGTGTCTTCGCATCCTGAGTTCATCACTGTGGTCAATGGTGATACCATCCCCGTTTTGGGTGCTGCTGATCTACCTCTCACACCTACCCTCTCTTTATCTTCGACTCTTCATATTTCAGGGATCACCATTTAACTTGCTATCTGTAAGCCGGGCTTATCTCAGATCTTGATTGTTGTGTTACTCTCACTCCATCTTCCTTTATTGTGCAGGATCGGCAAACACTATTATGGTATGGGGGGGGGGGTCGAGTGTGGGGCTCTGGCTTGGGGGCTTCCCTCATCTGTCCTACTCGGTCAATTGGGGTGGTC